>LR880971.1:720812225-720837004 GCA_904067115.1 Aegilops sharonensis
GGGGGTCGGCGGCGGCGGCCGGTGGAGCGGGGGAGAGGGTGCGGGGGGTGCTCGGCGGCGAGGGGGACCGAATCTGGCGAGGTGGGATAGTGATCGAGATGGAGGGGGATCGAGATCGAGTGTCCATGAAATTTAAAAAATATTCATGAGTTCAAAATTAAAGTGCCCATGAAATACAATCAAGAAATGAAGGCTACAATTTAAATACAATCGATCTTAGCTAGCTATCTGTTCACAATCTTCTTGCCCTTCTTTTTCGACAATGGAGTTCTTCTGTGGAACGGACGTCCTTTAGGTAGGGTGGTCCTGCTTCTTCTTGTGGTGTATGCTGCTACTTCATCGTCGTCGTCATGTTCAATCTTCGGGTCGCCGTACTTGTCGAAGTCTCGCTCAATGGCTACTCCATCCATTTCGATGATCTTCCTTTTGCCTCTCCTCACGACAACACGACTGGGCTTTGACGGGTCGGTAATGAAGAAGCATTGGTCCACTTGGGAAGCCAGTACCCATGGCTCATTTTCCGCGGTGACGTTTGCGCCCGCGGTCTTGGATTTGGCTTCGGGTATAACCATGGTGGTGAAATACCGGTCTTCTTTTAGGACGCTCTTGGCCCATCTTACACGGAACATCGGGACCTTCTCTCCAGCGTAGCTCAGCTCCCAGATCTCCTCGATCCTTCCGTAGTATCTGTCCTTGCCGTTACCGGTGTAGGATTCCATCGTTACCCCGGAGTTATGATAACCATCGCTCTTCATGTCCTTGTCCTCGATGTAGAATGTGTAGCCGTTGATATCGTATGCCTCATAGGTCATCAGGTTGTGCTCGGCACCCTGTGACAAGGCGAATATGAGTTGTTCTTCCGCGGAAGAATCCTCATGTAAAGGGTACGACAGAAGCTTCTGCTTGAACCAACGTGTGAAACATGAGTTGTGCTCTTTGATTATATCTCCGTCCATCCTCTGTTGGCCTCGGTCATTGTACATCTTCTCAATAAAGGTTTTGTGCTCTACTACCCAAGGATCGACCACGTCTATGTGTTGTAGCGCAACTAGGTTTGCTCTTTCAAAGTCAGTGAGTCGACCCTCGAAGTCGACATGCATTTCGCGGCGACCCTCACGGTGACCCCATCCAGCGAGCCTGCCGAGGTGCCTGTTGACGGGCAGACCAACGGGGTCCTCGATGCCTAGATAATTCGTGCAGTAGGAGATGCACTCTTCGGTCAGAAAGCCGCTGGCTATTCTTCCCTCTGGACGTGACATGTTGCGAACGTATCCTTTGATGACACCATTCATCCTTTCGAACGGCATCATGCTGTGCAGGAACGTCGGCCCGAGTTGGATGATATCCTCCATGATATGGACCAGCAGATGCACCATAACATCGAAGAATGCGAGCGAGAAGTACATCTCAAGCTCTCATGGTATCACCATGATCTCTTCCTGTAGCCTTCTGAGTTGCCTCACGCCAACCGACTTCCGAGAGATGACGTCGAAAAAGTTGCATAGGCCAGATAGCGTTTCACGGACGTGCGCGTCCATGATCCCACGGATTGCAACTGGAAGTATCTACGTCATCAGCACGTGATAGTCGTGAGACTTCATCCCGCTGAACTTCTGCTTCACTGGGTCTAGGTATCTGCTTATCTTCCCCGCGCAACCGTAAGGAAGTTTTACTCCTACGAGGCAGGTGAAAAATTGCTCGATCTCCTCCTGACTTAGAGTGAAGCATGCGGGAGGGTAGTCATTTCTGGTCTTCTTGGCCTTTTGCCCTTTGCGATGACTTTCCGTGTCCTGCTTCGCCTCATCATCATCATCATTAGCGTGAAGCTCCTCCCTGATGCCCATTGATTTCAAGTCTGCCCTTGCTTTCGGCCCATCTTTGGTCCTCTCTAGCATGTTGAGAACGGTACCAAGCAGACTCTCGCACACGTTCTTCGTGATATGCATGACATCAAGGCTGTGAGGCACACGGTGGATCTTCCAGTACGGCAAGTCCCAGAAAACAGACCTCCTTTTCCATACCTTCAGCAGCGGCTCTGGCGCCTTTCGCTTCTTTCCCGGCTCTGGCACCTTTTGCTTCTTTCCCGGTAGTGGGCAATCTTTCCAATTTTTCAACAGCCGGTCTATTTCCTCGCCGCTCCTCGTACGCGGGCGTCTTCGGGGTTTGGTTTCACCATCGAACAGATCCTTGTGTTTCCTCCACAGGTCATCGTCGCGAAGCCACCTTCAATGTCCCATGAACACGGTTTTCGAAGACCCGGGATCTCTATCTAGCTAGCAATACATTGTGTCATCCATGCACCTGACGCATCCAGAAAATCCATGGACCACCTGCCCCGCGAGATATCCGTAACCGAGATAGTCGTGCACCGTCGTGAGCAGTGCGGCTCTCATAGGGAAATATTCTTTCTCTGCGGCGTCACACGTATTGGCTGGCGTTTTCCACAGCATGTCTAGCTCCTCTTTCAGCAGCCCCAGATACAGATTGATGTCGTTTCATGGTTGTTTCGGCCCTTCAATTAGCATACTCATGTGAATGTACTTCCTCTTCATGCACAACCAAGGGGAAAGGTTGTACATCCACACAAACACAGGCCAGGTGCTATGTGTGCTTCTCTGGCTGCCAAACGGATTGACTCTATTGGTGCTCGCGCCCAGCACGATGTTCCTTGGATCCTTCCCAAATTCTGGGTGTTCGAAGTTCAACGCTTGCCACTGGCTCGCATCCTTTGGGTGACTCAGCATCTTGTCTTTTTTATTTATCTCCGGATCATTTGCGTCATCTTCTCGCTTCTTCTCCTCCCTATCCGCGCGCCAATGCAGGAGCTTTGCTACCTTAGGGTCCGCGAAATACCGCTGCAGACGAGGAGTGATCGGAAAGTACCACACCACTTTTCGCGGAGCTTTCTTCCTCTTCTTGTAACGAGTGACGCCGCACAACGGACATATGGTAGACTCCGCGTGCTCGTCTCGATAAATGATTCAATTGATCATGCACACATGGTATTTCACGTGCGGTAAATCCAGAGGACACATGATTTTCTTCGCCTCCTCGAAACTGGTCGGGAACTTGTTCCCCTTGGGAAGACGTTCGTGCCAGAATGACATGTTCTCGTCGAAGCATGCGTCGGTCATTTTTTGTTTAACTTCATCTCCAAAGCCATGAGCGTTACTTTCAGGCGGGTATCCTCGGGCCTACATCCTTCATACAATGGAGTAACCGCGTCTATCTCCAGTTGATCCAGCTTGGCTTTCTCTCGGGCGGCAGCTCTTGCGTTATCCGTCTGCTTGAGAAGCAGCTCTTGAATATGAGGGTCCTGCACCCAGCCCATCGATGGTCCATCGTCGTCTGCTCCGTCGGCATCTTCATCTTCATGATCATGCCCTTCATCTGCTCCGGCATCTTCCTCATCATCATGCCCGACATCTTCTACATGATGACTGTGTACAGCATCACCGTCGTGATCATGTCCTGGAGATTCTTCGTCTTCTCGCCCGCCCGAGCCGCGGTGGTTGTCTTGCTGCCCTTCCTCATTTCTTGCCCGGCCCCCATGGACGACTTCATAGTCATCTTCATCACCTTGCCACCGATAGCCATCCATGAAACCACGCAAGAGCAGGTGGTCCCGCACCTGCCCGGAATCCGGGCCTGTAATAAGGCTCTTCAGCTTGCATCTTCGACACGGACATCTTATCTCCGTCTCGTTCTTTCGAAGCATCTCGGCCTTCACGGAGCTCAAAAACCTATTCACGATGCCTTCGGTCATCGTGCGGACCATGGTCGCCTGCGGGGTAGAGCAAAACAATATTTTAGAAACAAGAAAAAATTTGGCATGACTTTCCCTAAAAATAGGAGCAAAAAGAATGCATAGTGCCAAAATTCTCGCCGAAACGGAAATGAATCAACTTCCGGCAAAATATTGGCAACTATCGCATTTCAAATACCGGTACCTGCAAACACAAACATATATGCAACACCACAAACATATGCAACACCACGAACATACATGATCTAGCTAGGCCACAAAAAGTGCATGTGCACGTTGTTGGAGAGGGAGAACAACATAAAGATAGCTTCCCAGTTACTTACCTATCAAAAAAAGGTAATTTAACCACTTAATTTGGATGAATCTATGGTGCAAATGAGGTGAGGAGGAGGAGGCAGCTGAGACAAGCTTGGAGGAGGAGGTGGAGAATGAAGTGGGGAAAGTGAATGGGTAGGTGGGCTGTCCAAAATATCTTGTTGGTCCCAGGTTACTAATGGCGCACCACATGCAAATGCGCCATTAGTAACCCTGGTTACTAATGGCACACCTGCTGCTGGTGCGCCATTAGTAGTTTTGCAAAAAAATAATATATATATATATATATATACATACTAATGGCGCACCGTGGCATAGTGCGCCGTTACTAGTTTAAACTAGTAATGGCGCACTATGCTACGGTGCGCCATTAGTAGTTTTGCAAAATAAAGAATAAAAAAACAACAGTAGTGGCGCACTGTGTGGCCGGTGCGCCATTACTAGTTAGCACTAGTAATGGCGCATCGTGCCATGATGCGCCATTAGTATGTTTGGAAAAATAAATAAAAAATGTTACTAGTGGCGCACCATGTGCCTGGTGTGCCATTAGTGTCTTCCACACTAATGGCGCACCTGCACATGGTGCGCCACTCCTATATATTAGTGGCGCACCACATGACAGGTGCGCCATTAGTATCCATTTCATCTATAGCCCTTTTCCTAGTAGTGCGCCAGTCAGCGAGAGTCTAGAAGACGGCGAGAGCCTTACCAGTCGGACTCGAGGGAGGTCGGCCCCTAGGAGTCTGCCGGCCCCTTCCTCGTGACCCACGCGCCATTAATCTGATGAGATAGGGAGTGGCTACAGTAATCACCCGCAGGGCGGCGGGGCTGTAGCCATGACCTCCTGACCAAGCCTACGTCATTAGAGACGCGGCTACAGTGATCAGCCGCCGGCAAGCCCGGGAGCGGCGGGTACGGCCTGTCGGCCCGTACCCTACCGGTCGGCGGGACCCACCAGTCGGCGGGCCCCGGCAGTCGGCGGAGAAGCCGGCACAGGAGAGACTGACGGCCGGGTCCCACACCGACCGGATTACCAACGTACCCATGGGGGGTAGGCCTATATAAATCCCTCAGGGCACCCATGCAAAGGGTTCCGGACCTGAGATAGTTAGACCAGATCATAGAGGAAAGGGAAGAGCTAGCCTTGCCTTCTCCTACTTCTAGCATACAGCTCGAGGAGCACTTGTGTATTCACTTGAGCCTTAGTGATCATGTGGAGACCCTGCAGAGCAGGACTAGGGGTGTTATCTCCTAGGAAAGCCCCAAACCTGGGTAAAGTCCGCTGGCGTTCATGTCTACGCCTCATCCCGCTTCCGGGCACCGGCGACGTTCTACTCGCCCCCACCATGATAAGCCATCCTTTGGCATATGTCGCACCCAACCCCCGATATTTGGCGCACACCGTGGGGCGAGGTGCACTGTCGTCCGGAGACCTTTTCTGGACGGGAACCCTCTGCATCGACGCGTTGTATGGCGCGGAAGTGGCCTGCGCGGCGAGCTGCCTCGCTGATCTCGTTGGCGGAGTCTGCCTCTCCGACGAGCCCGCATCCGACGCGGGCACCGACGGCCCTGAGAGCCTCCTCGCGGGCCTCCTCGATCAGCTCCACGTCACTAGCGAGCCAGCTGTGGACCTGGAGTCTGTAGGCTCCACCGACCCGATGTTGGTTGACTCTGACACCGCGTCGCTCGACGCGTTCCCCACCAACGTGGTGGTCTACGACGAGCCGCTCCCTCGCATGGAGAGCGGCGGAAGCACGGAGCTGCTAGTCATCGGACACGGCGAGCACTCCGGCGGAGGTGCTCGCGACCCGCTCGACGCGGCGCTGCAAGACCTGTCAGCACCCATTCCCGAAGATGCCGACGCTGAGTCGTTGGAGGCACGCCGCCTCCAGCTCGTCGAAGGCGCCAAGAAGCTGGCCGGCATGAGACGCCTGTCGGAAGCCTACCAGTGTGAAATGGACTGCGTTGTGAGAGGCACGCTGGCTCCCGTTGGGCCCAGCCGCCTTGGCACGGTCCAGCAGCGCGGCGTGGCCATCGCCAACCTGTTCACGGCTGATCACCCCGTCTACGCGACGCCTGCGGAAAACATCCGAGCCGCCCAGGCGACAGCAGAAGAGCTGGACAAGTTCGAGGGCGAGGAGCATCGCCAGATGGCGAAGCGCGTCCAGCGACTCCTTGACGCGGCTGTCGAGCAGCACGAAGCCGGCTGCCGCATCGGCAAAACGATGATCTGCCTCACCACCGAGATCAAGGTGCGACCTCTCGGACACCGACTGGTGGCGTCCGTGCAAGAAAATACAAGGGGCCGGCTGCCAGCCGCAGTCGCACTCGGCTCACCATAGAGCGCGACCAAGACGGCCGCCCAAGAGCAATGGAACGGCGGGATGACTGTCCGCCTCCTCCCCCTCACAGGGAAAGGCGCGTTTCCCCGCCGCCTGTTGATCACCCATCACTCGGCGACCGCCTTGGCCGCCGAAAAGGAATCGGAGAAAACAATGCCCGCCACTGGATCGACCGCCTCAACCGATCCCTGGTGCTAGAAGAAGATGATGAATTAGGTCCGCCTTGTTTCAGCCCCCACATACGAGACGAGCCCTTCCCCAAGGGGTTCACGCTCCCAAGAGACACACCCAAATACACCGGCTCCGTGAAGCCGGAGGACTGGCTGGTCGACTACTCCACAGCCGTCAGCATAGCAAACGGCAACAAGTGAGTTGTCGTGAAATACGTTCCGCTCATGCTCCAAGGCACGGCCCGGACATGGCTGAACAGCCTGAAGCCCCGAAGCATCAACAGTTGGGTCGACTTCACCGACACCTTCGTCCGCAACTTCACCAGCACGTACAAGCGGCCGCCCAAGCCCCGCCAGCTCTCCTTGTGCGTACAAGGCCCCGACGAGTCGACTCGCGACTACCTCACGCGCTGGGCCGAGCTCCGCAACTCTTGCGAGGGCGTACACGAGGTACAAGCCATCGAGTACTTCACCGCCGGATGCCAAGAGGGCACTCTCCTCAATCACAAGCTTCTCTGCGACGGGCCGGAAACCCTCGACAAGATG
Source organism: Aegilops sharonensis (assembly GCA_904067115.1). Classification (NCBI taxonomy): domain Eukaryota; kingdom Viridiplantae; phylum Streptophyta; class Magnoliopsida; order Poales; family Poaceae; genus Aegilops; species Aegilops sharonensis. Next base: position 720,819,365 of record LR880971.1, read on the forward strand.
TTGATCATAGCAGACAAATACGCCACGGCCGACTCCTCCATGAAGGCGGAGATCCAAGTAAATGCGTCTGGCAAAGTGGCCCCTTAGGCTCCTAGAACTCCGGCTGGAGACACCAGTCGGCGTCAACAGCAGAACAACCACAAGCGCAAGGCCCCGCAGCCAGCTTCCACCAACCGGCGGGTGGCGACAGTCGAAGACCAGCAGCCAGGAGGGCAGGCTCCTTCCAAACGGCAGAAGGGTGGCAAGTCCAATTGGCTGCCGGCTTTCTCGTACGAGCAGACTCTGGATGCACCATGCAAATTCCATAGCGGCGCAAAGCCATCAAACCACACCACTCGGAAGTGTCATTGGCTCACCAGGATCGCCAAGGGAGACGGCCTCCTGCCTCCCCCGCCTGCTGGGCAACAGCCTCCTCCTCCGCCCCAGCAGCCGGCGGCCAGACCAATCGGAGCCATACAGGACGAGTTTCCAGAAGAGCATGGAGCATACATCATATTCACCAGCATGGCCGATGACCGACGCGGCAGGCGGCGGCAGCAGCAAGAAGTGAACGCAGTAGCAACTGGGGTCCCAGAGTCCATGCATTGGTCGGAGAAACCCATCAGCTGGAGCAGAGCCGATCACCCAGAGGTGATGCCCAAACCCGGCTCCTATGCTCTGGTTTTGGATGCCACCTTTTCCACGGACAAGCGAGCTGCTCGTTTCTCCCGGGTTCTGATAGACGGCGGTAGCAGCATCAACATCCTGTACAAGGATACTATGGAGAAGTTAGGAATCAGGAAAAGATAGCTTCAGTCCAGCCGGACTATCTTCCATGGCATAGTTCCTGGTCTTTCCTGCTCACCAATCGGCAAGATCCAGATAGACGTCCTCTTCGGGAACAAAGATCACTTTCATTGAGAGCAAGTCTGGTTTGAGGTGGTGGACCTTGAAAGCCCCTACCATGCGCTTCTTAGCCGGCCTGCTCTGGCCAAGTTCATGGCAGTCCCCCACTACGCCTACCTCAAGATGAAGATGCCGAGTTCCAAGGGGATTCTGACCATAGCCGACGACTACAAGAAGTCGTCCGCCTGTGCGGCAGAGAGCATTCGGTTGGCCGAGTCCCTCATGATCGCAGCTGAGAAGCGGCTCCTTGACCGGGTTGTGGCGATGGCTGGAAAGCGGCCGGAGATGTCGCCTGACCCCAAGGAGTCGGAAGCTGAGGGCTCGTTCAAGCAGGCCAAAGAGACAAAGAAGATACCCTTGGACCCAGAGCACCCGGAGAGGTACTCTGTCGTAGGTACGTGCCTTGACAGCAAATAGGAAGGCGAGCTCGTCGATTTCCTCCGTGAGAATCGGGACATCTTTGCATGGTCCCCCAAATACATGCCAGGTGTTTCGACGGATTTCGCCGAGCACAAGTTACATGTCTGGCCCGATGCCAAGCCCGTCAGGCAGCCCTTGCGCCGCCTGTTAGAAGAGAAGAGAAGAGTCGTTGGAGAAGAGATAGCCCGGCTGTTGGCAGCCGGCTTCATCATTGAAGTGTTCTTTCCAGAGTGGTTGGCTAACCCAGTCCTCGTACTGAAGAAAAACAAGCAGTGGCATATGTGTATTAATTACACTAGCCTCAACAAAGCATGCCCGAAAGACCCGTTTGCTTTGCCAAGAATTGACCAAGTGATAGACTCCATGGCCGGATGCGAGCTGTTGAGCTTTTTGGATGCATATTTAGGATATCACCAAATCAAGCTGAACCTGGCTGACAGACTGAAGACCGCCTTCATCACACCATTCGGAGCCTTCTGCTACCTGACCATGATGTTTGGCTTGAGGAATGTCGGCGCCACCTTTCAACGCTGCATGCAGAAGTGCCTCCTCAAGCAACTCGGCAGGAACGCCCACGTTTACGTGGACGATGTGGTGGTGAAGACAGAGAAGCGCGGAACACTGCTAGAGGACCTCAAAGAGACCTTTGAGAATCTGCACCAATTTCAAATCAAGCTCAACCCAGAGAAGTGCATCTTCGGAGTACCAGCCGGCCAGCTTCTTGGATTCCTAGTCTCTGAACGCGGCATAGAGTGCAACCCTGTGAAGATCATGGCCATCGAGAGGATGGAAGTACCCCGCCGACTGCTGGATGTGCAGAAGTTCACTGGCTGTTTGGCGTCCCTCAGCCGTTTTATCAGTCGGCTGGGAGAGAAGTCTCTTCCTCTGTACCAGCTCATAAAGAAAACCACCTTTTTTGAGTGGAACGATAAGGCAGATGAATCTTTCCTCCAGCTCAAAAAGATGTTGACTACTCCGCCTGTCTTGGCGGCCCCGACTCCTAAAGAGCCCATGCTCCTTTACATCGCCGCCACCAGCCGAGTGGTCAGCACAGTCATCGTGGTGGAGCGCAAGGAGGAAGGCAAGGCACTACCAGTCCAGAGACCGGTGTATTACCTGAGTGAGGTACTGTCGACCTCCAAGCAGAACTACCCCCACTACTAGAAGATGTGTTACGGCATACACTTCGCCGCCAAAAAGCTAAAGCCATATTTTCAAGAGCACCCAATCACTGTGGTCTGCACAGCTCCATTGGTTGAGATCATTGGAAGTCGAGATGCCTCGGGTCGAGTCGCCAAGTGGGCCATAGATTTGGCCCCCTACACCATCTACTACCAGCCTCGCACCGCCATCAAGTCACAAGCACTGGCCGACTTCCTCGTCGACTGGGCCGAGACCCAGTACCTGCCACCAGCGCCCGACTCCACTCATTGGCGGATGCACTTTGATGGTTCCAAGATGCGCACCGGTTTGGGAGCCGGCATCATCCTTACCTCTCCCAAAGGTGACAAGCTCAAATATGTGCTGCAAATCCATTTTGCTGCCTCCAACAACATCGCCGAGTACGAGGCGCTCATTCACGGGCTCCGGCTCGCCAAAGAGCTCGGCATCCGCCGGATCCTGTGTTATGGTGACTCTGACTTGGTGGTCCAACAATCATCGGGCAACTGGGATGCCAAAGATGCAAACATGGCGAGCTACCGTTTCCTCGTTCAGCAGCTCAGCGGATATTTTGAAGGGTGCGAGTTTCTCCACGTACCAAGAAACGACAATGAGCAGGCTGACGCCTTGGCAAGAGTCGGCTCCACTCGTCAAGCAGTACCAGCCGGTGTCGCCCTTCTGCGCCTCCTCAAGCCGTCTGTCAAGCCCTCACCAGAATCAGATTCCATCTTCGTGCCGGCTCCTCCTAAAGCAGTCAGATCCGACTTAAGAGTTCCAGCAGCCGGCACGGGAGTTCTGGCAGGCGGCCCAGGGGCTGCGGCAGTCGTACCCGGCTTGGGAACTTCAGAACCCGGCCTGAGGACTGCTGCAGCCAGCCCGGGGACTTCAGAGCATGACCCGGGGACTGCACCAACCGGCCCGGGGACTGCACCAATTAGCCCGGGGACTTCATCGATCCAGCAAGCGGCTACCGACTCCAACCCGCCGCCTCCCTGCCCTGCCGCCCTGGTCCAGGTCGCAATCCTTGCAGTTGAGGAAGTCGCAGCACCTTCATGGGCCCAGCCCATCCTCAACTTCCTAGTGAACAAGGAGCTGCCGTCTGATGAGATCTCGGCCCGGCAAGTGCAACGCCGGGCCGCGGCCTACACCATAGTCAACAGACAGCTAGTCAGGCGCAGTGTCACTGGTGTGCACCAACACTGTGTCGAACCAGAGCAAGGCCAAGCAATTCTCAAAGATATCCACCAAGGCGAGTGTGGCCACCACGCGGCTTCAAGAGCAATTGTCGCCAAAGCTTTCCACCATGGTTTTTTCTGGCCGACTGCCCTAGAAGACGCCAAGGACTTGGTCTAGAAATGCAAAGGGTGTCAGAAGTTCCGTTCCAAGCCACATCAGCCAGCTTCTGCACTCAAGACTATCCCCATCGCCTGGCCCTTTGCCGTCTGGGGCCTGGACATGGTAGGGCCGTTCAAAATAGCACGGGGTGGCATGACTCATCTGCTTGTCGCAGCGGACAAGTTCATCAAGTGGATAGAAGCCAGACCAATCAAGAAATTGAACGGTCCGACTGCTGTGACATTCATCTCCGACATCACCATCCGGTATGGCATACCGCACAGCATCATCACTGACAATGGCACAAACTTCGCCAAGGGCGCCTTGGCCCGTTTCTACGCGACACAGGGCATCCGACTGGACTTAGCGTCCGTTGCCCACCCGCAGTCAAACAGCCAAGTCGAGCGAGCAAACGGCCTCATCTTGTCCGGCATCAAGCCCCGGCTGGTCGAGCCTCTGGAGCGTTCGGCCGGCTGCTGGCTCGACGAGCTGCCAGCCGTCCTCTGGAACCTGCGCACAACTCCAAACAAGTCAACCGTCTTCATGCCTTTCTTCCTCATCTACGGTGCCGAAGCCGTCATCCCAACGGACATAGAGTTCGACTCCCCTCGAGTCACCATGTACACCGAGGACGAAGCAAAAGAAGCACGACAAGACGGCGTCGAACTGCTGGAAAGGGACGGCTATTGGCACTCAGCCGGTCCAGCATCTACCAGCAGAACCTACGCCGATACTTCAACCGAAAGGTCAAGCCGAGATCTTTCCAAGAAGGAGACCTTGTGCTCCGGCTGATCCAGCGAACAGCCGGCTAGCACAAGCTCTTAGCACCTTGCGAAGGCCCCTTCATCATCAGCAAAGTATTGGGCAACGACTCCTACTACCTGATCGACGCTCAGAAGCCTCGAGCATGCAAGAGGGACGACTCCGGCAAGGAGACGGAACGGCCATGGAATGCAAATCTCCTCCGAAGATTTTACAGTTAATGCAGTATGTACCATGCTACCTTTTGTATTAAAGTACGAAGACTCTGGGTCCCCCGAGAAGAGCTCGGGGACTTCCCTCTTTTATCTGTATGATAAAGGTTATGCCTACAAGTATGTCACCTTTTAGTTATGCCGCTTGGCACCGGGTTCGACCTGTCGGCCCGGGGACTTGCCGTCTGGAACTATGAAATGCTTCCTGCAGCCGGACAAGTAATGTGTGGCACTTAAGCCGTCTCCTGCCAGAAGTCGCAGCTCACAGAGCGACCGTTTGGTGGGCAGGAGCAAGGTAGAAAGGGCGCCCACACGAAAAATGGCTAAGGACTCAAAGCATTGCATAGTTTAAGCCGGTGTCCAGCCTTTTTACAATCGACTGATTCAGCAGTCGGCTGGCCGTTTCCTATTCAACTTGCTAAAACTCTAAAATGGCTAAGTATTCGCCTTCCCAAGGTAGCCAGGAACTTGACCCAGCAATAGACCGCAGAGCGGCCGTTTGGCTGACAAGGCGGCAACCAAGGGAAGGCAGCAAAGGAAAAAGCCAAAGAGCGATAAGCAAGAAGAATCGGAACTCGGGAAAATATTTACACAATAAGGGCCCTTGGCCGATCTTCAATGAAGTTTAGATACACCCGTGGGTGGAATTGTGCGAAATTAACAAGTTCATTTGAGACTAATAGACAGGCGAAACAAAAGATAAAGTGGCAGCCTAGGAAGCGGCAGAAGGGTTTGGAGGATCGGAGGAGTCGGTGGTGCCAGTCGCCGGAGCGGCCGGTTGGTCGGTCTCTGCTTGATCGCCTTCAGCGGTAGCTGGCTCGGTCGGACGCGGCTCGTTGCTGGAGGCATGGTCAAGCTGAGGCTGGCCGTCCGCTCCAACCTCTGGCGCCTCCCCTTCACCTCCCTCCTACGACTCGCCTTCCTTCTCGCCGCTGGAGTCTATCACCTCCGCCGAGTCCTCGCCATCGGCCGGGTCCAGCCCGAACCATTCCGGCGGCGCCTCGTCGCCGTTTTCAGCCCGCTCTAGGACGAAGACGCTGGTGTCGGTGTACTCGGCGATCGACGTCACGCGCTTGACAAGATCGTCCTCCACGGCCGCAAACTCTTCCTGAGCCTCCAGCCGGAACGTGGCCAGCTAGGCTAGATTCAGCCCAGGGTAGCACGCCTTGACGAACTCCAAGGCCCGGCGCGCCCCAGCCCAGGTCGAAGAGCCCTTCCAGGCCTCAATACGGCCGGCTACTACCTCAAGCCAGTCGGCAGTCCGACCGGGAGTGCACGGTGTCGGCATATCCGGCCACAAGGCGGTGATCGCCTGGGCGCCGACACGCTTAAGCCGGCGCAGCATCCGGTGGGCCGGCCAAAGCCGAGCCTCAATGCTCAGGATCTGCTCTCTAAGGGATCGGGGGGCGTCGACAGCGATCTTCGCACCGTCCGCCCTCCGCCCTTCATGATCAGCTTCGATGGCCCGGTTGGCGGCGTCCGAGTGGCCAGGGAAGAAGTCTGCCAGACGGAAGCAAACAGCAAAATTAAAGGCGAGAAGACGACTTGACCAACAGGTGGTGGCACAAAGAAGAATGAGGAATACTCACCATCGACTATGTCCTCGATCTCGTGGAAGCGGAGGTCAGCATCGCCTCCTTGTCAGACCAGGAGGAGCGCTCGCTCGCGAATTTAGCAAGGAGACCAGAATCCTTATCCTCCGCCTCTTTCTGAGCCTTCTTGAAGAGCTCCTTCTGTTCTGCCAGTTGTGCGGCCAGCCGGTCGCGCTCCTCAGCCAGCTTGCTGCACTCTTTCTCCTTGGCACGGAGCACGGTGTTGGCTTCACCCAGCTACTCCTATAAGGTGGCGTTGGCTTCTGCGGAAGAAAGAAGAAAGTAAGGCGTTAGTCGCCAGCAAAGAAATACAGTCGCCGGGGAGATCCGACCCGACTACTCGGCAGTCGGCCCGAATCTGGGGGACTACAGCCCGCGGGTGCGCCAGCGCGCCCCCGCGGAAAAAAGAAGAAGACGTACTCCGGCTGTCCGACAGGTCGGTTGTCCGCTGAGCCAGCTCCTGGACGTTGGAGTTGAAGGCAGTCACGCGGAGATTGTGGTAATCCTGTGACATAAAATTCAGACGAGTGTTAGTACTTGGAACTCATCGATAGAGTTCCAAGCCGCCTGCTCGGCAGCCGGCCCGAAACTCGGGGACTACACCCAGTGGGTGCGCTGGCGCGCCCCCACCGAAAAGCACAAGAAACAAAAACGAAGAAGAGGACGTACCCGAACGGCTTCTCGCGCTACCAGGTGCACCTTGTTGCAGTTCTTAAGGGCCTCGCTTTCGGCCCGGATCTTGGCTTGGACATCCAAGAGCGCCCGATTCAGCGGGCCCATCCCGCCTCCTCGCACCCACCCAGCGGGCGCGGCGCTCGTCGCCTCGGTGTCCTGGATCGAGGAGCTCACGGCGCCGGCCTCCAGCGGGCGCGGCACAGAAGCCACCTTCGCAAGGCGGCGACGCGTTGGTGCGCCGACCCCAAGATCCAGGCTCGCCACCACTTCTTCAGTCGGAGGCACCGGCAGGTCCGCCGGCCGCCCGCCCGGAGCACTCCCAGATGGCGGTGGCGGCGGCACGAGCACGTCCGGCATGGAGGTGTCGCCGCTGTCTTTTTCCTTGATCGAGTTCTCACCACCGGCCTCCCCGGTCTGCGTCGAGAACTCCGGGGGTGGCGGGGCAGAGTTCAGAGAAACGACGAAGACCGTCGAGTGGTGATGCGCGACATCTTCGGCCCGCTTCTTCACCGCGTCGGCGGCTGCGGCCTTTGCTGATTTCTTCTTGGCGGCGGCCTCCGACTTCTCGGCCTCCGCCTTCTTCAGGCAGGCGGCCTCCTGCTCTTCGCGCGCCTCCCGCGTGTTCCGTTCCCTTGCCTCCCGAAGGTCGGCGGCCGGGTCAATCCGCCGAGCTGTGGCAGAAGTCTCCGCCGATCCCATGATGGAGGCGGCGGCTACCTTCTCAAGCGAGAGGGGAGCCCTGGACCCAAGGAAAACAAAGTAGAAGACTCGGAACAGATCGATGAAGAGAAGACAAAGGTGCAAGGGAGGAAAGCACTTATGCGGAAACCAGCTGCGGCGTCTTTACTTCCCTGCGGAAGCGATTGACCTTCGCGGTCGTGCTACGTCTTGAGCTTGCGTTGGTTTTCCCCGAAGAGGAGAGGATGATGCAGCAGAGTAGCGTAGGTATTTCCCTCAGTTTTTGAGAACCAAGGTATCAATCCAGTAGGAGACCACGCGCAAGTCCCCTCGTACCTACACATAGCAAATAGCTCCTCGCAACCAACGCGAATAGGGGTTGTCAATCCCTTCACGGTCACTTACGAGAGTGAGATCTGATAGAGATGATAAATAATATTTTTGGTATTTTTTTGGTATAAAGATGCAAAGTAAAATAAAAGGCAAAGTAAAGAGCAAAGCAATAATAAAGCGTAGGAAGATTAATATGATGAGAATAGACCAGGGGGCCATAGATTTCACTAGTGGCTTCTCTCAAGAGCATAAGTATTTTACGGTGGGTGAGCGAATTACTGTTGAGCAATAGACAGAATTGAGCATAGTTATGAGAATATCTAGGTATGATCATGTATATAGGCATCACGTCCGAGACAAGTAGACCGACTCCTGCCTGCATCTACTACTATTACTCCACTCATTGACCGCTATCCAGCATGCATCTAGAGTATTAAGTTAATGAAAACAGAGTAACGTTTTAAGCAAGATGACATGATGTAGAGGAATAAATTCATGCAATATGATAAATACCCCATCTTGTTATCCTCGATGGCAACAATACAATACGTGCCTTGCAACCCTTTCTGTCACTGGGTAAGGACACCGCAAGATTGAACCCAAAACTAAACACTTCTCCCATTGCAAGAACTACCAATCTAGTTGGCCAAACCAAACGGATAATTCAAAGAGACTTGCAAAGATAACTCAATCATACATAAAAGAATTCAGAAAAGATTCAAATATTGCTCATAGATAATCTTGATCATAAACCCACAATTCATCGGTCTCAACAAACACATCGCAAAAAGAAGATTACATAGAATAGATCTCCACGAGAGAGGGGGAGAACATTGTATTGAGATCCAAAAAGAGAGAAGAAGCCATCTAGCTACTAACTATGGACCCGAAGGTCTGAGGTGAACTACTCACACTTTATCGGAGAGGCTATGATGATGATGTAGAAGCCCTCCATGGTGGAATCCCCTTCCGGCGGAGCTCCGAAACAGGCCCCAAGATGGGATCTCGTGGATACAGAAAGTTGCGGCGGTGGAATTAGGTTTTTGGCTCCGTATCTGATCTGTTGGGGGTACATAGGTATATATAGGAGGAAGGAGTACGTCGATGGAGCTTCGAGGGGCCCACGAGGCAGGGGCGTGCCCTAGGGGGGTGCGCCCTCCACCCTCGTGGCTGCCTCGTAGCTTTCTTGACGGAGGGTCCAAGTCTCCTGGGTCTTATCCGATGAGAAAATCACGTTCCCGAAGATTTCATTCCGTTTGGACTCCATTTGATATTTCGTTTCTTCGAAACACTGAAATAGGCAAAAAAGAGCAATTCTAGGCTGGGCCTCCGGTTAATAGGTTAGTCTGCAAAGTAATATAAAAGTGGAAAATAAAGCCCAATATAGTACAAAACAATAGATAATATAGCATGCAGCAATCAAAAATTATAGATACGTTGGAGACGTATCAGGCCGCCTCTTCCCGCTTGGTCGCCGCGGCCGAGCCCTTGGGCCTCTTCGGCCGGCTGCCGAACAAGCTCGGCACGGCCCTACGCTTCTTCGCGCCGCCTTGGGCGTCCAGCACGCCGGCGCCAGAGGAGCTCGCGCCTGGCAGGCCGGCCCCCGGCTGGTGGTGCGGGGCGACTTCCCCCGCATCATTATCAGGCCAGTCCTCGAGGCTGGCCCCAAGGCTCGCGCCGCTTACTTCGCCGCCTCCTCCCTCGGTGTCGTCTTCCAAGGCCGCCGCCCCCAAGTCGGGGTCGTCGACATTGCTTTCCGCCCTGTCAGGGAGGACTTCGCGGGCCGGCCCTGCAGTGCCGGCTGCTGGCTAGAGGAGAGGGCTCTAGCCGACGACCGGTCGGTCAGATCTGACAGGATGGACTCGGCAACAAGGAATCAGAGGAACCAGAAAAAGTAACAACTCACCGTGGGTGGAGGATGGGCGCGTGAATACGGCTCCTTGCCAAACTGCCACTCTTCCGAGAGCTCGCAGTTCGCAAGGTAGTTCACCATGTAGGCCACCTCTTCGTGAGGCATCTCCTTGGTGCACATCCGGCTTGGATCCCAGTGGCTGCTCATCTGACAGATCATGTGAGGACGGCCTTGAAGCGGGAGTACTCGGCGCGCCATGAAGGCGGCCAGCAAGTTGGGCACCGCGGGGGGCGTGACGGTGGAAGAGGAGCTCATCGGGAATCGCCGCGACACTCGACGTAGCTTGGGGGCGCGGCGGCGAGAGGAAGAAGGAAGTGGAGGCAAGAAAGAGGAGGAAATGAGGAGGGGGGACGCGCGTGCCCTGCCGCTCCCCCTCCCCCGCCTACTTATAGGCCCAAGGGCTGCGAAGCCAAGGGGGCGAGCGTGGGATTAACTGCGCCGTTACCCCACGCCCCCACGATCCTAACCACGCGAGTTACTGCGCGCAGTAACTCTGCGGGAATCTCAACCGCCCGCCTCGGCCACAGCGGATCCGCTCAAGCGCCGAGGACGGTAGTGGCGGGCCCGGTCAGAAGACGTGTCCCATCACGCACGCAAGCGGGTAGACTGGCCCGGCCGCACGCCACCACGTGACAGGCCCGGAACGGGCTGTGGCATGAAGGCTTCGCTAGTATGCCACTTGGCTCCCGCCGAGGCGTTCGAAAATTTGGTCAAGACGGGTTGGGGCAAGGCCGACTCCAACCAGTCAGCTTGGCAGAAGACGAACGAAGCTCCACCTCAGACGACGGGAGAAGGAAAGTGCTGAGGCCCCTCGACCGATCACCCGCGGCACCTCACCAGCATCGGGGACTACTGTCGGAGTAATGGGCCATGGGTAGGCTGACCCGAGGCCCAAAACCTTTCAAGACATCGGGGCTGACTGCGCCCTCAAGACGACAAGATGAAGAGCCACCTTCTGGAAGCCGACTAAAGGAGTAGCCGGCCTCCCATAAGCGGCCGAGCCCTGAATGCGAGACCGAGTCAAGCCGACTCCACCGTGCGGCTTCCAGAGAAGCCGACTCCAGAGAGTCGGCCCGCGACGCCTGTAGAGCCCATGCCCTCGCCAGAGGGGACGGGACGGGGAGTGGCTACAGTATAGCCCATCCCCTCCTCCAGATCAGGCAAGCATGGCCACAGTGCACCATACCAGCGAAGATCTCCGTCCGGCGCGGCGCTGTTGCCACGGCTTCCCTGACATCACCCCGCATGGGCGGAGTCATGTTCCCACGACGGCCTGTCTGTACGGCCCAAGGACGATGGCCCCCGCCAGTCAGCGCGAGTCCAGAAGACGGCGAGAGCCTTACCAGTCGGACCCGAGGGAGGTCGGCCCCTTCCTCGGGACCCACGCACCATTAATCCGACGAGATAGGGAGTGGCTACAGTAATCGCCCGCCAGGCGGCGGGGCTGTAGCCATGCAGTCGGCGGAGAAGCCGACACAGGAGAGACTGACGGCCGGGTCCCACACCTGGTCGATTACCAATGTACCCCTGGGGGGTAGGCCAATATAAATCCCCCAAGGCACCCATGCAAAGGGTTCCAGACCTGAGATAGTTAGACCAGATCATAGAGGAAAGGGAAGAGCTAGCCTTGCCTTCTCCTACTTCTAGCATACAGCTCGAGGAGCACTTGTGTATTCACTTGAGCCTTAGTGATCATGCGGAGACCCCGCAGAGCAGGACTAGGGGTGTTATCTCCTAGGAGAGCCCCGAACCTGGGTAAAGTCCGCCGGCGTTCATGTCTACGCCTCATCCCGCTTCCGGGCACCGGCGACGTTCTACTCGCCCCCACCATGATAAGCCATCCTTTGGTATATGTCGCACCCAACCCCCGAAAATCCTCTTCTGTTGTTTCCGTGCTAAAGAAGTTCATCGTCTGATGTTTCATTCATAGCCTATACGACAAGTTGGGTAGGTTAGACGTGAAACCATATGATCTTCCGACCAACTCATGATATTAGGCCATGATTGGATCGTTGTTTTCCAACCAAAACCGCTTCTAAAACTGACGCTTGTAAATTAAAGCAGATGGTCTCGGGTGAAGGTGCTTGGTTGGTCGATTTCGACTAGTAAAATATCGGAAGTACTTCACACACGATAAAAATGCTGAACGACACTCGAACGATTGCTAATCCAGCCGTTAGCTGCTGTTTCAGCCTTGCCCATGGATGGCATGATACGCACGCCGTGCATGTATCATCTGGTAATGTCATCCATATAGCAGTGCTCGTAAAATATACACTGGTCTCTCAAATTACACGCGTAACCCGCTGGTTTTACTTACAGACCTCGGGCCCTCGGTTTCATTACGCCTGTATTTTACGCGTTGTTTTCGATGACAAGTAAATTACACTTGTATGTTAATACAGGTTTGAAATAAACCAGAGCTCCCAAGCGTGGCCTTACCGTTTCATGCCGTCTTAGTTTCTCGAAGGTGCTCATAGGTGTTCGATGATCCTGGCTTCCTGAATGAGCAGTGGGCGCTGTATAAGACCATCCGTAGGGCCCGCGAGGCCCTCTCCGTTGTCCTTTGAGTTGTGGCGCTCGCCGTGGCGCCGAGCATTGTTAACATCGTCAACGAACATGAGGATTCAGGAGATGACTTTATTTTGACTGGATGACACTAGGGACCCACTAGGGCCATAGCCGTACGTACGCAAGTGCCTCCTTATTATGTAAAACTATTTTTTTTGCTTTCTCCTGGTTTCCTGACATCACGGTCCCACACCATTGTCAACCTATGTAGTCAATATAAACGAGAGAATTGCACAAGGTGCGGCCGACAACTGGGACCAAGCAGCTCGAGCAGTATTTTGTGTTTTTGAGGCGTGAGCACTCCAGAGTTTTTCTTGGCGGTGATTTCATTGTTGTTCAGAGGAGAGAAGGGTATTAACTGGGCGGGCTGTGGCCCGTCTAGCCCAGGCCAGATATCCAGCCCAGATACTATTTTTTTTCAAGATGAAAATGGCTAGCCCAGCTATATGTCTTTTTGAGGAATACCCAGGCAAGGTCAACTTGTTATTCTCCGCCCCGCTGGGCTGCAAATCTTTCCTAGGAGAGATGCATTAGGATTAACAGGAAAATGGGGTTTAAAAAATAATAAATGGGATGTAATTATAAAAACTGGGCAGTAACTATAAATAATGCACCAAACACGAAATTAGTTTATAAAATATTATTTATGGATTTTGAAAATCTTAAATTTTCATTGTAGCGCGCGCAATGTTTCATTGGATTTTTACGTAATACAAATTTATATTTAATCTGACTAGAAATTTCGGAATAAAAATATTTCGGATCCCATCAAAATGTGGGAAATTTTATTGAATTATGTCTTCAACGGTTGGTTGAAATTATTAATCGTTGTCCTAGCTATAAAATGGGTTGTACTTTTAACAAACTGTAAATGGGCTATTGTAAATTCCATTAGAATTCAAAAATGGGTTGTACATTCTTACAAAACGCAAATGGGCTATAAGTTCTCTGCCACACACTTGTGGGCCTACTAAGTGACGTGTCCCCTAAAAAAATAAGTTGACGCGTATGCAAGGCTTCGTCAACTTATTATAGTCAACACACGGTTCTAGCAGCAGTGGCCATTGGATGTCTATCCAATGGATGTCGTGCTTCTTCTTCAATCTCGGATATTCTTAGCTTCGGCCGCCCAAAAAATGATTCCTCCCCCTGACATCTGGGGGGGCACCGTTTCGGAGGCTGACCTGTGGGCCTACTAAGTTGGAGCATACCAAGGGCTTTGTCAACTTAGTCAATATAAACGATTCTAGCTTCAGTGACCATATGATGTCCATCCAACGGCCGATAGTGCTTCTTCAACCTCTGGTCTTCTTGGTCCAGTCGCCCAAAGCAGCGCCGGTCGTGCTGCCTGCTCCTGCCTCCCGTGGTCAGCTGTGCTGCCACGGAGGACTCACCGCCCCCATACTACTCCCACCGCTGGCCAGGTCATCCCTCCACTCACCCACACCCCCTGTTATTCTGCGGCGACGGCAGCCTCACACCGCAGCTGAACCAGTGAACCCTCGTACTCCTCTCCGCGCGGGCTTCCACTGCTGCGTCTTCCCCGGCTCCGCGTCGTCCCCTTGCTAGGCCTCGCCATCGTCCACCGCCCTGGTGCTCTCGGCGCGGTGTGGTCAACATGGTCAACGACCAACTTCCATCGGAAGAGTACTGTACGTGGAGAGGCTGACAGCTGGGTCCACGGCGTCCGCAAGGAAGTGCCTCCTTATTACGCGCAAAATAATTATTCCTCCACCTGACAGCGGGGACCCACCGGACGGACCACCTTATTTCGCGAAAAAAATGTTTCCCCCCTGACTGCTGGGACCCACCAGACGGGCCACCGTATTTCGTGAAAAAAACGTTCCCCCCGTTGTCAGCTCGGACCCACCGGAAGTGCCTCCTTATTATGCACAAAAAAATGAATACTCCCCCTGCTAGATGGAACCCACCTTGGTGGGAGGCTGACTTGTGGGCCTACTAAGTTGATGGGGATGGAGGGCTTTGTCAACTTAGTTAATATGAACGATTCTAGCTCCAGTGACCGTACGATGTCCATCCAACGGCCGTAGTACTTCTTCAACCTCTGGTCTTCTTGCTCCAGCCGCCCAAAGCAGCGCCGGTCGTGCCGCCTGCTCCTGCCTCCCGTGGCTGGCAGTGCTGCCGCGGAGGCCTCACCGCCCCCTACTATTACCACCGCTGGCCAGGCCCTGCGGCGACGGCAGCCTCACACCGCAGCCGAGCGAGTGAACCCTCATACTCCTCTCCGCGTGGGCATCCACTGCCGCGTCTTCACCGGCTCCGCGTCGTCCCCTTCCTAGGCCTCACCGTCGTCCACCGTCCTGGTGCTCTCGGTCCGGCGTGGTCAACATGGTCAAGGAACAACTTCCATCGGACGTGGACTGTACGTGGAGAGGCTGACAGCTGGGTCCACGGCGGCAGCAAGGAAGTGCCTCCTTATTACGTGGAAAATAATGATTCGTCCACCTGACAGCAGGGACCCACCGGACGGGCCATCGTATTTCGCGAAAAAAACGTTTCCCCCTGACTGCTGGGACCCACTAGCTACACCTTCGCATGCAAGGAAGTATGTCTGGGCAAAAAAAAATGATTCGCCCCCCTGACTGCTGGGACCCACCAGCTACATCTTCGCACGCAAGGAAGTGCGTCCGGGCAAAAAAAAAACAAAACGATTCGCCCCCTGACTACTGGGACCCACCAGCTACATCTTCGTAGGCAAGGAAGTGCCTGACAGTCGGGACCCACCTGGTCGAAGCGTACGTAGCGTTGTCATTCTGGTCGCGAACGTGTACGTACATATATACTGGTCGATGTAGAGGCGCGCACGTGTCGTAGTAGAGGGGCGTACGTGTCGTAGTAGAGGCGCGCACGTAGCATGTACACGTACGTACAGCGGCCAGGGTGCAAGAAAGAAAATACGGCCACGTACGTACATACGGGCAGGGTCTCGAACGCCTACTCGCGCATATGTACGACGAGGGCTCGTGTACATGGCTGGGTCGGAACGGAGAAACAGCGTCGTCGTCGTGTTCATGGGGAGGCAACGAAATGCGTCGTGTTCATGGGAGGCAACGAAATGCGTCGTGTTCATCGGGAGGCAACGGAACACGTGGGAGCCAACCGGCTGGGTCGGAACGGAATGCGTGGTCATGTTCATCGGGAGGGCTTGGACGGAACATGCGATGGAAACGAGGCCTGGCGTACCGTACAACGGAGGAAACGGACCTCCTACGTTCAGAACAGGGTCCTGTTGATCGGGAGGGGTGTGGCGTACCGCAAAGCGGAGGAAACGGACCTCCTACGGTCGAAACGGGGGTCCTGTTGATCGGGAGGGGTGTGGCGTACCGCAAAACGGAGGAAACGGACCTCCTACGGTCGAAACGGGGGTCCTGTTGATCAGGAGGGGTGTGGAGTACCGCAAAACGGACGAAACGGACCTCCTTCGGTCGAAACGGGGGTCCTGTTGATCGGGAGGGGTGTGGCGTACCGCAAAGCGGAGGAAACGGACCTCCTACGGTCGACACGGGGGTCCTGTTGATCGGGAGGGGTGTGGCGTCCCGCAAAACGGAGGAAACGGACCTCCTACGGTCGAAACGGGGGGCCTGTTGATCGGGAGGGGTGTGGCGTACCGCAAAGCGGAGGAAACGGACCTCCTACGGTCGACACGGGGGTCCTGTTGATCGGGAGGGGTGTGGCGTCCCGCAAAACGGAGGAAACGGACCTCCTACGGTCGAAACGGGGGGCCTGTTGATCGGGAGGGGTGTGGCGTACCGCAAAGCGGAGGAAACGGGCCTCCTACGGTCGAAACGGGGGTCCTGTTGATCAGGAGGGGTGTGGAGTACCGCAAAACGGACGAAACGGACCTCCTTCGGTCGAAACGGGGGTCCTGTTGATCGGGAGGGGTGTGGCGTACCGCAAAACGGACGAAACGGACCTCCTACGTTCGAAACGGGGGTCCTGTTGATCGGGAGGGGTGTGGCGTACCACAAAACGGACGAAACGGACCTCCTACGGTCAAAACAGGGGTCCTGTTCATCGGGAGGGGTGTGGTGTACCGCAAAACGGGACTCCACGGGATACTGTTCATCTCCATCGTCGACCTCCTCCAGCCTCCATGGGCTACCATCGACCTCCTCCAGCCTCCACGGGCTCCTGTTCATCCAGCCTCCACCGCGCGCTACTCCACCGGCTACTGTTCAACAACCCCTCCACGGGCACCCCTCCATCGTCTACGGTTCATCCAGCCATCCACACCACGGGGTCCTGTTCAACCACCCATCCACGGGCACCCCTCCACCGTCTACTGTTCATCCAGCCCTCCACACCACGGGGTCATGTTCATCCAGAGGCAACGCCACCGCTCACTGTTCATCCAACCCCCCTCCCCCCGCAACGCTCACTTTTCATCCAATCGATCGGCTTCAGTTAGCAACAGTAGCGAAGGAATCGCTCGATCGGGTTCAGTTAACAGCCATTGATCGATTGCTCGGGTTCAGTAACGTGTAGCCTACAGTGCAATCGCTCGGGTTCAGTTAGAGCCCAACGCCTCGCTCGGGTTCAGTTAGAGCCAACGCCTCGCACACGCGCGCGTACGTGTATGAGAGAAACGCGCATCGCTCGGCCCCCGACCTCCCACCGTAACCGGGAACTCCCCGAAATTTTCCTCGCCCTCGCTTCTACCACGGTTTTTTCCGTCATGGACGACCCAAAGAATTTCATGCAGCTGCGTCTCCGGCCCGCCCAGGACGAAAAGCCCATTTTCTGTCATGATTTTTTGTCATAGAAGTAAGAGCCCACCACATCTATGATGATATCGGGTTTTGTCGCAATTATTGTCATAGAAGTGTCATATGTATGACAGGAAAAAAATTCGTTCGGCCCAAAATGTCACGGATGTGTCTTTTTTTTGTAGTGATGAGACAGAAGGTGATCGAAGCGGCCATCCTTGGGCTTTGGCTTGGTGGTGCAGTAGGGGCAGTGCCACTTCTTGAACTTGCGATTGTAGAAGGAAGCAACTCCCTTGGCCTTGATCTTCTGCACCTCCTTGGCTGTGAAGGACGCGACGTTTCCCTTGTACACATCATCTCCAGAATCATACTGCACA
>LR880971.1:720932805-720950372 GCA_904067115.1 Aegilops sharonensis
TTGAGTACTTCATAACCTGTTGAGTTTTCATCTTTGAATCTGTCGTGATATGTTGGCTCTCATGTTTTGCCATTCTTGCATTCTTCATGTTTTGCCATCTTTCGTGGAGCAGCTAAAAGGATGCTAATTTGTTTTAAAAGATGAATTGGGAGAATTGTGACTTGACAACTGTCCATTTCATGTGTGAGAACTGCATATGACTAACGGATTTGCTAGAACTCAGCTAGCTGAGTTTTGGTTGTGTCTTGTTCACCTCTATGGCCATTGGATAGGAAACATCAAGATTTGTGCGTGCTGGGTTATAGTGGTTTTTTAGTGGTACATCTGGGTTGTGGTCGTTGCCATCTTTTTTTGCTGCACGAGTGTGCTCATCATATTATATTAAAAAAGAGTGGAGAAAAATCCTCCACATTGTTATGTTACAGTTTACAAATTTTCCTAGCACCAAAGACCTGCCAGGATATGTGCTGGAGTGTTACAAAGTCTAGGGCAAAACTCAACTGGGTACTCGATGAAACCCAGGAGGCGGTATTTGGCTGCTTCTCTGAACGGAGTGCCCAGCTTGATTTGTCATTTGCTTTGGAGCTCACTGCATGCTTCAATTTTATGCTATCTGTCTCAAAAATGACCCTGCCCATTCCAAAACTCTGCTAGTTCAATCGCCTTAGAGGACCGGCTGCTGCAAACAAAATGTCTTCGTCCGGTGCCCTTGCAATGCAACCCCATCCTCCCGACCCAGTGGTCTGGTTGTAAGCTCCGTCGACATTCACTTCCTGGTGTTCGTCGTATGACTTGCTGCGGTGTAAAGAATAGGCCCCATTCTGCTACTTCGAGGGAAACTTGAGAATCAAAAGCATCAGGCATGAGCCGTTTCCCCCCATGCGTCTATTTGTTTCGTTCGTTCCGCCACTTCCGTAGCAAAGCCAGCACTCAGAGCTTGGTACGCTCAGCCTAGGCAAAGATAGCCTCGAGGACCTCCATTGGCGATTGACAAGCGAGCAAAGCATGTCTTACATTTTCTAACTGTGCAGCACGCCACACCTTCTTTTATTTCTTTGCACCGAATAAGCAGACAGTACAAAATAACCCTGCGTATACTAGAAAAGCAAAATAACCGTACACATACGACTTAGAATTCTCATCAGAAAATGGTATTACTACTTCAACCAACTTGTTTATGATTTCACGTTTCAAAAGGGATTTCAAACCAAGACCGCTATGTGAGAATCGCTGAATAACGTCAAAAGTATCCCTTAAGTAAATATTCTCGATAAAAAACAAACCTAGCGAATCATTTATTTCTTTAAACTTATCAAATATATACATTTATATTGTCGCCAGCCTACCTGAGCGTGGAACAAATATTTTATATATACATATTCCATAACTAGAGTTCCATAATTGTGAAACGTGTGAAAGGCGGAGGAAATAGACTTTCTTGCTCCTGCATCATTCTTGCTAAGGGCATCTAAGGAACTAATCAAAGGTTACGAAGGAGAAGGCTTGAAAAGGAGCTTACTTTTCCCGCTAATGCTACTTCCGCTATCTCGTAAGGAGGATACGACTCATAAACCTCCCTTGGTATTTGGGTAGGAAGAAAGATAATTAATTAGACTGAGTGAGGAATGTATACAACTACTGCTCAAAAGGCAATAAGAAGCACGCACTCCTACTAGACATGGAAGGAGTAAACCTAAAATATGCTTTCTTCCCTTATGTTGAATCGACTTCCTTGTCTCTTTCTAGAAAGTCAGCAGCTGGCCCAAGGTGACCTACTGGGAAATGAAAAAACAATTGGTTCAATCGAGTACTTATAAGCCGAACGGAGTTCTCTCTCATATTGTTATGTTTACCTGGAATGCCATAAGCCTGCTCTCAAGGAACAACTTGAATCACTGCTGACGCGGGACTTGCTTTCGCACGGGGAGTTGGATAAATTACCCTCTTGTGGGTATGGCGATAGATAGCAATAGCAACGGATTGATTATGATTATGATTAAGTAGACTGACTGTTGGATGAGCTCCAAAAGGTGGTGAGCCTGATGAGTCAACCAAAGGGAGTGGGCCCTTTAAACCCCTAGGGCGTAAGCATTTCTGCCTATCCAAAATAAGAGGTCAAGTCAATCTTGAATGCGGTCAGTACCTATTAGTATTAGATACAGAATCCTATTTGCTTTGAGCGCCCCTATCCTATATTCTCTCTATCTATAGATGGAGAAAGACATGCTCGATATGAATTGGGACAAAGAAGAAAGTCAAAAGCAGGAGGTAGGTCCGTGGTTTCAAGTTGAGTAGTGAGTGGTTCCTTGAGGGGAGTCGGCAGAAACCTTTACTCATTTGATTTCCTCCCAAAAAGGAGGGGTTTTCCTGTGGTAGGCGCCAAGAAAGATACCATGAAATTAGGCACCAGGTACTATCCATCACACTTAGATTTGGTATTTATTGTTTGATTCGAATCCCTGCTTACCAAACAGTTGTCATAACATATTTGAATGACGATATCCAATTATATAATGGCTAGAGGAGGCACAGAGGATAAGACAGAACTGATGGTAAGGTAAATCAAAGGTTTTCATTTACCTTATCATCGTCGTAACTTTCTTATCTATTTGTGTATGCTATTAGAAAGGGAAATTCGATACAACCAACGCGCAAAACCTTCCATCTTTCCTATGAAAACAACTTCCGTCTAGATAGAATAGTTAGCCAACATGAATTCATGCTTATTGTCCTTCCTACCGATAAGTGAGAGCAAGGCCGAAGTAGAGCATAGAGCTTAGAAGTAGGATCTGGTAATTGGTTCTGCTCAGCAGATGCAAAAAAAGAGGTGTTTTTGGGGTGAGTCCCTGCCAAGCGGCTTTTGATGACGGCGTCGTCAACGTACACTTCTGCATTACGACCCAACTGAGACCTGAGGATGAGGCTCATTAGGCGCTTAAATGTGGCGCCGGCATTTATCAAACCGAAGGGCATCCGCTTGTAGCAGAAGGAAGGGGCGATAAAACTAGTTTTTNTCTCTATCTATAGATGGAGAAAGACATGCTCGATATGAATTGGGACAAAGAAGAAAGTCAAAAGCAGGAGGTAGGTCCGTGGTTTCAAGTTGAGTAGTGAGTGGTTCCTTGAGGGGAGTCGGCAGAAACCTTTACTCATTTGATTTCCTCCCAAAAGAAGGAGGGGTTTTCCTGTGGTAGGCGCCAAGAAAGATACCATGAAATTAGGCACCAGGTACTATCCATCACACTTAGAGTTGGTATTTATTGTTTGATTCGAATCCCTGCTTACCAAACAGTTGTCATAACAGATTTGAATGACGATATCCAATTATGAAATGGCTAGAGGAGGCACAGAGATAAGACAGAACTGATGGTAAGGTAAATCAAAGGTTTTCATTTACCTTATCATCGTCGTAACTTTCTTATCTATTTGTGTATGCTATTAGAAAGGGAAATTCGATACAACCAACGCGCAAAACCTTCCGTCTTTCCTATGAAAACAACTTCCGCCTGGATAGAATAGTTAGCCAACATGAATTCCTGCTTATTGTCCTTCCTACCCATAAGTGAGAGCAAGGCCGAAGTAGAGCATAGAGCTTAGAAGTAGGATCTGGTAATTGGTTCTGCTCAGCAGATGCAAAAAAAGAGGTGTTTTTGGGGTGAGTCCCTGCCAAGCGGCTTTTGATGACGGCGTCGTCAACGTACACTTCTGCATTACGACCCAACTGAGACCTGAGGATGAGGCTCATTAGGCGCTTAAATGTGGCGCCGGCATTTATCAAACCGAAGGGCATCCGCTTGTAGCAGAAGGAAGGGGCGATAAAACTAGTTTTTTCTTTGTCTTCCTCAGCCATATAGACTTGCTGATACCCAGAGTAGGCGTCGAGGAAGCTCAACATCTCGCACCCTGCGGTGGAGTCGACCAGTTTAGTCCTTGTACTTCGGTGGAACCAAATTCCAGTATATGGATTGCAAACCTTTTCTGCTTTGGGTCTTAAGTGAATGAAAGGGTGGGTTAAAAAACCATGGCCAGCCCCCCTCAAGAAATCTCGCCCGTAGGTTACTGATGGGATGCTAGCTGCCGGTATACAGGAAAAACGTGGTGCAGAGCACGAACAAGATGTGCTAACACATATCCCTTATATTTATTGGTTCTACAGAAGATGTATGATAAAGAGCTGGCATTAAGTCATGCAACGCGCTCAGGCTTTATAAGAGGAAAGACTCTCGCCAGTATAGATTGAACGTACGGCGCTTGCTTACAAGACTGCTACTGAAAAAGGCTACCTCTTCAAACTGCTGAATGCCCTATTCCATCTATCTTTCCCTGAAAAAGCGTATACTTTTGTTCTATAAGCAAATAAAGCATACTTCTTTTGCGGATCAAGCAGTCTTCTACCTTGGTGGGTAGCGGAGAATCAAATCAATATCGGAGTATTGCTCTAGCTGCTACTGAATTAACCTGGATTCAATCGTGACTCTCTGAAATAGGCTGTACTTCGTCTTCCCCTCTGGACCTCGGAAATGGAAAAAAGTTACCGGTGCGTAATTGAAGATTCGGTGAAAACTAGTCGACCTTTCATCACAAATTGAAGCAGAGGCTGTTAGTTGAAAATCCATTTGCAGATCCTGTTGTTGAGGTAGAACTAGCTTCACCAATAGCATAGACTCTATCAGTCGAAGAGATCAGCAGGTACGAGGATAACAGAGACAGAGATAAAGGCTTCGTCAGCAGAGACGAGAGCGGGGCCCTTTTGAAAATCAGAAATAAAAGGGGCGATCAACGAATTGACCAGGTGTAAGCAGACGGAACTGGAGCAGAGCAATATGTAGCATACTTTTCCGTTCGAGACCCGTATCTAGACCCTTGTGATCGATAGCCGGACCCATGCTGACGGCACCGAAATCCTGCCCCTCCCGCGGAACTAGTACCACCAATAGATAGGCCCGTCCCTTCTTGGGCAACCCTGAAAGTATCTTCTTGTACGGACTGAAACAAGACAAACTACTCGCGGGACCCACTTAAGATCTCTTTCTTTAGTTTTCTGCTTGATTCCTTTCTTAGAAAAAAGTCGCTTCCCTTATTAGTAGCGCTAGTATCTTTTCATAATGATGACTTTTTTTCAGAGCTTCCTAGATTTTGAGAAGCTGAGGCATTGCCGGCTGGGGGGAAATTTGATCGAAACTAATAACAACTAGTCACGATTAGGGACAAAGCTCAGCTAGTATACGTAATGTGTTCAAGGCGCATTTCCTCCAACAACTAGACTAAAGAAAATAAGGGCGGAAGGATTTACTTAAACGTTGTTGCATGAGCGGCTTCTAAATGAGTGGTTGATGATTCACTTTCTGATTATTACCCGCTAGCTATTGAAGCGGCAGTGTGACGTCGGCCCACTGCGGAATGGGTGCCACCTAACTATGATTCGGTGAAGGTTCCACCTTCCTTCCACAGATATAGTTATAGTAGTTCCACTCGATGTGGATCGCGCCCATGCTTGCTCAGCTCCAGGATCAGGCTCCTAAACCTATTTTCAATAAATAAGTCATCTGGTCTATGTTGTTGGAGTTCCGCATGACGCCTTAATCCCACCTCTGTGTCTAAGGAATAGCCTTTTCTTCTTTTCTTTATTGTTCGTGGGAACATGTAAGATTAGCAATGGAAATTTAGCTACGGCCGTCCCTTCCTCAAGCAAACAACGCGAGACTTAGTTAACGAAACAGGAACTCCATCCCTTGACACTAATTTCTGATACAGAAGTGGAATCAAAAAAATGTGGGAACAAAGATAGCCTCGAGGACCTCCATTGGCGATTGACAAGCGAGCAAAGCATGTCTTACATTTTCTAACTGTGTTGCACGCCACACCTTCTTTGATTTCTTTGCACCGGAGAAGCAGGTGACTGTCATCTTCAAAGAGGCGTCCACACACACTGCATCGTATGTCCAATTCCACCCCCAGCGTTCAATGTTCATCAACATAGGGTTGCTATTATGGGCAAACCTCCATAGGAAATGTTTGGACTTTTGGAGGGCAGTGAAGCTTCCAGATCGACTGACAAATCCTCTTACGCCAATCTATTCCCATAGAATTTTCCCCTGTCTCAGTATTTTCCTGTTGTTGAGTAAGGCTTAACTGAATTTTATATGCGGACTTGATAGAGAAACGGCACTTTGANCCATAGGAAATGTTTGGACTTTTGGAGGGCAGTGAAGCTTCCAGATCGACTGACAAATCCTCTTACGCCAATCTATTCCCATAGAATTTTCCCCTGTCTCAGTATTTTCCTGTTGTTGAGTAAGGCTTAACTGAATTTTATATGCGGACTTGATAGAGAAACGGCACTTTGAATCGAAATGCCAGGCGATGAAGTCCTCCTGCTGATCACGAAGGAGTATTTTTAGGATATTGGCAGCATCAGCAACAAAGAAAGTTTGGTTAATAAGACCCCTGTTCCAGGAATTAGTAACCAGGTCAATTAACAATGCAACTCTTGTCAACAAATGTGCCCCTTGCGCCGTACTAGGTTTCCTGGACCGATGGGCTGGCACCCATCATTGCCTTCTTTGACAACATTCAGACCCTTAAGAACACTGGACCAAATGTAGCTCATCCTGGGCATTGGTTGTGCATCAAGAATACTACCAGAGGGAAAATATTTGGCTTGCAATACTCGAGCACATAAGGAGTCTGGGTTTTGGAGCAATCTCACCCCTGTCATGCGAGCATTGCAATATTGAAAGAGTGTAGATCTCCGAAACCAAGCCCGTCATTTTCCTTAGACAAGTGGAGTTTCTTTTTGCTGACCTAGTGTGTTTTCCTTTCATCCTCTTGCTGCGACCACCAACACCTGCATATCATGTCACTGAATTCCTTGCATAGACCCTTAGTAAGATCAAAACACGCCATTGCATATGTCGGTATTGCTTGTGCCATGGACTTCATTAAAATCTCATTGCATGCCTTTGACAGGAACCTCTCCTTCCATCCTTGTATCCTCGCTAGGATTTTATCCTTGAGGTACGCAAAGCATTTGACCTTTGACAAGCTGACATACATGGGAAGGCCCAAATATTTGCCATCCGAACTTTCTGCCTGTAACCCGAGCACTCGCATCACTTCATTTTTCTTCTATCTTGGGGTATTTGTACTGAAAAGAATGGACGATTTCTCCCTGTTAATGACCTGACCAGATACTGCCTCATATNACCTGCATATCATGTCACTGAATTCCTTGCATAGACCCTTAGTAAGATCAAAACACGCCATTGCATATGTCGGTATTGCTTGTGCCATGGCCTTCATTAAAATCTCATTGCATGCCTTTGACAGGAACCTCTCCTTCCATCCTTGTATCCTCGCTAGGATTTTATCCTTGAGGTACGCAAAGCATTTGACCTTTGACAAGCTGACATACATGGGAAGGCCCAAATATTTGCCATCCGAACTTTCTGCCTGTAACCCGAGCACTCGCATCACTTCATTTTTCTTCTATCTTGGGGTATTTGTACTGAAAAGAATGGACGATTTCTCCCTGTTAATGACCTGACCAGATACTGCCTCATATACTTGGAATATCTTATTTATTTCTGTAGCCCCATCCACAGTTGCCTCAAAGATCAGCAGCGAGTCATCAGCAAAGAGGAGGTGATTCACTGTGGGTGTTGTAGGTGCTATCTTAATACCTTGAAGTTTTCCCTCCTGTTCCGCTTGATGCAGCATTGCCGAACCCTTCCGCCATAAAGGAACATGTATGGCGAAACAGGGTCGCCTTGGTGAAGGCCCCTTTCCGGGAATCACAGGAACCGTGTAGTGCCCATTTATTTTTAACCTGTAGGACACTGTTCTCATGCACTTCCTGATGAGATCCACAAACTGAGCCCGGAAACCAATTTGAATCATAACACGCTCCAAGTAGCTCCGCTTGACTAGGTCATACGCTTTGCTCATCTAATTTTAGCACTGTGTAACACTTCCCTCCAGAACGTTTCCTTTTCAGAAATAGGTCATCTCATATGCAAGGTGGTGTTTGTCAGAGGTCTGCTCGGCACAAATGCACTCTGGCTTGGAGATATAATCTCACCCAATATGCATGGAAAAACTATGTATTTCGATCACCCTTCTCCAGCCAATTCACATGAGCCCTCTGCCACCACATAAAATTTTGTTGTTCCTCAAGGAGTTCCAATTTAAACTGAAGCACTTGTTCCTGCCGAACAGATTCCGCTGTGATTGCCTTTGTTCTACACTTTTCCAGTTCGTCCTTCACCTTTTTAATGTGCTTTGCCAGGCCCCCCAATATGTTACGACTCCAATCATGCAGCTCTGTTGACACGCCATGAAGGATGTCCTGTATCTTTGTTGCTACACCTGCCTGTGCATTCTGCCAAGCCTTCTCCACCGTAACTCATAGTCCTCCTCGAGGATCCACCGAGCTTTGAACTTTTTTTACTGGATCACCACCAGCAGGCTTTTAAAAAAAAAAAATAAGACCACCAGCATGCTTTACGTACCTTGTCCGGTCCCCATCAACATCCAGGATGATTGATCATGGTTTGATTTTTGAGGATTTCTGTTAGTAACTTTATATATCCAGGAAATAGCACGATCAAGCCACTCACGAATACAACCATCAACTCAAAAATTATTATTCCTCCAGGTAAAAATATCCCGCTCAAAACCGAGGTCGTTTAGCTCATAGAACTCCAAAGCATCACGAAAATTATTCATATAGACCTGACTACGGGGTACACCACCTTGCTTTTCATAATTGTACAAGACTTCATTGAAATCGCCTAAACAAGTCCATGGAAGCTTCTCTTGCATATACAGGGTGCGCAACACCCGCCAAGTTTCAACCTTCTTCTCCATCTTTGACTCGCCATAGATTCCTCTTAGGCGCCATTTGAAGCCATCCTCTTCTGTAATAGCAACATCGATGTGCACACTCCGTTTCCACCTAAGACTCAAGTTTATTCCTCGCCTCTAGAACAAAGCCATCCCACAGTTGGATCGTACATCTCTCACACTTGTATTACATGGCCTTGATGGGCTTATATATGGTACATCAGAGAGTACAAGAGGTGGGATGAGAGGTTGGATTGGCACCCCTAGCATGCAGGACGTGCATGCGCACGTTGTGCGAGAGGGAGGGGCTGGCCGTTTAGCCCAGCAGCAGACCCGGTCAGGTGGCTCAGCCACCTGGTGACTGAAGTGTATGCGCAGTCGAACACCCCCCCGCAGCCTGAACGTGGGGCCCGCCAATGTTTAGGCTGGAACAGAAGTCGGTGAAGATGCGCGTCGGCAGCCCTTTCGTGAAGATGTCCCCGAACTGGGAGCTTGTTGTTGGAAAACATAGCATGCAATT
The DNA here is from genome assembly GCA_904067115.1 of Aegilops sharonensis. Classification (NCBI taxonomy): domain Eukaryota; kingdom Viridiplantae; phylum Streptophyta; class Magnoliopsida; order Poales; family Poaceae; genus Aegilops; species Aegilops sharonensis. The sequence goes on from LR880971.1 coordinate 720,942,170, forward strand.
TTAAAAAAAATTCTACGCTCATGCAAGATCTATCTAGAAGATGTATATCAATGAAAGGGGGAGAGTATGTCCACGTACCCTCGTAGACCGAAAGCAGAAGCGTTTGACAACGTGGTTGATGTACTCGAATTTCTTCTCGTTCCGACCGATCAAGCACTGAACGTACGTCACCTCCGAGTTCCGCACACGTTCAGCTCGATGACGTCCCTCGAACTCTTGATCCAGCAAAGTGTCGAGGGAGAGTTCCGTTAGCACGACAGCGTGGTGACGATGATTGTGAAGTGATCCACGCAGGGCTTCGCCTAAGCACTACGAAGATATGACTGGAGGCATAAACTGTGAAGGGGCCGCCGCACACGGCTAACAGATGTTGTTGTGTGTTCTAGGCGCCTCCCCCCTCATATATATAGGTGGGAGGGAGAGAGCAGCCAAGGGGGGCGCCCCAAGTAGGCCGAATCCTACTTGGGGTTCCTCCCCAATTCGCCCCCTTCCTTATTCATCGGAGAGGAAAGGAAAGAGAGGGGGGAGGGAAGGAAGGAAGAGGCCGAATCATGCCTTGTCTAGGGTATACTGGGTTGTGCGCTTGTGGTGGTCAATTGTTCATGCCCATAGAAATTTATGTATGCTTATGTGTCCTTCTCTCATGGATTGTGTTACATTTCAGAACATTTTGTTTTGTATTGTTTTGTTTTTGCTGAGGCTTAAAACAGGGCATGTGCTTGACCATGTGTTGTCTGTTTCCTGTGCTAGAATTGTACGCGCATGAGTAATATCCATGTTATACTCCTACGCTTGTGTTATAGCTTGCTTTTGGTTATGAGTTGAAAAAGTTGGGCGTGGTCCCATTCACCGTCCTGTCGACTTTGGTTACTTAATAACCATGTTTTGCCATTTATGCAAAAAAAAACCGTATGATTTGAGTATTTTCATTTTCATGGAGCAGCTAATGCCATAAGAAGGATGCGAAATGTGTTTCCGGTGTGACCTTGGAGAATTGTCTGTTTCATGTGTGAGAATTCTATATGCACAATTGACATCCTTGTCAATCATGTTTTATGTCATTTATAAAATCCTTCTCCCTGGCTTCTGTTTTGGCTTGCTTTGACCGTTAATTACTTAATGTATCAAGTTTGCATCTTTAAATCTGCCGTGATATGTTAGCTTGACTTGTTAAAATCAACATTCTTCCAGTTTTGCCTTTTCAAGCAAAATATAAGATGTACTGGCAGCTTACGGGTCGGACTCTGTATAGAAATCTTAGCTCCTGAAGGTGAAAGCTAAGAATCACATGTGCTTAATATTTGCTAGTATGAATTTGATTCCTTATTCTGCTGCAGGCCATGAAAACAATATGTTTCGTTTTATATCTTCCATGAGTGACATGGCTATTCCAATTTATATTACATCTATGTGATTACTCAGAGCTTATATGACTCCACTTGACAGTCTCATGCTTCCTCACAGACATCCAACTAGTAAAAGGTCCTGGGCTACCCGGCCATACCAGGGTGTTGTGCTCGCGCTTTGATTTTTATGGTCATCCGATGAATTTATTGCTCACGATTTTACCCCTCGTCAATAGGTCGGCTGTTCGCACTGCTCTCACCCGCCTGGCGGTTGTTTTTTTCGAGAGAACGTCGGCCTTTATTAATCAAGCAAACATATTACAGAGAGTCTCCCGGATGCAATCCCGAGCAGAGTTATAAACACAAAGGCTCAAAGAGCTCAAACTAGACCTAGCAAGAAGATGAGCTAAGACAACACGGTGTCGATGAACATGCATGAATGACACACACGACAGAGCTTCAAAAATCGCCTTAATGTCAGAGATAATTGATCCCACCATGGACCGGTCTCGGACTGAAGATTTCAGCCTTTGAATCACCGAAAGACAGTCAGAGTGGAAGATCACATGCTGAAAACCCTCCCGGCGAGCCAGTAGAGCTGTCACAACCCTAGAATTTGGTTGCAGATAGTGGCATTGCATCGATGCATCATGTCTAAATTTCTTAGAAAGTTGAAATGGGGGATATTCAAACCCCAGCAGCAAATGGAATTCAAATAGATTCAACTAAAATAAATTCCAAGAACCCAAAATGGTCTTAGAAAAATGTTCATGATTTTTGTAGATGCTGGAAACAGCAACCAGAGGTGATGCACATTTTTCCTAGCCATCTTGGATTTTACCTCAACACATATTGTATTTGATTGGGGCTCCAAAACATTGCTATAAATATTTTGACAGCTCCAAATATTCTGAGAAATATTGAGGGACACTGGATTAATTCAGAGAGTTCCCAAAAGGACGTCGGGCGTGTGCCCCTCGCGCGCGGCCACGCGCCTCAGCCACCTCCTGCTTCCCGCCGCCTCCCCGACGCGTCTGGACGATGCCACGCACCCCCGGTCCTCTCCCTCGCTCCCCTCGTCCTTTCCCCTCCCCTGGATACCTTCTCTCTCACCACCGAGCGGGGCTCGTTGCCACCGACGTCGTTCACCATAGCCACCTGTCAGGACCCCGATTCCAAGTCACATCGATCTAGCCGGTAACACCTCATATCACTTTGCGGCCTCACGGACGGTATTCCCACGGGTGTCGCCTTACCATGGCCCGGGACCGTTTGCGTCTTTTGTCTTACGTATATGATAGTGTCGCTAGCATCCATATGACAGAGAACCCGGGCCGACATGGCTAGTCGTGAACCCAAAGCGGCACTAACCCATGGGGACAGGCATACATGAATCACATCGAGCGTGTCGGTCATCAACGTATGAATTCGGGGTGTAGCACTGGGCTAACAGGACTCCGGTATCCCGGGCTGTAGCAGGCTAGACAGGTCTCCGAATATCACCGCGTGACATTTCCCCGAAGGGACAGACGTAGGAACGAAGTGAAACACATGCCGGCCAGTCAAGTGTCCAAGCAGTAGTGCTGGGCTAGCAGGACTCCGGTGAACCGGGATGTAGCGGACTACTATCGCTCAGGAAGCACTAGACTACATTTCCCCATATGAGAGGTTGCAAAGGATAAACAACTAGATTGGCGGATCCCACACATACCAAGCATTTCAAACATACACACAATATGCTCAATATGTGTAAATACAACATGGCATCACAACATAACTCTACGACTCAAATATTTATTCATTAGGCTCCGAGGAGCGAGATATTATAAACATGGGTCTCATGACCCAACATTCAGAGCATACAAAACAAAGAACACGCGGAAGCTTAACATGTCTGAGTACAGACATCTACAAATGAAAAAGGGCTGAGAAGCCTGACTATCTACCAGATCCTGCCGAGGGCACAAGATCGTAGTTGAGGTAACAAGCTAAACGTTGAAGTCCACGCGGAACTACTAGCGAGACTGAAGTCTCTCTGCAAAACATAAAATAGGCAAACGTGAGTACAAATGTACTCAGCAAGACTTACATCAGAACTAACTACATATGCATCATTATCAACAAAGGGGTGGTGGAGTTTGACTGCAGCAAGCCAGCTTTGACTCGGTGGCTATCCTAAACTACGACTGCAAGTAACTCTTTTGAGGTGGCGCACACGAGTCCACATATTCACCATATCAATACACCACTATGGATCCTCTCCCGTCTCCCTACGAGAACGCCATCCATAGCACTCACGCTTATCTTGCGTATTTTAGAGTATCCACTTTCACTTGTCTATGAACTATGCAAGGGGTCCAAGTTTCCATATCCGAGGAATCCGGCTATTCGAATAGATAATGATAACCCTGCAGGGGTGTACTTCTTCACACACGCTCTCGCCACTTATCGCCCTGTACACGTCATGTACCTCGGCAACCTTCAAGCGGAAGCCGGGCCAGGGAGTCGGCCACGACCTGACTAACCACACAAGTCTCTCGTCCAGGTTTATCGCCTATTCGGGTTCCATCCGCAAGGAGATCCGGCCGGGGTGTCGCTCACGGCCCCAAACGATGTGAGCAGGGTTCCCAAGCCCACCAACTGGGTGCCACTTGGTACACCGTGCCACTGTGCCTAGTCTGTCCCAAGCCCACCTATACTGGGTGCCACTTGGTAGACTACTAACACTACCTACAAACACCAGAAACTAGTTGCAACTCCTGGACAGAGATCAAGTGGATTAATAAGTCGAGACGGGCACTCAAGCATTCCAATGTGTGGTAGTAACTGTTCATGGATCACAAACACAGAACTCAGTCCCTGAGGACGGCTGCAATGAGACAACCCACCATGTACTCCTACATGGCCTCTCACCGCTACCTTTACCAAATCGTGTTCACACACTTAGCTCACACACAGTAGGACATGTTCACACACCATTCCAATTCATTCCCGATGAATCAGACCTGACTCAACTCTAAGCAGTAGCAGGCATGACAAACAAGCATGAATGAGTAGGCACAACAGGGCTCAAACAACTCCTACTCATGCTAGTGGGTTTCATCTAATTACTGTGGAATGACAGGTCATGCAGAGGATAAAGGGGTTCAGCTACCGCAGCAAGTAACACATGAGTCGTTGTTGTCCTAATGTAGTAAAATAGAGCAGGAGCGAGAGAGTGGGATTATATCGGAATGAACAAGGGGGTTTTGCTTGCCTGGCACTTCTGAAGATAATATAGTTCTTCATCGGTGTCATCGAATTCATCGTCGGCACGTCGTCTACCGAGAGGGGACAATTACCGGCAAACAAGAAAGAACACAATCAATGCGATGCAACAATATGATGCATGATAATGACATGGCAATATGCTAGTGTTTTGAGCTAATGCAGCTGTAAGCCAAGTTAATTGAAGTGGAATTCAAACAAGGTTAAACTCCAACTCCAAATGCTAGTTCATAAGTTGCCCTAATCATGATTCATCCTATTCAGTGAGGTTAACTTGTTCAATCATGCATGGAAGCAGATTCTTCATATTTTTCTGATCATTTTTCATATATAATTTGTTTCATTTAGAATTACGGTTGATTTTATATGATTTTTAGAAGTTTAGGCCTTTTCTGGATTTTTTGATTTATTTTAAAACCAGAAAATCAACTACTGCGTCAGCACTGCGTAAGCATGACGTCAGCAAGTCAACCGAGGCTGACCAGGGTCAAACCTGACCAGTGGGGTCCACTGGTCAGTGACCCAGAGTCAGTTAGTGCCACAGACAGGTGGGGTCGGGTCAACGGACACGGTCAAAGTGACGCGTGGGGCCACAATGGTTAATTAAAACTAAACAGGAAATAAACAGTGGTTAGTTAGGCAGTTGGGCCCAGCTGTCAGTGTCACTAGTATTAATTAGCGGGGCTCTTAGCGGCTAATGATGTTCCCACGTCAGCACGCCGGAGCTGAAAGCCGGCGAGCACACCAACGCGGCGGCGTCCCTCGGGAACGCACTACAGGCGGCAGGTTTAGGCGCTGAGGGCACCAGGCCATAGCCCTTGCTCCGCCGCTTCAAGGAGCAGTGGAGTTGGACGCGGGGGTCACCGGAATCGACGCCGGCGACGAGGTTTGCGGCTGCCGTGGTTCGGTTGGCGGCGGTTTCGTTGCTACAGCGTGCAGATCGACTAGCTAACGGCATACGCATGACGTACGCGTGCTCACGAATCCATTGGACACGATGGTGTGACCAAAAGGTCACCGGAATAGCGCCGGCGACGAGCTCGGGCGGAGGCGAGCTTCGGCCATGGTTGGGGATGAGGCTAGCGGGCGCAAACGAGAGAGGGAGAAGAGGGGTCCGGAGCAGAATCTCACAGCGGGGTCGAGGAGCAGGTCAGCAGCTCGGGGGAGGCGTCGGAGCGAGCGGGGCGACGAGAGCAATCTCCGGTGGCAGAGGATGCAGAAGACGAGGTAGCCGGTGATGCGGGGCGTCCGAGCACTCGGGGCTTGCTCGAGGCGGCGTAACGGGCGGTGGCGGAGCTTGCAGACTACACGGGGAGGCGAGAGGAGCATGGTGGGCGTGGTGGCAGCGAACGACGGCGGCGGCTCTCTGTTCGGGCGAAGAACGAAGAGGGAGAGGGGAAAATAGCCAGGGAAGAAGGGGAGGTCGGCACGGCCTCGTCCACGTCTCCTGGCGCGGGGTTGGTAAGAAGGAGGCGTCGACACGACGAAGCAGGAGGTGGCAGGGGCGCGCCTGCGTGTGTCGGCCACGCGCGCCCGTCCCTCTGGCAAGAGGAAGACGACAGGAGGAGGTGGGCTGGGCCAGGTGGCTGGGCTGGCCGACTGGGCCGGCCAGGTGGGCTGCGGTAAGTCAGGTGAGGTTTCCTTTCTTTCTCTTTTAATTCCTGTTTTCTATTTTTCTGCAGATTTGTGGCTTTATTAAAAATATCTAGGCACTTTCAAAAATCACCAAACTGTGCATGCCCAATGTATAGAATATATCCAACATGGAACATTTCAGTTTAGGAGTATTTGGACATTTAAAGTATTTTATAGAATTTAAATGCCCAAATTCAAATACTTATGATTTAATTCAGTGACCTCAGGATGACCTAGAAAATTGTGCAGCATTTTTGTCAGAGGTTTAAGACCAAGGCAAAGATGATAAACATTTAGAAAGCCATTTGGATTCACTGAAAATATTTTTAGGTTGAACCTATTTGAATTCCATTTGGTTCTAGGGTTTGGACATCCCCATTTCAGGTTTAAACGAAATTTTAAACATGATGCAGCAACAAGCTAGTTGAAGTGCATAGCAAGGCTAGGGACGTGACAACTCACCCCCACTAAACAAGAATCTCGACCCGAGATTCAAGACGTGAGGTAAGAAGACAGAGGGGACACGAAGCTAGCACAATCTTCACGATCCAGGTTGTACTTCATAGGAACCTTGACTCGATCATCATCTTGTATCGTCGTCTTGCTCCGAGAACTCAAGCCAACATGACAAAGAGAGGATAGGGAAAAAAATCTAAAAGGATCGTTCTTATTGAAGGTTGAACAACTTAGGAGCAACTCAGGGGATGAGGCATAGAACACCTCTTGAGCTGAGAAGTTCAAACACACTTCGAGAGGAATGGAAGAACAGATGACGGGGTTCGATTTGGTAGGCAACAATTCCACGCTTAGAAAGATGGGGGATGGTGTCAGATGGCGAGGAAATAATTGCCATGATCCCATAACGGGGCACTTTGGAAAAGGTGACTCGAAGAACTGCTCCCTTAAGTGGCAAAATAATTACTTTTGACCCATAGATCAATGACACTCCTCGTACCAGCTTAAGGCAATTTACAATTGATCATTTGGAGGAGTTCGAGAGAATGACATACTCGGACTAGAATGGATGATATGGACTACCTTGTTGAAGACAACACAAGGAATGATTTTTCTTGCGCGTGCTCTCAAGAATTTGAGCATTTCCATATTCATCAAGGTTTTACCAACATCCGTGTCAAGGATCCTGGCAACACAACATACTACCATGATGAATAGTGGTGGACGATGCAGATGCAAAGGAAGGTAACACCTTCTCAGATTTTACCTTAGCGGAGCCAAAGAGGTAAAATCTGGATGATCGACCGAGAGACATTTAGCACTCCGCTTCTAATGCTCTCCTTGATGTGCTAGCGTAACCCATTTACATGGTTTGGTATCTAGAACATCAAGTAAAAGGTCGGACTTCGGGAGCACAAAAGAAAATCCATAAGGAACTGAAGGAAATATGCCCTAGAGGCAATAATAAAGTTATTATTTATTTCCTTATATCATGATAAATGTTTATTATTCATGCTAGAATTGTATTAACCGGAAACATAATACATGTGTGAATACATAGACAAAAAGATAGTCACTAGTAAGCCTCTACTAGACTAGCTCATTAATCAAAGATGGTTGTGTTTCCTAACCATAGACATGTGTTGTCATTTGATTAATGGGATCACCTCATTAGAAGAATGATGTGATTGACATGACCCATTCCGTTAGCTTAGCACTTGATCGTTTAGTATATTGCTATTGCTTTCTTCATGACTTATACATGTTCCTGTAACTATGAGATTATGCAACTCCCGTTTACCGGAGGAACACTTTGGGTACTACCAAACGTCACAACGTAACTGGGTGATCATAAAGGAGTACTACAGGTGTCTCCAAAGGTACTTGTTGAGTTGGCGTATTTCGAGATTAGGTTTTGTCACTCCGATTGTCGGAGAGGTATCTCTGGGCCTTCTCGGTAATACACATCACATAAGCCTTGCAAGCATTACAACTAATGA
>LR880971.1:721003993-721020983 GCA_904067115.1 Aegilops sharonensis
TATGGGAGAAGTGGCCTACAAGTTGGAATTACCCGAGGGATTGTCAGGTGTTCACGATGTGTTCCATGTTTCTCAGTTGAAGAAGTGTCACGCAGAGATGGCTGATATACCACTGAGAGACACAGTGCCACTGGAAGCGATTCAGTTGAATGACGATTTGACCTATGAGGAGAAACAAGTCAGGATTCTCGAGTTTGCCAGTCGAGTTACCCGCAGCAAGGTTATCAAGTTTTGCAAAGTTCAGTGGAGCCACCACACCGAGGAAGAAGCCACCTGGGAGCGAGAGGAAGATCTGCTCAAGACCCACCCTCACCTATTTTCTAGCCAACCCGAATCTCGAGGGCGAGATTCATCTTAAGGGGGGTAGGTTTGTAACATCCCAAATTTTCAATTTGGAATGTTATACATAGATCATCATTGCATATCATATTTTTGTTGCATTGTTGGCTCGATCCTAGAAATTCTACGCAACTCAAGGACCCACGGAGAGAGTTGGAGATTTCGTTATTTTCATATTTGAGTTTTCTCAAAATTTGAAAATAGGATCATTTGATTTTATTTATTTTATCTTCAATTATTTCTACTATCAAAATATGAGAGAGGGAATAAAATGACTTTCCCAAAATAAAGAAATAATGAAGATTTAATAAAAAAATCAAATAAGATTTTATTTTGGAGTTTTTCTTTTTATTTGAATTTAGGAAAAATGCGCGTTTTTCAAAATTGCACTTAGGCCCCAAATAAATGTTCATCTTGTCCGGCTTGATTTTAGAAGACGGGGAAAATTTATTTCGGGATTTTTGGAGTCCGTTTAATATTTCTTTCGTTTGATTTTCTTGGCATAATTATTTATAAAAAAACGCGCACACCGACCTACGGGCCGTGTCCGTCTAGGACTCCCGGCCCGCTAGGCTATATAAGCCGGCCCACCCCGGGGGGAAACCCTAGCCCGAGCCGCCCCGACCCCGCCGCCTCGCGCCAACGCCACCGCCGCCGCCGCGCCGCCTCGCCTCTGCCGAGCCGCCGCCGCCGCCGTCGTCGCCGGAGCCGCCGCCGCCGCCGTCGAGGTTCGCCGCCGCCTCGAAGTCCGTGCCTGGTTTTTTTTAGAAAACCGATCGGTTCTCCAACGGTTTATTTTCGTTTTTTTAGTTTTGGTTTTTTAGATCGGTTTTAATTCCGGTTTAGTTTAATTAGCAAACGTTCGCTCGTTCGTTCGTTTTAACGAACGTGTTCGTCAGATTAGGTTTAGTTAACGAACGATTCGTTTTAATGAACGTGTTCGTCAGATTAGGTTTAGTTACCGAACGTTCGTTCGTTAACCTGTTCGTCGTTTTTCTTTTTCTCGGATTTAATCCGCGATTTTTCTGATCGTGATTTCTGATCCGATTTTCGTTTTAGTATAACTTTTCGCTCGTTTATCGGAATCAGGCAATTCAAGCGCCTGGAGTTTCGTCTCGAAACCCTCTTTCCGAATAACCAGCTTAAACAAGTTTTAGCTTCTGTAAAATTTGACTTAGATCCAGATTAGTAAAACGAAGCAGTTTTCTTTCGCCGTTTGACTTCCGTTGCTTCGTTTGTTTTGATTCTTTTTGCAAACCGGGGTTCTTAAGTTGAACTTTCTGGTTAGATCTTTTATTTGAGTTTTACCTATGCATTAGATGAGTACTTATTGTATGCTTGTTTGTTTGTCTGCGATAGAATACCCGGAGTGCGCCGCCTGTTACTTCGAGTCTCTAGGTTTCGCGGATCATCAGCAAGGCAAGTAACACTTTGATCATACCTTTTTTTCATACCCAGTTTTTATGCATTAGATCAATCCTCAAACATTGCATGATTAGAATCTAATCAAACTGTGGGTTTGGGAAGTAGTTGAGGTAGTACCTATTACCTGTTTAATTATCAAACCTTTGGGAGTTACTTCTATGTTTGCTTATTATGCCATGCTATGCAAGTAGACGTCGATTGGATGAGTGTATCCATGACAGATGTGAGATTGTTAATTAATGGTTTACTTAAGGTGGCAACTTAAACACACATCTGGGTGGATTGAGGTACCTGGTTTCCAGGATTTGCCTGTTTTTCTTCGGACCGCCACCCAGGCTCAAAGGGATCATAAGATTATTCATGCTAGAAACTTCCGTGTGCAGCCACAAGCCATTATGGGCTCTGGCATAGTTGATTAAGTCGTGCGAACTCTTATGGGTAGACTAGCAGATGTAGGGGAAAGTAGGTGTACCGGTCTACCCTATGTAAGATGCTAGCGCTTCCGAAAGACTATGTCTCGGTCATCCGTTTCTCAAACATCATGTAGTGCGAGAAATCCAACGGAGGCGATCGAGTCTTGTGGGGAAAAGTGCGCAAACCTCTGCAGAGTGTATAAACTAATCATGGTTAGCCGTGTCCCCGGTTATGGACATCTTGAGTATCTAGTACTTGGATATCATGTGAATCTCAACATGTTACTCTAATTCATATTGTTGGGTTGTTAATGAGTACTTTTAATTGGGATTGAGAATGCTGTCAACCATTCTCAATGTTTAACAACCACCATGATAGTTAAATAAATTTATTCCTTTGCAGTAGGAAAAAATTGGCTTTACCCAAAACTGTAACCATAGAGCTTTCCACCAGCCAAATATGCATGTATTATAGCTTATTCCATTATTATTCTCTATGTGTTACATTGCCAGCATATTCCATGTGCTGACCCGTTTTCGGGCTGCAACGTTTCATGTTGCAGACTTTTCAGACGACGAGTAAGGTGCTTAGGTCGTGGTTCTATACTCAGTGATGCCGTTGGAGTTGATGGACTCGCTTATTCTTCCAAGCCTTCCGCTGTTATCGTATTTAGATGGCCTTAAGACATATTTATTTTAATAAGTTCTCTCTTGAGACATTCGATGTAATAAGTGTGTGACTGCTACTCTATTATAAATCCTTCAAGTATTGTGTGGTGTCAGCATTACTAATCCAGGGATGACACTGAGCACAGAGATCAGACTGTTTGAGGTCTGGTCGCTACAGGATCAATTGTAGCTCTTTTCAATAAGTAAGAGTGTCGAACCCAACGAGGAGTAGAAGGAAATGACAAGTAGTTTTCAGTAAGGTATTGTCTGCAAGTGCTGAAATTGCAAGTAGCGAGTAGTTTGATAGCAAGATAATTTGTGACGAGCAAGTAATGATAATTGTAACAAGTATGCAGCAAGGTAGCCCAATCCCTTTGAGGCAAAGGACATGCAAAAACGGTTTCTTATAATAAGCAAAGTGTTCTTGAGGGTACACGGGAATTTCATCTAGTCACTTTCATCATGTTGGTTTGATTTGTGTTCGCTACTTTGATAATTTGATATGTGGGTGGACCGGTGCTTAGGAACTGTTCTTACTTGAAACAAACCTCCTACTTATGATTAACCCTCCCAAAAGCATCCTCAACTATGAGAAAAGTATTAAGAATAAATTTCTAACCATAGCATTAAACTTTAGGATCCAATCGGTCCCTTACGGAATAGCGCATAAACTGGGGTTTAAGTTTCTGTCACTCTCGCAACCCATCATCTAATTGCTACTCCACAATGCATTCCCTTAGGCCCAAATATGGCGAAGTGTCATGTAGTCGACGTTCACATGACACCACTAAGAGAATAACAACATACATACAATCAAAATATCGAACACATATCAAGTTCACATGATTACTTGCAACATGATTTCTCCCGTGACCTCAAGAACATAAGTAACTACTCACAAATGATAAGCATGCTCATGACCAGAGGAGTATTAAATAGCATCATGGATCTGAACATATAATCGTCCACCAAATAAACCATATTGTAATCAACTACAAGATGTAATCAACACTACTAGTCACCCCCTAGCACCAATCTATAGTTCCGGTAACAAGATTGAATACAAGAGATGAACTAGGGTTTGAGATGAGATGGTGCTGGTTAAGATGTTGATGGAGATTGCCTTCCCCAAGATGGGAGAGTTGTTGGTGATGATGATGACGATGATTTCCCCCTCCGGGAGGGAAGTTCCCCCCGCAAATCGCTCCGCCGGAGGGCAAAAGTGCTCCTGCCCAAGTTCCGCCTCGAGACGGCGTCGCTCCGTCCCGAAAGCCTTCTCCTTATTTTTTTTCTAGGTCAAAATGACTTATATACCAAAAGATGGGCACCGGAGGTGGGCCGAGGAGGCCACAACCCACCAGGGCGCGCCTGGGGGGCCTGGTGCGCATAGGTGGGTTGTGCCCACCTGGTGGCCCCCCTCTGGTGTTTATTGCCTGCAATATTTCTTAAATAATCCATAAAAAATCTCCGTGAAGTTTCAGCTCATTTGGAGTTGTGCGGAATAGGTGGCCTGACGTAGCTTTTTCAGGTCCAAATTTCCAGCTGCCGGAATTCTCCCTCTTAGTGTGTTCCTTGTAAATTATGAGAGAAAAGGCATTAGAATTACTCCAAAATGCATTATTATGTGTAAAAACATTATAAATAACAGTAAGAAAACATGATGCAAAATGGACGTATCAACATGCCATACAAAAAATCACATCCAACACAGATAAATTAGCCCCCCTAATCATCTTAACACAAAGATGCTACAAAAATGTCGCATCCAACAACTCCCATATCGACATGGTTGTAGCCGTGTTTGGGGTTATACGGTAACAACACATTTTTTTTAAACCACAAAATTGAAAAACAAAATGAAATTAAAAAAAATCATGAATTCAAAACATATTCCCTGGCTTTAAAGTGTTCTCGAATTTATTCACAAAATAAAAAATGTTTACAAATTGAAAAGTAAACCACAAAACTAAAAGAAGCCTAGAAAACCGGAAGGAAAGCAGAAAAAAGAAAAATTAAAAACCTTTTAAAACCTTCAAAAACTAGTAGGAAGGTTCCAGAAGCTTCTGAAATCCAGATTAAGAAGCTTCCTACAACTGACCGAAACTTTGTTTTAGTTGTTCCCTTCCGTAATGGGCTGGTACAACAATAGCAGTAGTGTGATCAGCAGCACCTTGAGCTAAAAGTGGATTTGGACAACGAAAATGACATAATGCGTGACACATGCCCATAACTGGACAACCGTGAAAAGAGAAAAAAGAGAGAAACGGGCTGAACGACGGAATGAGGGATCACTACACAAGCTAAGTGAGGTACTCCAGTAGCTGGACGAAATGGCTTACCTAAAAAAAGTTGCACGAATTTTCCTAAAAAAAGTAGCCGCACGAATCATGATGTGAAAAAGCATCTAATTACCGATACGGAGAATGATGCCAAACTTGAAACTCAGCCAGACCGCTTCAAGAATCGTGAGAGGCCACCTCGAGGAGAGTGTGGTGGGATCGGATGAGGGTACCTGAGGTGTCATGCACCTTGCCGAGGTAGACAAAGGCGAAGCGACCATCGCCAATCTAAGGCCACATCAGTGCGGCCGTTCTCTACGCCGTACATGGAGCATGTTGTGAGGCGTCATCCGGCTGGGGTCGCCTCTCCCACTTCGCTCCGATGTCGATGCCTGACCTCATATCACTAGGAGCTCACTCCCTCCTCGATCCCTCCTCTTCTTTGTCGTGTTGCCATCGGGTCTCCCATCCCTGCCATTGAACTCCGGTCTAGGGCTGGGATAGGAGCTCCTCGATGAGCGGGGTAGGACTCCCGGAGTGGCTGCTCTGACGAGATGGGAAGGACGGGGGAGAGGCGATGGTTGTGCGCGGGTGTAGAGTGGGGAGGAGGAGAGACGTGGGGCTCAGGATGGGGATTGGTGGCCAGGTACCCATGAACCCACCCACCATGGTATTGCCATGTCACTCGTAGCCAACCTAATAGCTCACTTATACAATAGTTGTCATATTAGTATCTCATATAATTAATATATGGCTCATCTACTTTGTTGGGTCTCGTGCTACAGCCGGCTGTAAGCTTGTAGCTCGCTTCTCTTTTCTCTCCCTCTTCTCTTCTCTAACTAGGCATAAATCCGATGTGGCATCTCTTATAGCCCGCCTACATCATTCTATTATACTTGCTCTAAGAGAAGGACCGTGCGGCGCCGATAGATCGGTGTTCCAAGCAATGTAACTTATAAAACAAAACAACGCAGACAATAGAAACCCATGACCAACGTGTGGGGACAAGCAAGGGGAGGGCCCGGTAGCAAGGGAAGTCATCGGGGAAGTAAGGGAAATCGAGAGGTGCTAATCTCACCTGCCAACCGTCTCTCTTTTACCCAGCGAGCCCATCCTTTTATACAGTGGGCAAAACAAGCGGACACCCTTCCCCGATTCAGAAACACCCATGTCATTGTAACATGGGCCGAAATTACAACTGGGACCGTCAACGCACCAGAGTGCAACACACCTAGGTAGACCAGACGCACGTACGAAACCCACCTCACCATGCCATGCTCATCCACTCCTCTGACCTCGCCGTCGCAGTACGGGCCACACCAACACGTGGCCCTCGCCAAGTCAAAAAGAGCCAAAAAACAACAAACCCAGCCACCTAATCACCAAAGCCACGACAATGGGCCTAAGCAGCAACTACGAGCACTGAAGAAGTCAGTTAGATAGAGCACATGCGAGTACACCATCGACAATCTTCATGTCGCCCTTGCCCATTCAAAAGCTCAAAAGACAAACCAGGACGAGCACGCGACCCGCTCACAAGAGGCAAACATTGACGACCCAAATGCAAACGCCACATGCACGGCCTGCCCTCTTGCCCCTAGACCCCGGGCCCCACACACGCGTGGACCCAATGCTCATACTCTCTCTCCGTTTCTTTTTACTCCGCATATAAGATTTGGTCAAAGTCAAACTACACAACCAAATTTATATAAAAATATATAAACATCTACAATACTAAAACTATATAGTATGAAAATACGTTTCATGGTGCATCTGATAATATTGATTTCATATTGTGAATGTTTATATTTTATAATATAAAGTTAGTCAAACTCAACAAAGCTTGACAGTCAGGGCTGCAAACAAGCGATGCATTGATGTCGTGGTCCAACTGGAGGAGGGTGTGCAAACAAGCGATGCATTGATGTCGTGGTCCAACTGGAGGAGGGTGTGCCGTGGAGGGCTTCTTTTGTATATGGAGAACCAACGCGGGAGCATCCGTCTCACTTTTGGGAGCTCCTTCGACGAATGCAACCTTCCTGGTCGAGCCCTTGGATCTGTTGTGGTGATTTCAACGAAGTCCTTCTCCAGGACGAACACTGTGGTCCCCGGGACCGTCTGGATTCGCAAATGGCTGCTTTTCAGGAGTGTTTGATGGACTGTGGCCTATCTGATTTGGGGTACTCGGGCCCAAAGTTTACTTGGTGTAACAAGCAAGATCCCAATAGCAATGTTCAGTGTCGTCTTGATCGTGCTGTGTCTAATGCTGCGTTTTCCAGCCTCTTTTCTGAATGCAGCGTGGAGAATGTCGTTGCTACCACGTCCGATCATTACCCCATCCGCATTTCTCTGGACATTCTGTCCCAACAGCGCCGTCCGGCTCCGGTACAGCACGGTTTCAGGTTCGAGGCTATGTGGTTGCGGGCGTATGACTATAAATAAACCCTCGAACAAGCATGGTCTACTGGAAGGGCTGGGCTCTCCTCTCTAAGCTCTACTTGGGCAAATTTGAAAAGTGTGGCTGCCTCTCTTTGCACATGGAGCAGGGAGTCCTTTGGCTCCATTCGCAAGCAGATTGGAAAGATGGAGCGTCGTTTGGCGTCAATCAGATCCTCCCCTCCTTCCCCAGCTTCCTATTCTGAAGAGCGACATATCGAGACTCAAATCTGTGAGTTGTTTGAACGGGAGGAAATTATGGAGAGGCAGCGTTCGCGGGTGGATTGGCTCAAATCTGGTGATCGTAATACGGAGTTTTTCCAGGCCAGAGCGTCGGCTAGGTGGAGGACTAACAGGATCCATTCGCTCCTTCGGGAGGATGGTTCGGTTTGTACCGCTCAAGGGCAGCTTAAGGGCATGGTTCAATCTTTCTATGAAGATCTCTTCACGTCCAAACCCCGACCAGCAGCTGATGAGGTTGTGCAGGCTATCCCTAGCAAGGTTTCTTCTGAGATGAATTCGGAGTTGTGCAAGCCCTACTCTGACGAGGAGATCAAGTCGGCACTGTTTCAAATGGGTCCTACCAAGGCTCCCGGACCGGACGGGTTCCCTGCCCTCTTCTGTCAGACTCATTGGGATTTCTTGGGAGAGGACATCTGTCAAGCGGTTCGGGGCTTCTTAGAGGGGAGGTCGATCCTTGATGGTTTTTGTGATTCCGTCATTGTGTTGATTCCGAAGACTGTCAAACCCAAACATTTGAAGAACTTCCGGCACATCAGTCTCTGCAATGAGCTCTACAAAATCGCTTCCAAAGTTTTAGCTAATAGACTAAAGGTCATCCTGCCTGTGGTGGTGTCTGCGACTCAAAGTGCTTTCGTCCCCGGCAGATTGATCACGGATAATGCCTTGATCGCCTATGAGTGCCTTCACACTATCAGGAGGCAACGAGTGAAGAAACCTTTCTTTGCTCTCAAGATTGACATGATGAAGGCCTATGATCGTATGGAGTGGAGTTATCTCCATCAATGCTTGACCAAGCTTGGTTTTGCCTCTTCCTGGATTGATACTGTGATGCGTTGTGTGACTAATGTCAGGTATGCTGTCAGAGTCAACGGGGAGCTTACGCAACCGGTCATTCCGTCACGTGGCATCAGGCAAGGTGACCCAATCAGCCCTTATCTCTTTCTCTTATGCACTGAAGGTCTGTCTAGTCTGCTATTCCAAAAGGAGGCTTGTGGCGAGCTACATGGGATTCGAAACGGCCGTCATGGCCCATCTATCTCACACCTCCTATTCGCGGATGATAGCATTTTCTTTGCTAAGAGTGATGCTCAGAGTGTGGCATCCTTGGAAGCAACGCTCGGTTCTTATTGTGCGGGTTCGGGGCAGGCAATCAATTGTGACAAATCGGATGTTTTCTTTGGCAATCATTGTCCCTCTGAGGTCAAGGACAGAGTGAAAAACCAGTTGGGTATAAGTAATGAGAACTTTAAGGACTTTTATTTGGGTATGCCTACGGAGGTGGGCAATTCCCCCACGAACACTTTCAAGTTCTTGGTTGACAAAGCATGGAAGAATATTTTTGGTTGGGCAGACCGGCCTTTGTCCAGAGCAGGGAATGAGACATTGCTGAAATCTAAAACTCAAGCAATCCCCACCTTTATTTCGAGCTGTTTTCGCCTTCCGGTTGCAATATGTGAAAAATTCAGGCAAATTGTGGCTGATCAATGGTGGGGTCGCGAGGATGGCAAAAACAACATGCACTGGCGCTCGTGGGACTGGCTTTCCACTCCAAAAGCCCTTGGTGGCATGGGTTTCAGGGATCTTGCGCTCTTTAACCAGGCAATGCTTGGTAAGCAGGGCTGGCGCCTCCTGACTGAGCCCAGATCACTCTGTGCGCAGGTCTTAAAGGGAAGGTATTTTCCTTTCACTGATTTCTGGAATGCTTCGACTCCCCGCACGACATCGGCCACTTGACGGGCCATTCTTCACGGCCGAGATCTTCTGAAGCAGGGGGTGCAATGGGGCCTTGGTGATGGCCGGAGCACACATATTCTGTCTGATCATTGGATTCCTTCCACCCCACCGGCCTTGCTGCAGCCTTTGATCCCGATCCCAGCTTCAGCTACGGTCCATTGCTTGTTTAATGAGGAGAACGAATGCTGGAATGAGGATACGGTGAGAGCCTTCTTCCCCCATGAGGTTGCTAATGATATTCTCAATGTTCACATCAACTGGGAGGGTGGTCCGGACTTTGCGAGGTGGCCTTTCACCAAGTTTGGAGAGTATACTGTCTGCTCGGCCTATAACATGGCCAGGACTTGTCGTTTCCTTTCTGATCGCAATGCTAATGGCGGGGGTCAATCCTCAAACTGGGCACATGAGGACAGATTGTGGAAGAAGCTATGGAAGGTGCAAGCTCCAAATAAAATGAAGATTGTGTTGTGGCGGCTGGCTCATGACTGTTTACCCTCAGGTGCTCAAATGCTACGCCGTCAGTTACCGACGAGGACAGACCGTTTTTTCTGTGGCCGTCCGGAGAGCATAGGGCATGCACTTCTCTTCTGTGTCCACGCTCGGGCTGTTTGGGATATTATCAAGGTTGCATATGGGATCAGACTGCACCGGTCTTCTTTCAGCTCTCCTAAACAGTGGCTGTTCGACGTGCTCGCGCGAGACTCCGACCGTGACATCTCCATCATTACGGTGGCGCTATGGCATATCTGGGAGGCAAGGAACTGTGCCCGTAACGAGTCGGTTGCTCCTAAGCCGAAGCGCACAACTGCTAAGGTGCAGGCCTACTCGGAGATGATCTTCCAACACCTTTTCAAGCCTGTGCGGGCGGCTCCGCGAGCGCCACCATTTCGTTCTCCTTCTGGCTGGTCTCCTCCCCCGCATGGCACGCTTCTTCTTTCTTCTGATGCGGCAGTGGACTTGGTGCGGTGCTCGTTGTCAATTGGAGTTGTGGTGCAGGACTTCTCGGGCCAGTTTGTGGTAGCGGCTTCTGAACCTCTTCCTGGCGTCTCTTCTCCGGAGCAGGCCGAAGCGTTGGCCCTGCGACGGGCTACTCTTGTCAGGACCCCGATTCCAAGTCACATCGATCTAGCCGGTAACACCTCATATCACTTTGCGGCCTCACGCACGGTATTCCCACGGGTGTCGCCTTACCATGGCCCGGGACCGTTTGCGGCTTTTGGATCACATATATGATAGTGTCGCTAGCATCCATATGACAGAGAACCTGGGCCGACATGACTAGTGTGAACCCAAAGTGGCACTAACTTATAGGGACACGCATACATGAATCAACATCGAGCATGTCGGTCAGCAGCGTGCGAATCCGGGCTGTAGCACGGGGCTAACAGGACTCCGGGAACCCGGGTTGTAGCAGGCTAGGCAGGACTCCGGATGTCACCGCGTGACATTTCCCCGAAGGGACAGACACAGGAATGAAGTGAATCACATGCCGGCCAGTCAAGTGTTCCGGAGCAGTAGTGCTGGGCTAGCAGGACTCCGGTGAACCGGGCTGTAGCGGACTACTATGGCTCATGGAAGCACAAGACTACATTTCCCCATAAGAGAGGCTACCAAGGATAAACAACTAGGTTGTCGGATCCCACACATACCAAGCATTTCAATCATACACACAATATGCTCGATATGTGTAAATACAACATGGCATCACAACAAACTCTACGACTCAAAGTATTTATTCATTAGGCTCCGAGGAGCGAGATATTACAAACATGGGTCTCTCGACCCAGCATTCAGAGCATACAAATCAAAGCACATGCGGAAGCTAAACATGTCTGAGTACAGACATCTACAAATGAAAAAGGCTTAGAAGCCTGACTATCTACCAGATCCTGCCGAGGGCACAAGATCGTAGCTGAGGTATCAAGCTAATCATCGAATTCACGCGGAACTATTAGCGAGACTGAAGTCTCTCTGCAAAACATAAATTAAGCAAACGTGAGTACAAATGTACCCAGCAAGACTTACATCAGAACTAACTACATATGCATCGGTATCAACAAAGGGGGTGGTGGAGTTTGACTGCAGCAAGCCAGCTTTGACTCGGTGGCTATCCTAAACTACGTATGTAAGTAACTCTTTTGAGGTGGCGCACACGAGTCCACATATTCACCATATCAATACACCACTATGGATCCGCTCCCGTCTACCTACGAGAAGGTCATTCATAGCACTCACGCTTATCTTGCGAGTTTTAGAGTATCCACTTTCACTTGTCTATGAACTGTACAGGCAACCCAGAAGTCCTTTACCGTGGACGCGGCTATTCGAATAGATCATTTATAACCCTGCAGGGGTGTACTTCTTCACACATGCTCTCGCCACTTACCACCATGTACACGTCGTGTATCTCGGCAACCTTCAAGCGGAAGCCTGGCGAGGGAGTCGGCCACGACCTGACTAACCACACAAGTCTCTAGTCCAGGTTTATCGCCTATTCGGGTTCCATCCGCGAGGAGATCCGGCCGGGGTTTCGCTCACAGCCCCAAACGATGTGTGCAGGGTTCCCGAGACACCAAACGGGCGCTCGGTACACCGGGCCACGGTGTATCTACCGCATCATAACCCACCCCTAGGGTCAGCGCTACGCACGGCCTCCAACGCATATCCTACAAACACCAGAAACTAGTTGCAACTCCTGGACAGAGGACAGGGGCGGTTAATAAGTCAAGAGAGTCAATTAAGGATCCCAATGTGTGGTAGTAGCTGTTCATGGATCACAAACACAGAACTCAGTTCCTGAGGACGGCTTCAATGAGACAACCCACCATGTACTCCTACATGGCCTCTCACCGCTACCTTTACCAAATCATGTTCACACACTTAGCTCACACAGTAGGACATGTTCACACACCTCTGATTCATCCCCGATGAATCGGACCTGACTCAACTCTAAGCAGTAGCAGGCATGACAAACAAGCATGAATGAGTAGGCACAACAGGGCTCAAACAACTCCTACTCATGCTAGTGGGTTTCATCTATTTACTGTGGCAATGACAGGTCATGCAGAGGATAAAGGGGTTCAGCTACCGCAGCAAGTACAGATGAATCGTTGTTGTCCTAATGCAGTAAAAGAGAGCAGGAGCGAGAGAGTAGGATTGTATCGGAATGAACGAGGGGGTTTTGCTTGCCTGGCACTTCTGAAGATAATATAGTTCTTCATCGGTGTCATCGAACTCATTGTCGGTACGTCGTCTACTGAGAGGGGACAAACACCGGCAACACAGAAGGAAACACCATCAATGCAATGCACAATTATGATGCATGATAACGTCATGGCAATATGTTGTTGATTGAGCTAATGCAACTAGCAACCATATTAAATGAAGTTGGTTTGAACCAAGGGTTCAAATTCAAACTCCATATGTGCTTATTTAAATGTCAATTAATTGAAATGTCCTAAACAGCAACTTTAAGTTGTTCCAACATGCATGAAAATGGTACAGATGGATAGATTGGATTTTTCTGATCATTTTCCATATATAACTTGTTTGATTTGGAGCTACGGTTGATTTTCTATGATTTTTAGAAGTTTTGGCTATTTTCTGGAATTTCCTGTATAAGAATAATTCCAATAATTGAATTAATACGTCAGCACTGCGTCAGGGTGACATCAGCAGGTCAACAGGGCAGTCCAGGTCAAACTGACCAGTGGGACCCGTAGGTCAGTTACTAACTAAACTATCCTGGTTTAATTAGCACTAATCCTAGATTAGTTAGTAGGGCCGGGCCCACGTGTCAGTGACTCAGAGGGGAGTCAAATCTGGTCAACCAGGGTCAAACTCGCCGGAGTTGACCCGTGGCTCGTCGGCGGCGACGCCAGAGACGGCGGAGGGCGTCGGAAACGCTCCTCCGGCGACCAAATCAATGGCGGATGGCATGAATGCGAAGCCCAGGCTCTCCCGCATCCAACTCAATGAGCGGCAGCGGCTGGCGTGCACTGTGGCGTCGGCGGTGGCGAGCGAGGCGGTGGTCTGAGTTCGGACACGCACGGGGATGCGGCTGCGTGGGCCAGGGGAGGAGCTGATGGGCTAGGTGGCATCTGCGGGCCACCAGAATCACGCCGGTGCCACAGGTTCGAGCGGAGGGGCTCGGGTCGAGGAGGCTAGGCAGCCATGGCGGACGGCGGTGCTCGGGCATGTGGCGAGGGTGCTACGGCATGGGAACGAGCAGAACAAGGGAGGGGAAACGGAGTGGAGCTCACAGCGAGGTCGTCGGCAGTCTCATTGGGCTCGGAGAGGCACGGACGGCGTCGTGGCGTTGCTGGCGATCTCGGCGGCCGGAGGGAGAAGAAGGCGATAAAGACGGCGATGCAGGGCGGCCGAGCTCACGTGACTCGTCGAGGAGGAAGAGTTGGTCGTGGGGAATCTTCTGGGGGCGGGGAGAGGTTCAGGGGGAGGCGGTGGCTACGGTGAACGACGTCGGTGGCGACGAGCCCCGCTCGGTGGTGAGAGAGAGAGGGATCCAGGGGATGGGTAAGGACGAGGGGAGCGAGGGAGAGGACCAGGGGGTGCGTGGCATCGTCCAGACGCGTCGGGGAGGTGGCGGGAAGCAGGAGGTGGCCGAGGCACGTGGCCACGCGCGAGGGGCACACACCCGGCGTCCTTCTGTCCCAAGGAAGGGGACGACTGGCACGGCCAGATGGACTGGGCGGTGCTGGGCCGGACCAGTGGGCGCCAGGTCAGTTCTCTCTCTCTCTATTAATAATTTGTTCTGCTTTTCTATTCTGTTTTGATTTAGTTTAACACCAAATCATTTTTATATAATTCTGGAAATATTTTTGGGAACTCTCTGAATTAATCCAGTGTCCCTCAATATTTCTCAGAATATTTGGAGCTGTCAAAATATTTAGGGCCATTTGCATTTCTGTCCCTAACTCGAACCACCTAATCAGATATACCCCTAATTCCAAAGCCTGCTCAAAAATGCCCCTCCGCCGTTATGTGCCCTTACAGAAATGCCCCTCCGTGCCGTTTCCGTCAGGTCAAAGGCCTTTGACCGTTTTCCTCACGTTTTCTCGACATTTTTGCCCCTCTGTGCACATCCCAGTTACACGTGGCACCTACCTAGGAAAAGAAAAGAAAAAAAATTCCCTCCCTCTCATCCCATCTCTGACTTACACGTGGAGCCCACCAACATTAAAAAAAATGTCCACCTCTCTCATAACCCCCCCTCTCTCTCCCTGACATGTGGGCCATTGGACCCACTGTCAGGGTCAACTCTTGTTTGCTCGTGGTCACGGCGAGGCTTGGCGGATCGGCCGGTGGTCGCCGCCGGCGAAGGATAGCGCGCCGGCGTGTGAGGGCCATGGTGGGAGGCTCGGGGTCGTCCGACGGAGGGGTGGAGCCGCCGCACAGGTAGGTAGGTGGGCGCGTGCACACGACCGAGCCAGTCGAGGTCGGTCATGGCGGCCGGCTTCGGGCAGGGCGCTCCGGGAACAGAATCGAGCGGGGGAAGAGAGGAGTAGGGCCGCGTGATTTCAGGGACAACGACACGGACGTCAGGAAGGTCAATGGTGGCTCGGGGCAGTCGGATTTAGGAGGCCAAGGGCGCATCTGTGGCGGAGATCGGAGTCTCTGCCATCGTCTACACGCGGCCATAGGCCCGATTCACCGTGCTGGGCAGAGGCGAGGCGTCCAGCAGGGTTCAAGGACATGCTCTTTGGTCTCGATCTAGCCTCCGACCGCGACGGCGGCGACGGCGTCCTCCGCAGAATGTCTCAGGCGCTCCCTGTGCATGCCTTCGCTGCCCGCCAACATCCACCTTGACCACCACCTGCAAATCCTTCGACAGACCACCCGGAGCCCGTCCCCTTGGTCTTCACTTGCAGGAGCGCCGCCTCTCGCCGGCGACGGCCACCGGCTGATCCACGCGAGCCGAGCCTAGCCTCGCTTCGGAGCGTGTTGACCATGCAAGTGGGTCCCTGGCCCACATGTCAAGGAGTGAGAGAGTTTTTTTAGTAAGTGAGAGAGAGGGGATAAGCCAGAGTTTTTTTCCTAGGGCAGGGCCCATGTGTAAGTGACAAGTGAATAGAGGGGCAAAATGTCCAGTAAACGCCCCGTAAACGGTCAAACCCCTTTGACCAGACGGAAACGGAGCGGAAGGATATTTCTGTAAGGGCACCTAACGGCGGAGGGGCATTTTTGAGCAGGCTTTCGAATTAGGGGCAAATGTGAGTAGTGGGTTCAAGTTAGGGACACAGATGTAAAAGACCCAAATATTTATAGCAATGTTTTGGAGCCCCAATCAAATACAATATGTGTTGAGGTAAAATCCAAGATGGCTAGGAAAAATGTGCATCACCTCTGGTTGCTGTTTCCAGCATCTACAAAAATCATGAACATTTTTCTAAGACCATTTTGGGTTCTTGGAATTTATTTTAGTTGAATCTATTTGAATTCCATTTGCTGCTGGGGTTTGAACATCCCCCATTTCAACTTTCAAAGAAATTTAGACATTATGCATGGATGCAATGCCACTATCTGCAACCAAATTCTAGGGCTGTGACAACTCACCCCCACTAAACAAGAATCTCGTCCCGAGATTCAGGACGTGGGGTAAGAAGACAGAGGGGCACAAAGTTATCACAATCTTCTAGATCCAATTGCCCTTCTCGAATATGTTGATTCATTCCATCATCTTGGTCCTAACATCTTTGCCTTCGAGATCTTCACTCGACACGACAACAGAAAGAGAGGGAAACCCTACAGGATTTGATCTTCTTGAAGATCGAGCAACTCAAGATCAGTTCGTGGAGTGAGACGTAAGAACATCTCTTGAGTTGAGACACAAAACACACATTAGGAATGATGGAAAAGAAACGGATGACGAAGGTTCAAATTGGTAGGCAACCATTCCATGCTTAAGTAAAATGGTGCATGGTTTCAAAGTAGCAAGGAGATGATTGCCATGATTCCATAACGGGACACCTTAGGAAAGGTGACTCATAGAGTTATTCCCTTAAGTGACAAAAAGAATTACTTTTGATACAAAGATCATCGAAACTCTCTATACCAGCCTAAGGCAATTCGCAAGCGATCGTTTGAAGGAATTGGAAAGAATGGCATACTCAGTTTGGAAAGGAACTACAGTTATAGAACAACTCGGCGAATGGGAGGAACATCCCAATTGATACCAAGGATATAACCTAGTGACTGAGGGTGCTCTTAAGATCTTGAGCATTTCCGTACTCACCAAGGTCTTACCAACATCTGTTCCAAGGATCCTGGCAACACATCTTACTACCTTGACGAATAGTGATGGACAATGCAGATGCAAGGGAAGACAACACTTTCTCATATTTCACCTTAGCGAGGCCAAGGAAACGAAATCTGGATGATCGACCGAGAGACATTTAGCACTCCGCTTCTAATGTTCTCCTTGATGTGCATAGC
>LR880971.1:721040283-721057182 GCA_904067115.1 Aegilops sharonensis
CCGTACAACTTTTGGGCCGAAGCCATCAACACCGCTTGTCATGCATCCAATCGGCTCTATCTCCGCAAAGGCTTGAACAAGACTCCTTATGAGATACTCACCGGCAACAAGCCCAACCTCAAGTACTTCCGGGTGTTCGGGTGTAAGTGTTTCATTCTCAAGAAAGGTGTTCGTTTGTCTAAATTTGAAGCTAGAGCTCATGAGGGCATATTTGTTGGTTATGCTACAAACTCTCATGCTTACCGTGTCCTCAATAAATCCACGGGACTTATTGAGGAGACGTGTAACGTGGAGTTTGATGAGAATAACGGCTCCCAAGTGGAGCAAAGTGGCACTTGTGATGTAGGTGATGAAATTCCTCCCCAAGCCATAATAAGAATGGGAGTTGGCTTCATCCTACCCATTGAGGAACCCCTTGTGGCCGAAGGAGAAGGACAATGCTCCACTCAAGTGGAGCCATCACCAACCCAATGCCCACACGCTTCCGAAGAACAAAGTGAAGGCCCTCAACCTCAAGAACAAGACCAATGGCAAGATCATGCTCAAGATGAAGTTCATGCTCTAGACGGCGCTCAAGATGATCAAGTCACCCCTCCTCATCTCACCTCCGAGGAGGAATTAGAGCGTCGTGCCGCCAAGATTGCTTCCAAACTCACAACCAAAGGCCATCTCATGGAGAATGTGGTTGGAAGCCTAAGAAAAGGGGTAAGCACTCGTAGACAATTGGCAAACTATTGTGAACATCACGCGTTTGTCTCTTGTGTTGAACCTCAAAAGGTCTATGAGGCGCTTGAAGACTCGGATTGGCTCAATGCCATGCATGAAGAACTCAACAACTTTGAGTACAACAAGGTGTGGAGATTGGTGCCAAGGCCATCGGAGAACCACAACATTATTGGAACCAAGTGGATTTTCAAGAACAAGCAAGATGCTCATGGGAACATCATTCGCAACAAGGCAAGATTGGTAGCACAAGGCTACTCCCAAGTCGAGGGTATCGACTACGGTGAAACCTTTGCTCCCGTTGCTCGTCTTGAATCCATTCGTTTGTTGATTGCTTATGCTTCCCATCACAACTTTAAGTTGCAACAAATGGATGTGAAAAGTGCCTTTCTTAATGGTCCCATTAATGAGTTGGTCTATGTCAAGCAACCCCCCGGGTTCGAGGACCCCTACTTTCCGGATCATGTGTATCAACTCGATAAGGCACTCTATGGCCTTAAACAAGCCCCACGTGCGTGGTATGACCACCTTACCGAGTTGCTACAAGATCGTGGCTTTGAAGTAGGGCAAATCGATCCCACTCTTTTTACTAAGAAGGTCAATGGGGAGTTGTTTGTATGCCAACTATATGTTGATGATATTATCTTTGGGTCTCCTAACAAAGCTTTCAATGAGGAGTTTGCCGCTCTCATGACCTCCAAGTTCAAGATGTCTTCGATGGGAGAGTTGAAGTTCTTCCTTGGTTTCGACATCAAACAAAGAAGAGAAGGAACCTTCATCAACCAAGCCAAATACACTCAAGACATGCTCGAAAGATTCAAGCTAAGTGATGTCAAGCCGGCTACTACTCCAATGCCTACCAAGTGCCAACTTGACATTGATCCCAATGGTAAAGCGGTGGATCAAAAGGTATATCGCTCCATGATTGGATCTTTGCTTTACCTTTGTGCATCTAGACCGGATATTATGTTGAGTGTGGGTATGTGTGCACGGTTTCAAGCCGCACCGAAGGAAAGTCACTATGTGGCGGTCAAGCGAATCTTTCGATATTTGGCTCATACCCCAAACTTTGGCTTATGGTACCCAAGAGGAGCAAACTTCAAGCTTGAAGGATTTACGGATTCCGATTGGGCGGGAGACAAAGTGGATAGGAAGTCCACTTCCGGAGGGTGCCAATTTTTTGGTTGCTCTTTGGTGAGTTGGTCTTCCAAAAAGCAAAGTTGTGTGTCTCTCTCGTCCACCGAAGCAGAGTATGTGGCAGCGGGTAGTTGTTGTGCTCAACTCCTATGGATGAGGCAAACTTTAAAGGAGTACGGTGTCAATTGTGACAAAGTGCCTCTTTGGTGTGATAATGAAAGTGCCATTAAGATTTCTCTCAACCCGGTGCAACACTTCAAGACGAAGCACATTGAGATTCGGTATCACTTCATCCGGGATCACATTAGGCGAGGGGAGATCGAGCTCAAGTATGTCAACACTCATGATAACCTTGCAGATATTTTCACGAAGCCCTTGGATGAAGCAAGATTTCGCGAGTTAAGGCATGAGCTAAATATCATTGATTTGAGCAATGTGACTTGAACCCGTGCAACTCCCACCACACTCAATGTGATGTCTAGTCTATGTGTAGGCATGGACATAGGGGGAGTGTTGTTCTCTTAATGAACTCTCCCTTCCCCCTTTATGCATAAAACGATCAACTCTTTCACTTTAGCCATTGTTGATGGCGCTTGTGCATCAAAGAGGAGTTTTGGTCATGGACCCAAGGATAATTCTTCGCGGTGCCATATCAATTGACTCAAACATAGGTGGCTCCGGCCACCGCCCTCTCTTGAGAGAGGCCTGAGCTTGCTCCTTTTGTGTTGTGTGCTTTGAAGGAGTGGGTTCCGGTTCGTGTTTCGTGTGTTTTGCTTTGCTAGTCTCTCTCTTGTCATTGCCTTCCTGTTTCTTTCGGTGTTTTTCGTCCTTTTTGTTTGCCCTGAGGCCTCTCTTTTGGTTGCTGGCGGTACTACCGCTGCTGGTAAGCGGTACTACCGCTCCAAGCGGTACTACCGCCCACCAGCGCAGTACTACCGCTGGAGGCGTGGGCGGGGGTTATTGAGGGGGCAGGGGGAATTTCTTCTCCCCCGTACCCATTCGCTCGCCCCCTCGCCTGTCTCTCTCCAGCAACCGGCGCCGCGGGAGGGCTCCGGCGGATCTCCCTCTCCAGGTCGTCCCTTTCCACTCCCTTCGGTGGAGTCGATCCCCACCTCGTCCTCTTGCCATGGATGCCGGTATTGCCCCCGTTCTCTTGTTCTTTTTGTCTAGGTGTTCAATCTAGCTTCTTAGGGGCATTAGCGGTTGCATCCTTAGATTTTTGGCCAAATCTAGGCTTGAGTAGGATGGAGAAGGCTTCTAGGCAGTTTGGATTAGTGTTTGGTTGGAGTATTTTTGAATTTGGTAGGACGGAAGTACCGGATCTGACCACGGTAGTAGGAAACGGTTGTTTCCCCGCCCCGAGCGGTACTACCGCTCTGCCCGAGCGGTACTACCGCTGCGAGCGGTACTACCGCTCAGGGGTCACGGTACTACCGCCCTTTACCAAATCCCATCTTACTCCTCCCTCTTCGTGATCCTCTTTGTTCGTTTTTGTGGCTTATATTCGTTTCTTCTGGTTGTTTGCGTGTTTTGTGTGTGTGGTTCCAGGTGATGAGGTTCCTGAGCTTCAAGCTCGTCGTGTCAACCCCGGTCGTGCTACGTCCGAGCGCTACCGCACCTCTGAGCCTGCCGGAGGATCTTCTAGTGCTCCACCTCCTCCCCAAATGCAGAAGAAGCCTGCGGCCAAGTCAAAGCCGGGAAAAACTGTGCCAGAGATGCCACCTAAGGAGTTCTGGGCAAGGCGCCGACGCAACCCGTATGAGATTGAGCAAGATCCCACCTTGGTCAATCGTCCGTTCTGGAACAGGTTCCAGTTTGCCATCTTCTTTGATGTTCTCAAGGCCAAGAAGAATCTCTATGTCAACGTGCACTCCATCGACATCGAGCATATGAAGAGTGATCCTGACTACTTTGGTGAAGCTCTTGAGATGTGCACTCAGCTGAACATTCTCGGGATCATGCAATTCAACAAGGACTATGATGCTGATGTTGTGGCTCAGTTCTATGCCACGGTTCACCTTGGGACTGATGAGGAAAGGACTCTGACCTGGGTGACAAATGGGAAGTTGCTATCAGTCAAGTGGAAAGCTTTCATGCAGTTGATTGGGGTGCAAGATCTTGGACTTGAGTCTGCTGTCGGATTTCGCCCCCACCGTCGAGCTACGGCCACTCACAAGCAAGCTCTGTGGCCCTACTGCACTCTGAAGATCAACCCTGAGACAAAGAAGGAGACTTATGAGCTGCCTGCCTATCTAGATATACTTCACCGTATCTTCAGAGAGACTCTTTTCCCCCGCATCGGGAATCTAGACCAGGTTCACTCTTATCTTGTGGACATGCTTATCTTCTGTCAGCGGGAGAAGGGGCAGAGCACCGGAGAGTCCTTGGATATCTCTCATGTTATGTGGTCTGAGCTAGTTTCTGCGATCTCCGAGCGCAAGTGCCCGATTTATGGTCCGTTCATTATGCTGCTCATTGAGAAGGCCTGGGATCAGGTCTATCCCAAGGTGGCACTGGAGCTTGGAGACTTGGTTTCTCACGATGTCAAGCGTCTGAGGAAGAAGGATAACTGGGGCACTCAAGCCCCTAAGACTGGTGTTCCGTCATCTGCTACTGCTATGGAGACTGACGAGGAGGCTGAGGCTGAAGATGAGGATGATGACTACGTACCCTCTGGGACAGAGCCATCTTGGGCCCAGAAGCTCAAGGCCAAGGTAAAGAAACTCTTCTGCATGGAGTCTCACGGTCAGTACATGGCTCACGTGGCTGAGAAGAAGGCTCGAGGTCGTCACAAGGAGCTCATGCGTCAGTTGGGCGCTACAGTCCAGAGTGGATCTGAGGACCAGCTTACTGAGGAGGAGGAGTGGATTCAGCAGCACTGCCCATGGACCGATTCTGAGACCGAGCACTTCCAGACTGACGACGGTGGTGCCGATGATTCTGCTGGGCTCTGATGCGTGTGTCCCTCATTTGCTCTCACCTGGGGCCGTAGCAGCGCTCCCTCTCCTTTTGGTGTCTTGATGCCAAAGGGGGAGAGAGCTTAGGGATTTGCGAGTTGTGTCTCTTTCGTTCGTGTTTTTAGTGGTTTGTTTTGGTTGGTTTGTCTGTGAGACTTAAGTTCGAGTCATATGGTGTGAGACATATGCTACCCTACCCCTTCAGTATCATTATCTATGTCTATCTAGCTCATGAGTTGCGTGCTTTTCTTGTTATTTCATCTATGCTGCTCTCATTCACCATGCTTAGATTTTTGGTCTCTAAAATGTAGGGGGAGCTTTGATCCGTGTATGTGTGCTGTGCAGTCCAAAGCACTTATCTAAATAGCACACATCGAGGGGGAGCCCAACTACATGTTAGGACCGTCGGGCTTGTATGCTTACTATATATCGTGTTTATGCAAATCTCGTATTGTCATCAATCCACCAAAAAGGGGGAGATTGTAAGGGCATTTTTATTCCCTAGTGGTTTTGGTGATTGATGACAATGCTTTTGCGGACTAATCGTGTGCGTTAAGTTCTTTCAGAAGATCATCCATTGGCACGAGACGATTTCCTCCTCTCGGTGTTCTTATTCAAGACGGTGTAGCTTCTGCGGTTCGTTGTTGGTGGACTAGTTTCGTAGGAGTCACCGTACTATTAAGAGGGGATCCGCTTTGGTAAGACTAGGGTGGAATCAACACGTACACATCCTTATCACCTGTCGTTTTCCTTTCGCATCTTTGGAGCTGCCCCTCTCTCTCGTTTGTTCCGGTTTCGCCCTGTGCCAGCGGTAGTACCGCGGCTACAGCGGTAGTACCGCCGAAGCCCCCAAGCGGTAGTACCGCTCCGCAGAGCGGTAGTACCGCTCCCAGCGGTAGTACCGCTCCAATGAGCGGTAGTACCGCTCGCGGGCTTCGACTATACTACCTCAGTAGTACCGCGCCTACTACCGCCTCGATTCGAGACGATGTTTTCTCGTGTCGGGTTTTGCGGCACTAGTTGCGGCAGTAGGAGCGGTAGTACCGCTCTGAGCGGTAGTACCGCTCTACTCCCGTGGTAGTACCGCTCTGTGGCCAGTGGCCTGCCTCTCTCTCTAGCGCGGTAGTACCGCTAGGTAGGGAGCGGTAGTACCGCCCTCAGCGGTAGTACCACCCTTCCTTAGCGGTAGTACCGCTCTGTGCGGGGCTGTTTAGTGGGGTAACGGTTGGATGTGTTCCCCCACTATATAAAGGGGTCGTCTTCTTCCTTGTTGACCCACCTCTTTCCCCCAAAGCTCCATTGTTGCTCAAAGCTCCATTTTCGCCCGATCTCTCTCCCTAGCCAATCAAACTTGTTGATTTGCTCGGGATTGGTTGAGAAGGCCCAGATCTACACTTCCACCAAGAGAAATTTGATTCCCCCCATTTATCCCTTGCGGATCTTGTTACTCTTGGGTGTTGAGCACCCTAGACGGTTGAGGTCACCTCGAAGCCATACTCCATTGTGGTGAAGCTTCGTGGTGTTGTTGAGTTGGGAGCCTCCGGTTGTTGTGGAGTTTGCCCCAACCTTGCTTGTAAAGGTTCGGTCGCCGCCTTCAAGGGCACCAATAGTGGAATCACGGCATCTCGCATTGTGTGAGGGCGTGAGGAGAATACGGTGGCCCTAGTGGCTTCTTGGGGAGCATTGTGCCTCCACACCGCTCTAACGGAGACGTACTTCCCCTCAAAAGGAAGGAACTTCGGTAACACATCCGCGTCTCCACCGGCTCCACTCTTGGTTATCTCATCCCTTTACTTGTGCAAGCTTATTTGTGTTCTTATCCTTGCTTGCTCGTGTGCTAGTGTTGTTGCATCATATAGGTTGTCCACCTAGTTGCACATCTAGACAACCTTTATTATTGTAAAGTTTAAATTGGTAAAGAAAAGCTTAAAAATTGTTAGTTGCCTATTCACCCCCCCCCCCTCTAGTCAACCATATCGATCCTTTCACAAATATTAAGCACATGTGATTCTTAGCTTTCACCTTCAGGAGCTAAGATTTCTATACAGAGTCCGACCTGTAAGCTGCCAGTACATCTTATATTTTGCTTGAAAAGGCAAAACTGGAAGAATGTTAATTTTAACAAGTCAAGCAAACATATCACGGCAGATTTAAAGATGCAAACTTGATACATTAAGTAATTAACGGTCAAAGCAAGCCAAAACAGAAGCCAGGGAGAAGGATTTTATAAATGACATAAAACATGATTGACAAGGATGTCAATTGTGCATATAGAATTCTCACACATGAAACAGACAATTCTCCAAGGTCACACCGGAAACACATTTCACATCCTTCTTATGGCATTAGCTGCTCCATGAAAATGACAATACTCAAATCATACAGTTTTTTTTGCATAAATGGCAAAACATGGTTATTAAGTAACCAAAGTCGACAGGACGGTGAATGGGACCACGCCCAACTTTTTCAACTCATAACCAAAAGCAAGCTATAACACAAGCGTAGGAGTATAACATGGATATTACTCATGCGCGTACAATTCTAGCACAGGAAACAGACAACACATGGTTAAGCACATGCCCTGTTTTAAGCCTCATCAAAAGCAAAACAA
Organism: Aegilops sharonensis; assembly: GCA_904067115.1. NCBI lineage: Eukaryota > Viridiplantae > Streptophyta > Magnoliopsida > Poales > Poaceae > Aegilops > Aegilops sharonensis. Next base: position 721,047,712 of record LR880971.1, read on the forward strand.
TACAAAACAAAATGTTCTGAAATGTAACACAATCCATGAGAGAAGGACACATAAGCATACATAAATTTCTATGGGCATGAACAATTGACCACCACAAGTGCACAACCCAGTATACCCTAGACAAGGCATGATTCGGCCTCTTCCTTCCTTCCCTCCCCCCTCTCTTTCCTTTCCTCTCCGATGAATAAGGAAGGGGGCGAATTGGGGAGGAACCCCAAGTAGGATTCGGCCTACTTGGGGCGCCCCCCTTGGCTGCTCTCTCCCTCCCACCTATATATATGAGGGGGAGGCGCCTAGAACACACAACAACATCTGTTAGCCGTGTGCGGCGGCCCCTTCACAGTTTATGCCTCCGGTCATATCTTCGTAGTGCTTAGGCGAAGCCCTGCGTGGATCACTTCACAATCATCGTCACCACGCTGTCGTGCTAACGAAACTCTCCCTCGACACTTTGCTGGATCAAGAGTTCGAGGGACGTCATCGAGCTGAACGTGTGCGGAACTCGGAGGTGACGTACGTTCAGTGCTTGATCAGTTGGAACGAGAAGAAGTTCGAGTACATCAACCGCGTTGTCAAACGCTTCTGCTTTCGGTCTACGAGGGTACGTGGACACACTCTCCCCCTTTCATTGCTATACATCTTCTAGATAGATCTTGCATGAGCGTAGAATTTTTTTTGAAATTGCATGCTATGTTTTCCAACAACAAGCTCCCAGTTCGGGAACATCTTCACGAAAGGGCTGCCGACGCGCATCTTCACCGACTTCTGTTCCAGCCTAAACATTGGCGGGCCCCACATTCAGGCTGCGGGGGGGTGTTCGACTGCACATACACTTCAGTCACCAGGTGGCTGAACCACCTGACCGGGTCTGCTGCTGGGCTAAACGGCCAGCCCCTCCCTCTCGCACAACGTGCGCATGCACATCCTGCATGCTAGGGGTGCCAATCCAACCTCTCATCCCACCTCTTGTACTCTCTGATGTACCATATATAAGCCCATCAAGGCCATGTAATACAAGTGTGAGAGATGTACGATCCAACTGTGGGATGGCTTTGTTCTAGAGGCGAGGAATAAACTTGAGTCTTAGGTGGAAACGGAGTGTGCACATCGATGCTGCTGTTACAGAAGAGGATGGCTTCAAATGGCGCCTAAGAGGAATCTATGGCGAGTCAAAGATGGAGAAGAAGGTTGAAACTTGGCGGGTGTTGCGCACCCTGTATATGCAAGAGAAGCTTCCATGGACTTGTTTAGGCGATTTCAATGAAGTTTTGTACAATTATGAAAAGCAAGGTGGTGTACCCCGTAGTCAGGTCTATATGAATAATTTTCGTGATGCTTTGGAGTTCTATGAGCTAAACGACCTCGGTTTTGAGCGCGATATTTTTACCTGGAGGAATAATAATTTTTGATTTGATGGTTGTATTCGTGAGTGGCTTGATCGTGCTATTTCCTGGATATATAAAGTTACTAACGGAAATCCTCAAAAATCGAACCATGATCAATCATCCTGGATGTTGATGGGGACCGGACAAGGTACGTAAAGCATGTTGGTGGTCTTTTTTTTAAAGCCTGCTGGTGGTGATCCAGTAAAAAAGTTCAAAGCTCGGTGGATCCTCGAGGAGGACTATGAGTTACGGTGGAGAAGGCTTGGCAGAATGCACAGGCAGGTGGAGCAACAAAGATACAGGACATCCTTCATGGCGTGTCAACAGAGCTGCATGATTGGAGTCGTAACATATTGGGGGGCCTGGCAAAGCGCATTAAAAAGGTGAAGGACGAACTGGAAAAGTGTAGAACAAAGGCAATCACAGCGGAATCTGTTCGGCAGGAACAAGTGCTTCAGTTTAAATTGGAACTCCTTGAGGAACAACAAAATTTTATGTGGCGACAGAGGGCTCATGTGAATTGGCTGGAGAAGGGTGATCGAAATACATAGTTTTTCCATGCATATTGGGTGAGATTATATCTCCAAGCCAGAGTGCATTTGTGCCGAGCAGACCTCTGACAAACACCACCTTAGCATATGAGATGACCCATTTCTGAAAAGGAAACGTTCTGGAGGGAAGTGTTACACAGTGCTAAAATTAGATGAGCAAAGCGTATGACCTAGTCAAGCGGAGCTACTTGGAGCGTGTTATGATTCAAATTGGTTTCCTGGCTCAGTTTGTGGATCTCATCAGGAAGTGCATGAGAACAGTGTCCTACGGGTTAAAAATAAATGGGCACTACACGGTTCCTGTGATTCCCGGAAAGGGGCCTTCGCCAAGGCGACCCTATTTCGCCATACATGTTCCTTTATGGCGGAAGGGTTCGGCAATGCTGCATCAAGCGGAACAGGAGGGAAAGCTTCAAGGTATTAAGATAGCACCTACAACACCCACGGTGAATCACCTCCTCTTTGCTGATGACTCGCTGCTGATCTTTGAGGCAACTATGGATGGGGCTACAGAAATAAATAAGATATTCCAAGTATATGAGGCAGTATCTGGTCAGGTCATTAACAGGGAGAAATCGTCCATTCTTTTCAGTACAAATACCCCAAGATAGAAGAAAAATGAAGTGATGCGAGTGCTCGGGTTACAGGCAGAAAGTTCGGATGGCAAATATTTGGGCCTTCCCATGTATGTCAGCTTGTCAAAGGTCAAATGCTTTGTGTACCTCAAGGATAAAATCCTAGCGAGGATACAAGGATGGAAGGAGAGGTTCCTGTCAAAGGCATGCAATGAGATTTTAATGAAGGCCATGGCACAAGCAATACCGACATATGCAATGGCGTGTTTTGATCTTACTAAGGGTCTATGCAAGGAATTCAGTGACATGATATGCAGGTGTTGGTGGTCGCAGCAAGAGGATGAAAGGAAAACACACTAGGTCAGCAAAAGGAAACTCCACTTGTCTAAGGAAAATGACGGGCTTGGATTCGGAGATCTACACTCTTTCAATATTGCAATGCTCGCATGACAGGGGTGAGATTGCTCCAAAACCCAGACTCCTTATGTGCTCGGGTATTGCAAGCCAAATATTTTCCCTCTGGTAGTATTCTTGATGCACAACCAATGCCCAGGATGAGCTACATTTGGTGCGAGTACATATCTAGTGGAAACCATACATTCAGTGAAAACATGGAAACTTCATCTTGGGCCGTTGGATAGAGAATGTGTGTTATCGGATGAAAAAATGTACAAATTGCAAATAGAACCCCACAACCATCCTGTACGGCTGTACCTCGGTACAGAATATTCCCGATGGAGGCTGAGCCATCCCGTTCAGCTAATTGGGCTAGTAGAGACTGAAAAGTCCTGTTAAAACGTGCATGTGTCCTGTTCAAACGTGATGTCAAAAGAAAAAAAAAATCATGTTCAAACGTGCCTGCATATTTGAACGCACAAGATTTGTCTCTTGATGATTCTTTTTGCTGCCTCTTACTCAAACATGCCTACATATTTGGACGGCCAAGATTTTAATAGAACTGCAATTGTTCTGTTTGCAGTATCATGTATTCATTCCTGTGCGTACTTTTCTTTATTGGGCAGAGTACTGTTGGACATGCTTCTAATTCTACTAGCATTGAGGGGCTATGTGCAAACAATCAACGCTGCCAGCGGGTGTTTTATCGCAAATAGCACGTAGCAGTTCTGTACGGATCTAGTCCATACATTCTGGATCCAACGGCCTGCACTTAGGTTTCCAAGCTTCCACTGAAGATGTGGTTTTCACTTGATACTGTCTCCATTTGGTGCAGTGTTCTTAAAGGTCTGAATGTTGTCAAAGAAGGCAATGATGGGTGCCAACCAATCGGTCCAGGAAACCTAGTACGGTGCAAGGGGCACATTTGTTGACAAGAGTTGCATTGTTAATTGACCTGGTTACTAATTCCTGGAACAGGGGTCTTATTAACCAAACTTTCTTTGTTGCTGATGCTGCCAATATCCTAAAAATACTCATTCGTGATCAGCAGGAGGACTTCATCGCCTGGCATTTCGATTCAAAGTGCCGTTTCTCTATCAAGTCCGCATATAAAATTCAGTTAAGCCTTACTCAACAACAGGAAAATACTGAGACAGGGGAAAATTCTATGGGAATAGATTGGCGTAAGAGGATTTGTCAGTCGATCTAGAAGCTTCACTGCCCTCCAAAAGTCCAAACATTTCCTATGGAGGTTTGCCCATAATAGCAACCCTATGCTGATGAACATTGAACGCTGGGGGGTGGAATTGGACATACGATGCAGTGTGTGTGGACGCCTCTTTGAAGATGACAGTCACCTGCTTCTCCGGTGCAAAGAAATCAAAGAAGGTGTGGCGTGCAGCACAGTTAGAAAATGTAAGACATGCTTTGCTCGCTTGTCAATCGCCAATGGAGGTCCTCGAGGCTATCTTTGCCTAGGCTGAGCGTACCAAGCTCTGAGTGCTGGCTTTGCTACGGAAGTGGCGGAACGAACAAAACAAATAGACGCATGGGGGGAAACGGCTCATGCCTGATGCTTTTGATTCTCAAGTTTCCCTCGAAGTAGCAGAATGGGGCCTATTCTTTACACCGCAGCAAGTCATACGACGAACACCAGCAAGTGAATGTCGACGGAGCTTACAACCAGACCACTGGGTCGGGAGGATGGGGTTGCATTGCAAGGGCACCGGACGAAGACATTTTGTTTGCAGCAGCCGGTCCTCTAAGGCGATTGAACTAGCAGAGTTTTGGAATGGGCAGGGTCATTTTTGAGACAGATAGCATAAAATTGAAGCATGCAGTGAGCTCCAAAGCAAATGACAAATCAAGCTGGGCACTCCGTTCAGAGAAGCAGCAAAATACCGCCTCCTGGGTTTCATCGANCAGTGTTCTTAAAGGTCTGAATGTTGTCAAAGAAGGCAATGATGGGTGCCAGCCAATCGGTCCAGGAAACCTAGTACGGCGCAAGGGGCACATTTGTTGACAAGAGTTGCATTGTTAATTGACCTGGTTACTAATTCCTGGAACAGGGGTCTTATTAACCAAACTTTCTTTGTTGCTGATGCTGCCAATATCCTAAAAATACTCCTTCGTGATCAGCAGGAGGACTTCATCGCCTGGCATTTCGATTCAAAGTGCCGTTTCTCTATCAAGTCCGCATATAAAATTCAGTTAAGCCTTACTCAACAACAGGAAAATACTGAGACAGGGGAAAATTCTATGGGAATAGATTGGCGTAAGAGGATTTGTCAGTCGATCTGGAAGCTTCACTGCCCTCCAAAAGTCCAAACATTTCCTATGGAGGTTTGCCCATAATAGCAACCCTATGCTGATGAACATTGAACGCTGGGGGGTGGAATTGGACATACGATGCAGTGTGTGTGGACGCCTCTTTGAAGATGACAGTCACCTGCTTCTCCGGTGCAAAGAAATCAAAGAAGGTGTGGCGTGCAGCACAGTTAGAAAATGTAAGACATGCTTTGCTCGCTTGTCAATCGCCAATGGAGGTCCTCGAGGCTATCTTTGCCTAGGCTGAGCGTACCAAGCTCTGAGTGCTGGCTTTGCTACGGAAGTGGCGGAACGAACAAAACAAATAGACGCATGGGGGGAAACGGCTCATGCCTGATGCTTTTGATTCTCAAGTTTCCCTCGAAGTAGCAGAATGGGGCCTATTCTTTACACGCAGCAAGTCATACGACGAACACCAGCAAGTGAATGTCGACGGAGCTTACAACCAGACCACTGGGTCGGGAGGATGGGGTTGCATTGCAAGGGCACCGGACGAAGACATTTTGTTTGCAGCAGCCGGTCCTCTAAGGCGATTGAACTAGCAGAGTTTTGGAATGGGCAGGGTCATTTTTGAGACAGATAGCATTGCAAGGGCACCGGACGAAGACATTTTGTTTGCAGCAGCCGGTCCTCTAAGGCGATTGAACTAGCAGAGTTTTGGAATGGGCAGGGTCATTTTTGAGACAGATAGCATAAAATTGAAGCATGCAGTGAGCTCCAAAGCAAATGACAAATCAAGCTGGGCACTCCGTTCAGAGAAGCAGCAAAATACCGCCTCCTGGGTTTCATCGAGTACCCAGTTGAGTTTTGCCCTAGACTTTGTAACACTCCAGCACATATCCTGGCAGGTCTTTGGTGCTAGGAAAATTTGTAAACTGTAACATAACAATGTGGAGGATTTTTCTCCACTCTTTTTTAATATAATATGATGAGCACACTCGTGCAGCAAAAAAAGATGGCAACGACCACAACCCAGATGTACCACTAAAAAACCACTATAACCCAGCACGCACAAATCTTGATGTTTCCTATCCAATGGCCATAGAGGTGAACAAGACACAACCAAAACTCAGCTAGCTGAGTTCTAGCAAATCCGTTAGTCATATGCAGTTCTCACACATGAAATGGACAGTTGTCAAGTCACAATTCTCCCAATTCATCTTTTAAAACAAATTAGCATCCTTTTAGCTGCTCCACGAAAGATGGCAAAACATGAAGAATGCAAGAATGGCAAAACATGAGAGCCAACATATCACGACAGATTCAAAGATGAAAACTCAACAGGTTATGAAGTACTCAACAGGTTATTACGTAACCAAGGTCAACAGGACGGTACATACCACAAGGCTTACGTGGCGCGAGGGTAGCCCATGACCTTTTACTAGTTGGATGTCTTTGTGTAGCCCAGGACCTTTTACTAGTTGGATGTCTTTGTGGGGAAGCATGAGACTGTCAAGCGGAGTCGTATAAGCTCTGAGTAATCACATACAGGTAATATAAATTGGAATAGCCATGTCACTCATGGAAGATATAAAACGAAACATATATTTTCATGACCTGCAGCAGAATAGGGAATCAAATTTATATTAGCAAAAATTAAGCACATGTGATTCTTAGCTTTCACCTTCAGGAGCTAAGATTTCTATATAGTCAGACCCGTAAGCTGCCAGTACATCATATATTTTGCTTAAAAAGGCAAAACTGGAAGAATGTTGATTTTAACAAGTCAAGCTAACATATCACGGCAGATTTAAAGATGCAAACTTGATACATTAAGTAATTATTAAAGGTCAACTACATAACCAAAAGCAAGCCAAAACAGAAGCCGGGGAGAAGGATTTTATAAATGACATAAACATGATTGACAAGGATGTCAATTGTGCATATAGAAATTCTCACACATGAAAGGTCACACCTAAAACACATTTCGCATCCTTTTTATGGCATTAGCTGCTCCATGAAAATGACAATGCTCAAATCATACAGTTTATTTTGTATAGATGGCAAAACATGGTTATTATGTAACCAACGGTGAATGGGACCAAGCCCAACTTTTTCAACTCATAACCAAAAGCAAGCTATAACACAAAGCAAAGGAGTATAGCATGGATATTACTTATGCGCGTACAATTCTAGCACAGGAAACAGATAACACATGGTCAAGCACATGCCCTGTTTCAAGCCTCGGCAGAAACAAAACAAAACAAAACAAAAAGTTCTGAAATGTAACACAATCCATGAGAGAAGGACACATAAGCATACATAAATTTCTATGGGCATGAACAATTGACCACCACGAGCACCACAACCCAGTATACCCTACAAAAACAGATATCCTAGAAACCTCCCCTGTTAAGCTTGTCCGGATTGCTAACAAACACAAATCGTCCATATGACAAACAGATATAGAAAAGCATAGGTGAAGTGAAGCACATCTGGACTTGGTAACTCAGACAGATTGTAGACAGATTGTTCAATAGACACTCACACAGTAACTTAGTTCTCTATACATATTGAGTAGACTTAACTTGATGAACATATGACAGTGCCAATTACAGCAGCAGTAACTTAGATGGGGTGACGCATATAACTTCTCTAAAGTATAGATAGGTGGACATAGGATGAAGATAGGTGCACGACATGAGGACGAATCCACCACCAGGTGTGATTAGGTTCAGGACATGATGATGAATCCATAGAAGGGGAAATGCTCACAAATCGTACTGGAACACATTTAGCATCCTTTTTATTAGTTCAATGGAAGACGCCGATACTCAAATTATATATGGTATATATTTATGCATAAAAGGCAAAACTAGAAGATTGTTGATTTAAAAAGTGGGAAGCTGTTAACAAATCACGGCATATTTGAAGATGCAAACTTGACAGCTTATAAAGTCAACAGACCGGTACATAGGACCAAGTACAGGTTTTTCATTAATCCATCCATAACGAAAAGAAGGCCATAAGGTGTGTAAACATGGTTGGCATGGATATCACTTGTGTGCCCATAATGAAACAGAAAGGCAACACATGGTCATGAGACAAAGCACATGTAAAACCTCAACACAAACAGAAAATAATAAACCTAAATGAGAAGGACACAGCCGCATATAGAGTTGGTAGTAAAATTGGATTCCAAGATGCTTCAACAAACACTAAGACTGCTACATACACACTGTAACAGTACCATGAGCTTGGATAACCTAGTTCCAAGTATCAGAGTGCAAGCACATGGATAGATGGTTCACTTAAACACTTGAATAGATGCATAACTAGACATTGCAGTAACTTGCATAGATGGGGCTGCTGCATAACTTAGTTCTCCGCACATTGATAGATAGATAAATATGATAAATATAGGTGCAGGGCATGAGGACGAATCCACCACCAGAAGAGCATCCGCTGCATAGCCGCTTCATCCAGCCACCACTGATGTCATGTTCTTTGGCGGGCTGATGGTAGAGGGTCTCAGGGGCGGGGGCGGGTTCTCAACGTACGCCTTGGGGATCTCGACGTAGCCCTTGGTGAGCAAGTCGACGCGAATCTTGGCGAGCAGGAACCGCGAGTTGTCGGGGTCAACCCTCTTCTCCGGCTTCATCTCCTCGTCCAGCATCCGCCTCCGGTCATCCAGCCACCCAGGCGAGACCACCCCGCTGGGCGGGTGGTCCTCGGTGGTGAGGGTCACAAACCACTTGGCGCAGTGGAAGGTTTCCCTGATGCATTCGTCGTCGAAGCGAACCATGCCTTGGGCGGTCGGGGTCGCTGTGGAGGGGGTGGACTCCTTGAGGATCCTGTCGACCGCCTCGTACAGCTGAGGCTCGTTCAGCACCGCCGCCTCGGGGAAGGTTAGCAGATCTGACTTGACTCTCTCCCGCACCGTAGCGAGCAACTTCGGCGAAGGGGACGCCTTACCCGCCCCGGCACTGGGAGCATCGCCCGCCGTGGCCAGGCGCCCCTTCCGCCGACTGCGCTTGGTGCCGGCCATCGTTGGGTGGATCTCCTGGCTCGCCGCGAAAAGCGTGATGGATTTTGGGGGATTGGGGATTAGGGATTTGGTGCCGCGGCGGCGGTGTCGTCTGGGTCTATATAAAGCCAGGAACCCTAGATCGACTCGGTGGGCTGGTCTAGTCCATCGCGCCCTGGACTCCCGGACCGGCTCCACCTGGGTCAGGCCCACGATCAACATTTTCTTCTATGTATTCTGCACAAAGTACCTAGTTCTCAAAAAAAAAA
>LR880971.1:721069750-721080052 GCA_904067115.1 Aegilops sharonensis
TGTTGCGTTGATGGACTGCTAGATGATGGATACATGGGCTATGTTTGAGGTTGAAACTATATATATAATTTATGTCTTTTGAAAATGAAAGGATATGACAAAAAACAGAAAAACATGGGCTATAGAGGCTATTTGCCATCTGCTGGCAGACGGCAAAGAGCTCTGCCATCAGCCAGCAGATGGCAAAGCTACCACATGGCAGCTACTTGTGCAACCTGGGGCATTTGGCTGGCCTATTTGGTTACTTTGTCATCCGCTGGCAGACGGCAAAGAGCATTGCACCTTTGCCGTCCGCCAGCGGACAGCATAACATGACACATGGCAGCACCTTGGGGTCTTTGCCGTTTGCTAGCGGACGGCAAAGCACGCCGTTAACCCCTTAACCGACCTAACCTGGCACTTGTGTCGTCCAGGCTCTTTGCCATCTGTTGGCAGACGGCAAAGAGCATTCCATCTTTGCCGTCTACCAGCAGATGACAAAGATCCCTTCGCCGTAGCCTATTCAGCCGGACCTGTTGCCGTCTGCTAGCGGATGGCAAAGGCCTTTGTTGTTAGCCAGGCATGCCTTTGTCGTCAGCCATGGCAGACGGCAAAGTGCCTGATTCCTTTAGTGATGGAGCGAGGCTTCACGACGCATAGTAGACTATATATATAGGGATTCATGTGTATGCTAGCCCTCGAACTTAGATCTCGAATTTCACCATGATCTACGTACGACTACACGGTAACACGAACCAAGAGAAGAAGAATCCGCCCTGGTAACCTCTCTCACGTTGTTGGTCGACGTGATAGACGTCCACGCGGGCCCATGAATATATAGGTCGTCGATGATAACCAAGCGAGGGAGAGTGCCCAAAGACAACCACTGGATGTATATATTTTCCCTAAACATATGTATGGACATGCGTGATGCATGAATATATGTTTGAATACCAAAAGTACAACATTTTGATGTGGCTTATGCATGCGTCGAAAAATGCACAGTCCCCAGACAGATCTGGTTCATGATGCGTCGCGTGCTCGCCCCCACCCACTTTGACCCGGTGGGAGGGATTTGTGCATACACATGCGCGCGAAAGAATATAGTTGCATGTACCGAACCGTATAAAACGAACAAAAATTTAATCCGTTCCTTATTATAAGTCAAATTAACCTCTGTCGCTGTCGGTTGAAGTGATTGACCAAGCGGACACACAGAGATGGACAAAGCATCTCACTGATAACCCCGTGAGTGAGTGTTGCAGGACAACCACCATCGCTTGCTTGTGGGCCAAACACATGTATGGAGATGTGTGGTTGTGATGTTTGAATACCTAATATATATGCAGAACTTTGATGTGGCACCTGCCTCGGAAACCTTTAAGTCCCCCACATGAACCGATGTTTACGACACGTAGTATATATATGTTGCCCCCTCCCCTCTTCGACGCGTAATATATACTCCTACGTACCGTAACACAACCCAAAGTTTGAGACAAATTTTGATATAATCCTCTTACATACAGGAAATTATAAATAATTATCAACCAATATCGCAAACGAACTCTTTATTCAAACCGTGTGCTTTAGACCAAAAAATATAAGTGTAGTGCTCCGGTTAAGCAATAAAGCCGCAGAATTAATCATCAAAAAGGAAAAATCAATATAATATGTGCCTCACACGCGTCCCATGTGCCGCACGAGCATGCGTGAGTTGACGAGACGCATGCTAGCAAGCAGACCGGGAGGTCGAGGCATGCGCGTGTTCGCTACGCACTCACCATGGGGCATGCTAGAAGCTGTGTGAAATGACGATAGGCGTGCCAGCAGTCCGCTGCGAAGGCTCACCGGGAGGCGAGCCAGCCCTTTGACCACCGCCCACCTTGCTCCCACTGCTCCATATTAATGGCGCGCCTGATCCGTGGCCGCACACCTTGTCCACAGTTGTCACCGCCGCATGGAGTGTATTAGGATTTTGCCAAAGTGCACCATCGGTGGGAGTGGCGACGCCGGGGCTGGTGAAGCACCCGCGCAACGCATGAAGCTGGGCATAGAGGTTGCTATCGCCACCGACGCGGTCTCGCATGGGCAGCAGCACGACCTTGACTTCGTCACCGTCGTCGTGCCTCCCCAGCCAGAGCCGAAGGTGCATAGCTACTCCGGCAACGACTCTGATTGAAAACTGGTTAGCCCCCCCCCCCCCTTGTTGGGAACATAAACCCTTGGTTATGTTCACCCAGTCCATGAAATCAGAGTAAGATTCGTTAGATCCGTGTAGTGTATTGATTGTTTGAATGGTATCTATGGTTAGTGATTAATTGTTTGTTCTGTACAAACTATTTTTTTGCTAATAATCCGACTAGGGTTAGCATGCAAGCTAATAATTCGTAGCCAGATCTTGAGAATTGATTTTGAATGTCCTACATATATGTTTGTGCCCTTTTTTCTTCTAGATCTTGAGAATTGATTTTGAATGTCCTACATGTATGTTTCGGCCTTTTTTCCTTCCAGATTGCTATGTAGACAGACGAGGCTCCGGCCAACAGCGCCACTGGTTGTAGATCCTGCACCCGGCAGTGCGGGCAGAAGCGGCCTTGCCCCCAGAATCTGAGGAACCCGTAGAATATCGGGCGGACCGCATCAGTGATCTCCCGGACGCCATCCTTGGGGAGGTCATCTTCCTTCTCCCCACCAAGGATGTCTACCGCACACAGGTCCTCGCATCTCGGCGGCGCACTCTGTGGCGCGCCGTGATACGTCTCCAACGTATCTATAATTTTTGATTGCTCCATGCTATATTATCTACTGTTTTGGACATTATTGGGCTTTATTATTCACTTTTATATTATTTTTCGGACTAACCTATTAACCGGAGGCCCAGCCTAGAATTGCTGTTTTTTTTGCCTATTTCAGAGTTTCGCGGAAAAGGAATATCAAACGGAGTCCAAACGGAATGAAACCTTCGGGAACGTGATTTTTAGGAAGAATATGATCCGGGAGACTTGGACCCTACGTCAAGAAACAAAAGAGGAGGCCACGAGGTAGGGGGCGCGCCTACCCCCCAGGGCGCGCCCTCCACCCTCGTGGGCCCCCTGTTGCTCCACCGACGTACTCCTTCCTCCTATATATACCTACGTACCCCCAAACGATCAGATACGGAGCCAAAAACCTAATTCCACCGCCGCAACCTTCTGTACCCACGAGATCCCATCTTGGGGCATGTTCCGGAGCTCCGCCGAAGAGGGCATCCATCACGGAGGGCTTCTACATCAACACCATAGCCTCTCCGATGAAGTGTGAGTAGTTTAATTCAGACCTTCGGGTCCATAGTTAGTAGCTAGATGGCTTCTTCTCTCTTTTTGGATCTCAAAACAATGTTCTCCCCCTCTCTCGTGGAGATCTATTTGATGTAATCTTCTTTTTGCTGTGTGTTTGTTGAGGCCGATGAATTGTGGGTTTATGATCAAGATTATCTATGAATAATATCTGAATCTTCTCTGAATTCTTTTACGTATGATTGGTTATCTTTGCAAGTCTCTTCGAATTATCAGTTTGGTTTGGCCTACTAGATTGATCTTTCTTGCAATGGGAGAAGTGCTTAGCTTTGGGTTCAATCTTGCAGTGTCCTTTCCCAGTGACAGTAGGGGCAGCAAGGCACGTATTGTATTGTTGCCATCGAGGATAACAAGATGGGTTTTTTATCATATTACATGAATTTATCCCTCTACATCATGTCATCTTGCTTAAGGCGTTACTCTGTTTTCATGAACTTAATACTCTAGATGCATGCTGGATAGCGGTTGATGAGTGGAGTAATAGTAGTAGATGCAGGCAGGAGTCGGTCTACTTGTCTCGGACGTGATGCCTATATACATGATGATACCTAGATATTCTCATAACTATGCTCAATTCTGTCAATTGCTCAACAGTAATTCGTTCACCCACCATAAAATACTTATGATCTTGAGAGAGGCCACTAGTGAAACCTATGGCCCCCGGGTCTATCTTCATCATATTAATCTTCCAATACTTAGTTATTTCCTTTGCTTTTTTACTTTGCTTTTATTTTACTTTGCATCTTTATCACAAAAATACCAAAATCATTATCCTATCATATCTATCAGATATCACTCTCGTAAGTGACCGTGAAGGGATTGACAACCCCTTATCGCATTGGTTGCGAGGATTTATTTGTTTTCTGTAGGTGCAAGGGACTCGCGCGTAGCCTCCTACTGGATTGATACCTTGGTTCTCAAAAACTGAGGGAAATACTTACGCTACTTTGCTGCATCACCTTTTCCTCTTCAAGGGAAAACCAACGCAGTGCTCAAGAGGTAGCAAGAAGGATTTCTGGCGCCGTTGCTGGGGAGGTCTATGCAAAAGTCAACATACCAAGTACCCATCACAAACCCTTATCTCCCGCATTACATTATTTGCCATTTGCCTCTCGTTTTCCTCTCCCCCACTTCACCCTTGCTGTTTTATTCGCCCTCTCTTTTCCGTTCGCCTCTTTTTCGCTTGCTTTTTGTTTGCTCGTGTGTTGGATTGCTTGTTTGTCACGATGGCTCAAGATAATACCAAATTATGTGACTTTACCAATACCAGCAATAATGATTCCTTAGCGCTCCGATTTCTCCTCTTACCGATACTGAATCTTGTGAAATCAATGCTGCTTTGTTGAATCTTGTCATGAAAGATCAATTCGTCGGCCTTCCTAGTGAAGATGCCGCTACTCATCTAAATAGCTTCGTTGATTTGTGTGATATGCAAAAGAAGATGTGGACAATGATATTGTTAAATTGAAGCTATTTCCTTTTTTGCTTAGAGATCGTGCTAAAGCTTGGTTTTCGTCTTTGCCTAAAAATAGTATTGATTCTTGGAACAAGTGCAAAGATGCTTTTATCTCTAAGTATTTTCCTCCCGCTAAGATCATCTCTCCTAGAAACGATATTATGAATTTTAAGCTACTTGATCATGAACATGTTGCACAAGCTTGGGAGATGATGAAATTAATGATACGTAATTGCCCTACTCATGGTTTGAATTTGTGGATGATTATACAAAAAAATTATGCCGGATTGAATTTTGCTTCTAGAAATCTTTTAGATTCGGCCGCGGGAGGCACTTTTATGGAAGTCACTTTAGGAGAATCTACTAAACTCCTAGATAATATTATGGTTAATTATTCTCAATGGCACACTGAAAGATCCACTAATAAAAAAGTGCATGCGATAGAAGAAATTAATGTTTTGAGTGGAAAGATGGATGAACTTATGAAATTATTTGCGACTAAGAGTGTTTATTCCGATCCCAATGATATGCCTTTGTCTACTTTGATTGAGAATAATAATGAATCTATGGATGTGAATTTTGTGGGTAGGAATAATTTTGGTAACAACGCTTATAGAGGAAACTTTAATCCTAGGCCCTATCCTAGTAATTCCTCTAATAATTATGGTAATTCCTACAACAATTCTTATGGAAATTTTAAAAAGATGCCCTCTGAATTTGAGGCTAGTGTTAAAGAGTTTATGAATTCGCAAAAGAATTTTAATGCTTTGCTTGAAGAGAAATTGCTTAAAGTTGATGAATTGGCTAGGAACGTTGATAGAATTTCTCTTGATGTTGATTCTTTAAAGCTTAGATCTATTCCTCCTAAGCATGATATCAATGAGTCTCTCAAATCCATGAGAATTTCCATTGATGAGTGCAAAGAAAGAACCGCTAGGATGCGTGCTAAGAAGGATTGCTTTATAAAAGCATGTTCTTCAAATTTCTATGAAAATAAAGATGAAGATCTAAAAGTTATTGATGTGTCTCCTATTAAATCTTTGTTTTGCAATATGAATCTTGATAATGATGAGAGGAATATGATCCACCTTTACCTAGAAGGCGTTCTAAAAATTCGGCGTTTTTAGATCTTGATGCTAAAATTGACAAAAGTGGGATTGAAGATATCAAAACCCTAGATGTTAAACCCACTATTTTGGATTTCGAGGAATTTAATTATGAAAATTTCTCTTTGATAGATTGTATTTCCTTGTTGCAATCCATGCTAAATTTTCCTCATGCTTATAGTCAAAATAAAGCTTTTACCAAACATATCGTTGATGCCTTGATGCAATATTATGAAGAAAAACTTGAGTTGGAAGTTTCTATCCCTAGAAAACTTTATGATGAGTGGGAACCTACTATTAAAATTAAGATTAAGGATCATGAGTTCTATGCTTTATGTGATTTGGGTGCTAGTGTTTCCACTATTCCCAAAACTTTGTGTGATTTGCTAGATTTCCGTGATTTTGATGATTGCTCTCTAAACTTGCACCTTGCGGATTCCACTATTAAGAAACCTATGGGAAGAATTGATGATGTTCTTATTGTTGCAAATAGGAATTATGTGCCCGTAGCTTTTATCGTTCTTGATATAGATTGCAATATTCATGTCCTATTATTCTTGGTAGACCTTTCCTTAGAACGATTGGTGCAATTATTGATATGAAGGAATGGAATATTAGATTCCAATTTCCATTAAAGAAAGGCATGGAACACTTCCCTAGGAAGAAAATAAAATTGCCATATGAATCTATCATGAGAGCCACTTATGGATTGCCTACCAAAGATGGCAATACCTAGATCTATCCTTGCTTTTATGCCTAGCTAGGGGCGTTAAATGATAGCGCTTGTTGGGAGGCAACCCAATTTTATTTTTAGTTTTTTGCTTTTTGCTTCTGTTTACGAATAAATATTTGTTCTAGCCTCTGGTTAGATGTGTTTTTATGTTTTAATTAGTGTTTGTGCCAAGTTAAACCTATAGGATCTTCTTGGATGATAGTTATTTGATCTTGCTGTAATTTCCAGAAACTTTATGTTCACGAAAACAATTGACGAAAATTACCAGAACGTGATAAAATAGTGATTCCAATTGCTACTGATCAATAAACAAATTGTATAGGTCTTCCTATTTTGGCTGATGTTTTGGAGTTCCAGAAGTTTTCGTTAGTTACAAATTGCTACAGACTATTTTGTTTTTGACAGATTCTGTTTTTCGTGTGTTGTTTGCTTATTTTGATGAATCTATGGCTAGTAAAATAGTTCATAAACCATAGAGAAGTTGGAATACAGTAGGTTTAACACCAATATAAATAAAGAATGAGTTCATTACAGTACCTTGAAGTGGTCTTTTGTTTTCTTTCGCTAACGGAGCTCACGAGATTTTCTGTTAAGTTTTGTGTTGTGAAGTTTTCAAGTTTTGGGTGAAAGATTTGATGGATTATGTAACAAGGAGTGGCAAGAGCCTAAGCTTGGGGATGCCCATGGCACCCCCAAGATAATCTAAGGACACCTGAGGGAGTCCTGGACTAGGGGGTGTCCGGATAGCCGAACTATCATCTTTGGCCGGACTCCTGGACTATGAAGATACAAGATTGAAGACTTCGTCCCGTGTCCGGAGGGGACTTTCCTTGGCGTGGAAGGCAAGCTTGGAGATATGGATATGTAGATCTCCTACCATTGTAACCGACTCTGTGTAACCCTAACCCTCTTCGATGTCTATATAAACCGGAGGGTTTTAGTCCGTAGGACGAACAACAATCATACAGTAGGCTAGCTTCTAGGGTTTAGCCTCTCTAATCTCGTGGTAGATCTACTCTTGTACTACCCATATCATCAATATTAATCAAGCAGGAGTAGGGTTTTACCTCCATCGAGAGGGCCCGAACCTGGTAAAAACATCGTGTCCCTTGTCTCCTGTTACCATCCGCCTAGACGCACAGTTCGGGACCCCCTACCCGAGATCCGCCGGTTTTGACACCGACATTGGTGCTTTCATTGAGAGTTCCTCTGTGTCGTCACCTTTAGGCCCGATGGCTCCTTCGATCATCAAAAACGACGCGGTCCAGGGTGAGACTTTTCTCCCCGGACAGATCTTCGTATTCGGCGGCTTTGCACTGCGGGCCAATTCGCTAGGCCATCTGGAGCAGATCGAAAGCTACGCCCCTGGCCATCAGGTCAGATTTGGGAGTTTGAACTACACGGCCGATATCCGCGGAGACTTGATCTTCGACGGATTCGAGCCGCAGCCAAGCGCGCCGCACTGTCTCGATGGGCATGATCTAGCTCTGCCGCCGAACAGTGCCCTGGAGGCCGCATCAGTGTCCGCTCCGACCTTTAGCCCGGAGCCGACTTTGCCGATCGAGGACGAGTGGCTAGACGCCGCCTCGGGGGCTGCGATTTCTACGGCAATCGAGCCGAACACTATCCCTGTCCTTTGCGAAGCTCGTGACTCGAGCCGATCCGCAACCACCGCTACTGCTACGTTCCATAGTAGTAGTGTGTATCTTGGAAACGCGCTACTACTTACTTACCTTATCCTCACCACGCGCCCGACCCTCTCACTCACTCTCCGTCTCACTCACTCTCGCCCTTGCCGAACCTGTCGTCCGTCGCCGCCGCCGCGCTGCTCCTCCACCGAGGTACTCCCTCCGTCCCTCCTCCCTCCTCCTCCCCTCCCTCCTCCGGCCGCCCTCCTCCCACCGCCCCTCCCTCCTCCTCCTCCTCCGATCGCCCCTCCCCCTCCCTCCTCCGATCCCATCGGCCTCCTCCCCCTCCTCCTCTCTCCTTCCTCCTCCCTTCCCCTCCTCCCTCCATCTTTTTTCCTGTTTTTACTATAGTTTTTTTACTATTGTATAATGTAGTTTTTTTACTGTTTTTAGTAAGTGTTTAAAATAATTAGTAAGTAAATTAATAAAACTAGTTGAACTAGTTTATTTTTAGAAAGACCTAGTTTATTTTTATTTATAGTAAGTTTATTTTTAGTAAGAACTAGTTGAATTAAGGGATTTTTATTTTTGTGCCCCTGGTTCCTTAGTTCTACTCATTCATCCTCACTATGTTAACTTTTGCTCACTTTTCCCCACTCCCTTGCCCGAAACCCTCAGAACAGGTTATAATGGACGTTGTCGTCGGGTCAATGCCTTTGACTATTAGCTGACGAGTGGGGCCGCGTATACCTGGGCGCTTGCAAGACTGCAGTCGTGGGGTAGCACGTGTCCATGGACATGCCCTAAACGTCCCATCATATAAAGAGGGCAACCACCTCCATCGCCCCTACCATTTCCCCCAAATCCCCTCCCTGCCGCATCGTCTTCCTCTCCCCCACCGCGTCGTCTCGCTCTCCTCCACTGCCTCCACCGCACCGTCTCTCTCTCCCCCACCGCATCCTCTTCCTCACCTTCATCACCTCCATCTGTTAGATGGCTGACGCTCGTGGCGACGCCGGCGCAGCGACCGGAGATGTGGTGGATGCAGGGTCCAGGCGCGGTGACCGCGGATGTCGGCGGCGTCCACGGCGGTGCGGGGAAACTCGCAACCGCTGATGATGTGGCGGGCTCTGCCTCATCGCTGCAGAAGGTGAAGGCGTCGAGCGGCGCAGTCCATCCAGATGCCCCCATTGCGCCGCCTGCCGTGGAGGAGCAGGTATTTGCACTTGCTTAGCTTGTAGAGTTAATTGCTCCCTACTTGCATTGGTTAGATTGTGATTCATATGGTAGTTCAGATGGTTAGAGTAGTTGGTTTGACGAATGGGCCGGGGTTTTTTGTAGGGTATGGGTTGGGGGGACGGGGGTTTTTGGACTAGGGTTTGTTGGATAAATTCGTTGCAAAAATACTATGTTGTGAACTATGATTTTAGGTGCTGCAATGAGTGGGGTTTTTAGATTTGGATAAATTCGTTGCAAAAATGCTAGATGTTGTGAACAGATTGGGGTTTTTAATGCTATGATGCTTATTAGATTTGTTTTTAGTGCTCACAGATTGGGGTTTTTAATGCTACTCAGATTCGCTGCCTTAGATTGGTCCCTATTAGATTTGTTTTTGAATGCTACTCAGATTGGGGTTTTGAATGTCATGTGACCAAATGGAATCCATTGATTAAGAAGTTATAAATTTGATTCAATGTGTGTAAATTTGTCAAATTGGGGTTTTTGATTCATTAGTATATAAATTTGATTCATTAGTATATAAGTTTGTCCATAATATGTAGTTATATTAGCTCTGTTCTTCAATGTGTGTGCATGACCAATGATCAATGTGTTATTTGAATGTCATATTGGGGTTTTTGATCAATGTGTGTACTAATCTAATACATTGATATACTAGTGATGGATGTGGTTTTTGAATGCATAGAGCTAAGGGGCACAGAAATAGAAAACCCCACTTCTAAAACATTTCTGATATTGGGAGTATATTAGCCCTATGATCAATGTGTCATGTGTGCATATCTAAATTTTCAATTGGCTACTAGTGATGGATGTAATTGTATATTCA
>LR880971.1:721129181-721141829 GCA_904067115.1 Aegilops sharonensis
GCCGATCCAGATCGGCGCGGGGAGGGAGGAGGAGGGGATCGGGGGGTGAATGGGTGGCTAGGGTTTCCACCGACGGGGGAGGTGGATAAGGGGGGCGGCCGGTTGGGCCGGGCCAGGGGCTGGCCGACTGGGCCAGGTGGGCTTGGCCCAGTTGGGCCAGTGGGGGGTTTTCTCCCCCTCACCCTTTTTTTGTTTTCTTTATTCTTTCTTATTTTTTTTTCTTTCTTTCTTTTCTGTTTTAATTTATTTAAACTATCTAGACACTTTATAAAAATGTGTGCACCCACCATAATTAACTTTGTAATATTAGACAACCCCCGAACCTTTTAGTTTTAATTTTTGAAAACTTTTATTGTTTGCCTATGTTTTCAATTTGAATTTGAACCGGGTTTGAATCAACGTGAGTTTAATCACAGTGACGTGGCATCATTAGCAGGGATTACTGTAGCTTAATTATCCGGGTGTTACAAACCTGCCGGCTTATACAGCCGGCGCGCCGGCCGGGAGACAGCCCAACTGGTCGTACCGGGCCAGGATGCTGACGCCTGCTGGAGCCGCCGCCGTCGCCCGACTCTGAGTGATGACGCAGTCGGAGGGCCTGACCGGGCCCGACTTGCTGGCCGCCTTCGTGGCGCGCCGAGTACTCCCGCTTCAAGGCCGTCCTTACATGATCTGTCAGATGAGCAGCCACCGGGATCCAAGCCGGATGTGCACCAAGGAGATGCCTCGCGAGCTCTCGGAAGAGTGGCAGTTTGGCAAGGAGCCGTATTCGCGCGCCCATCCTCCACCCATGGTGAGTTGTTACTTTTTCTGGTCCTCTAATTCCTTGTTGCCGAGTCCGTCCTGTCAGATCTGACCGATCGGTCGTCGGCTAGAGCCCTCTCCTCTAGCCAGCAGCCGGCACTGCAGGGCTGGCCCGCGAATTCCTCCCTGACAGGGCGGAAAGCGATGTCGACGACCCCGACTTGGGGGCGGCGGCCTTGGAAGACGACGTCGAGGGAGGAGGCGGCGAAGCAAGCGGCGCGAGGCTTGGGGCCAGCCTCGAGGACTGGCCTGATGATGATGCGGGGGAAGTCGCCCCGCACCACCAGCTGGGGGCCGGCCTGCCAGGCGCGAGCTCCTCTGGCACAGGCGTGCTGGACGCCCAAGGCGGCGTGAAGAAGCGTAGGGCCGCGCCGAGCTTGTTCGGCAGCCGGCCGAAGAGGCCCAAGGGCTCGGCCGCGGCGACCAAGCGGGAAGAGGCGGCCTGATACGTCTCCAACGTATCTATAATTTTTGATTGCTCCATGCTATATTATCTATTGTTTTGGACTATATTGGGCTTTATTTTCCACTTTTATATTACTTTTGGGACTAACCTATTAACCGGAGGCCCAACCTAGAATTGCTCTTTTTTGCCTATTTCAGTGTTTCGAAGAAACGAAATATCAAATGGAGTCCAAACGGAATGAAATCTTCGGGAACATGATTTTCTCATCGGATAAGACCCAGGAGACTTGGACCCTCCGTCAAGAAAGCTACGAGGCAGCCACGAGGGTGGAGGGCGCACCCCCCTAGGGCACGCCCCTTCCTCGTGGGCCCCTCGAAGCTCCATCGACGTACTCCTTCCTCCTATATATACCTACGTACCCCCAACAGATCAGATACGGAGCCAAAAACCTAATTCCACTGCCGCAACTTTCTGTATCCACGAGATCCCATCCTGGGGCCTGTTTCGGAGATCCGCCGGAAGGGGATTCCACCACGGAGGGCTTCTACATCATCATCATAGCCTCTCCGATGAAGTGTGAGTAGTTCACCTCAGACCTTCGGGTCCATAGTTAGTAGCTAGATGGCTTCTTCTCTCTTTTTGGATCTCAATACAATGTTCTCCCCCTTTCTCGTGGAGATCTATTCGATGTAATCTTCTTTTTGCGGTGTGTTTGTTGAGACCGATGAATTGTGGGTTTATGATCAAGATTATCTATGAGCAATATTTGAATCTTTTCTGAATTCTTTTATGTATGATTGAGTTATCTTTGCAAGTCTCTTCGAATTATCCGTTTGGTTTGGCCAACTAGATTGGTAGTTCTTGCAATGGGAGAAGTGTTTAGTTTTGGGTTCAATCTTGCGGTGTCCTTACCCAGTGACAGAAAGGGTTGCAAGGCACGTATTGTATTGTTGCCATCGAGGATAACAAGATGGGGTATTTATCATATTGCATGAATTTATTCCTCTACATCATGTCATCTTGCTTAAAGCGTTACTCTGTTTTCATTAACTTAATACTCTAGATGCATGCTGGATAGCTGTCGATGAGTGGAGTAATAGTAGTAGATGCAGGCAGGAGTCGGTCTACTTGTCTCGGACGTGATGCCTATATACATGATCATACCTAGATATTCTCATAACTATGCTCAATTCTGTCTACTGCTCAACAGTAATTCGCTCACCCACCGTAAAAATACTTATGCTCTTGAGAGAAGCCACTAGTGAAATATATGGCCCCCGGGTCTATTCTCATCATATTAATCTTCCTACGCTTTATTATTGCTTTGCTCTTTACTTTGACTTTTATTTTACTTTGCATCTTTATACCAAAAAAATACCAAAACTATTATTTATCATCTCTATCAGATCTCACTCTCGTAAGTGACCGTGAAGGGATTGACAACCCCTATTCGCGTTGGTTGCGAGGAGCTATTTTCTATGTGTAGGTACGAGGGACTTGCGCGTGGTCTCCTACTGGATTGATACCTTGGTTCTCAAAAACTGAGGGAAATACTTACGCTACTCTGCTGCATCATCCTCTCCTCTTCGGGGAAAACCAACGCAAGCTCAAGACGTAGCACGACCGCGAAGGTCAATCGCTTCCGCAGGGAAGTAAAGACGCCGCAGCTGGTTTCCGAGTAAGTGCTTTCCTACCTTGCACCTTTGTCTTCTCTTCATCGATCTGTTTTGAGTCTTCTACTTTGTTTTCCTTGGGTCCAGGGCTGCCCTCTCGCTTGAGAAGGTAGCCGCCACCTCCATCATGGGATCGACGGAGACTTCTGCCACAACTCGGCGGATTGACCCGGCCGCTGACCTTCAGGAGGCAAGGGAACGGAACGCGCGGGAGGCGCGCGAAGAGCAGGAGGCCGCCCGCCTAAAGAAGGCGAAGGCCGAGAAGTCGGAGGCCGCCGCCAAGAAGAAATCGGCGAAGGTCGCAGCCGCCGACGCGGCGAAGAAGCGGGCCGAAGATGCCGCGCATCACCACTCGGCGGTCTTCGTCGTTCCTCTGAACTCTGCCCCGCCACCCCCGGAGTTCTCGGCGTAGACCAGGGAGGCCGGCGGTGAGAACTCGATCAAGGAACGAGACAGCGGCGACACCTCCATGCCGGACGTGCTCGTGCCGCCGCCACCGCCGTCTGGGAGTGCTCCGGGCGGGCGGCCGGTGGACCTGCCGGTGCCTCCGACCGAAGAAGTGGTGGCGGGCCTGGATCTTGGGGTCGGCGCACCAACGCGTCGCCGCCTTGCGAAGGTGGCTTCTGCGCCGCGCCCGCTGGAGACCGGCGCCGTGAGCTCCTCGATCCAGGACACCGAGGCGACGAGCGCTGCGCCCGCTGGGTGGGTGCGAGGAGGCGGGATGGGCCCGCTGAATCGGGCGCTCTTGGATGTCCAAGCCAAGATTCGGGCCGAAAGCGAGGCCCTTAAGAACTGCAACAAGGCGCACCTGGCAGCGCGAGAAGCCGTTCGGGTACGTCCTCTTCTTCGTTTTTGTTTCTTGTGCTTTTCGGTGGGGGCGCGCCAGCGCTCCCACTGGGTGTAGTCCCCGAGTTTCGGGCCGGCTGCCGAGCAGGCGGCTTGGAACTCTAATCAACGAGTTCCAAGTACTAACACTCGTCTGAATTTTATGTCACAGGATTACCACAATCTCCGCGTGACCGCCTTCAACTCCAACGTCCAGGAGCTGGCTCAGCAGACAGCCGACCTGTCGGACAGCCGGAGTACGTCTTCTTGGGGGCGCGCTGGCGCACCCGCGGGCTGTAGTCCCCCAGATTCGGGCCGACTGCTGAGCAGTTGGGTCGGATCTCCCCGGCGACTGTATTTCTTTGCTGGCGACTAACGCTTTACTTTCTTCTTTCTTCCGCAGAAGCCAACGCCACCTTACAGGAGCAGCTGGGTGAAGCCAACACCGTGCTCCGTGCCAAGAAGAAAGAGTGCAGCCAGCTGGCTGAAGAGCGCGACCGGCTGGCCGCACAACTGGCAGAACAGAAGGAGCTCTTCAAGAAGGCTCAGAAAGAGGCGGGGGATAATGAGTCTGGTCTCCTTGCTGAATTCGCGAGCGAGCGCTCCTCCTGGTCTGACAAGGAGGCGATGCTGACCTCCGGCTTCCACGAGATCGAGGACATAGTCGATGGTGAGTCTTCCTCATTCTTCTTTGCGCCGCCGCCTGTTGGTCAAGCCGTCTTCTCGCCTTTAATTTTGCTCTTTGCTTCCGTCTATCAGACTTCTTCCCTGGCCACTCAGACGCCGCCAACCGGGCCATCGAAGCTGATCGCGAAGGGCGGAGGGCGGACGGTGCGAAGATCGCCGTCGACGCCCCCCGATCCCTTAGCGAGCAGATCCTGAGCATTGAGGCTCGGCTTCGGCCGGCCCACCGGATGCTGCGCTGGCTTAAGCGTGTCGGCGCCCAGGCGATCACCGCCTTGTGGCCGGATATGCCGACACCGTGCACTCCCGGTCGGACTGCTGACTGGCTTGAGGTAGCGGCCGGCCGTATTGAGGCCTGGAAGGGCTCTTCGACCCGGGCTGGGGCGCGCCGGGCCTTGGAGTTCGTCAAGGCGTGGTACCCTGGGCTGAATCTAGCCTAGCTGGCCACGTTCCGGCTGGAGGCTCAGGAAGAGTTGGCGGCCGTGGAGGACGATCTTGTCAAGCGCGCGACGTCGATCGCCGAGTACACCGACACCAGCGTCTTCGTCCCAGAGCAGGCTGAAAACGGTGACGAGGCGCCGCCGGAATGGTTCGGGCTGGACCCGGCCGATGGTGAGGATTCGGCGGAGGTGATAGAATCCAGCGGCGAGAAGGAAGGCGAGTCGTAGGAGGGAGGTGAAGGGGAGGCGCCAGAGGTTGGAGCGGACGACCAGCCTCAGCTCGACCATGCCTCCAGCAACGAGCCGCGTCAGACCAAGCCAGCTACCGCCGAAGGCGATCAAGCAGAGACCGACCAGCCGGCCGCTCCGGCGACTGGCACCACCGACTCCTCCGATCCTCCGAACCCTTCTGCCGCTTCCTAGGCTGCCACTTTATCTTTTGTTTCGCCTGTCTATTAGTCTCAAATGAACTTGTTAATTTCGCACAATTCCACCCGCGGGCTGTATCTAAACTTCATTGAAGATCGGCCAAGGGCCCTTATTGTGTAAATATTTTCCCGAGTTCCGATTCTTCTTGCTTATCGCTCTTTGGCTTTTTCCTTTGCTGCCTTCCCTTGGTTGCCGCCTTGTCAGCCAAACGGCCGCTCTGCGGTCTATTGCTGGGTCAAGTTCCTGGCTACCTTGGGAAGGCGAGTACTTAGCCGTTTTAGAGTTTTAGCAAGTTGAATAGGAAACGGCCAGCCGACTGCTAAATCAGTCGGTTGTAAAAAGGCTGGAAACCGGCTTAAACTATGCAATGCTTTGAGTCCTTAGCCATTTTTCGTGTGGGCGCCCTTTCTACCTTGCTCCTGCCCACCAAACAGTCGCTCTGCGAGCTGCGGCTTCTGGGAGGAGACGGCTTAAGTGCCACACATTACTTGTCCGGCTGCAGGAAGCATTTCATAGTTCCAGACGGCGAGTCCCCGGGCCGACAGGTCGAACCCGGTGCCAAGCGGCATAACTAAAATGTGACATACTTGTAGGCATAACCTTTGTCATACAGATAAAAGAGGGAAGTCCCCGAGCTCTTCTCGGGGGACCCAGAGTCTTCGTACTTTAATACAAAAGGTAGCGTGGTACATACTGCATTAACCGTAAAATCTTCGGAGGAGATTTGCATTCCATGGCCGTTCCGTCTCCTTGCCGGAGTCGTCCCTCTTGCATGCTCGAGGCTTCTGAGCGTCAATCAGGTAGTAGGAGTCGTTGCCCAATACTTTGCTGATGATGAAGGGGCCTTCGCAAGGTGCTAAGAGCTTGTGCTAGCCGGCTGTTCGCTGGATCAGCCGGAGCACAAGGTCTCCTTCTTGGAAAGATCTCGGCTTGACCTTTCGGTTGAAGTATCGGCGTAGGTTCTGCTGGTAGATGCTGGACCGGCTGAGTGCCAATAGTCGACGCCGTCTTGTCGTACTTCTTCTGCTTCGTCCTCGGTGTACATGGTGACTCGAGGGGAGTCGAACTCTATGTCCGTTGGGATGACGGCTTCGGCACCGTAGATGAGGAAGAAAGGCATGAAGCCGGTTGACTTGTTTGGAGTTGTGCGCAGGCTCCAGAGGACGGCTGGCAGCTCGTCGAGCCAGCAGCCGGCCGAATGCTCCAGAGGCTCGACCAGCCGGGGCTTGATGCCGGACAAGATGAGGCCGTTTGCTCGCTCGACTTGGCTGTTTGACTGCGGGTGGGCAACGGACGCTAAGTCCATTCGGATGCCCTGTGTCACGCAGAAACGGGCCAAGGCGCCCTTGGCGAAGTTTGTGCCATTGTCAGTGATGATGCTGTGCGGTATGCCATACCGGATGGTGATGTCGGAGATGAATTTCACAGCAGTCGGACCGTTCAATTTCTTGATTGGTCTGGCTTCTATCCACTTGGTGAACTTGTCGACTGCGACAAGCAGATGAGTCATGCCACCCCGTGCTGTTTTGAACGACCCTACCATGTCCAGGCCCCAGACGGCAAAGGGCCAGGCGATGGGGATAGTCTTGACTACAGAAGCCGGCTGATGTGGCTTGGAACGGAACTTCTGACACCCTTTGCATTTCTAGACCAAGTCCTTGGCGTCTTCTAGGGCAGTCGGCCAGAAAAAACCATGGCGGAAAGCTTTGGCGACAAGTGCTCTTGAAGCCGCATGGTGGCCACACTCGCCTTGGTGGATATCTTTGAGAATTGCTTGGCCTTGCTCTGGTTCGACACAGCGTTGGTGCACACCAGTGACACTGCGCCTAACTAGCTCTCTGTTGACTATGGTGTAGGCCGCGGCCCGGCGTTGCACTTGCCGGGCCGAGATCTCATCAGACGGCAGCTCCTTGTTCACTAGGAAGTTGAGGATGGGCTGGGCCCATGAAGGTGCTGCGACTTCCTCAACTGCAAGGATTGCGACCTGGACCAGGGCGGCAGGGCGGGGAGGCGGCAGGTTGGAGTCGATAGCCGCTTGCTGGATCGATGAAGTCCCCGGGCCGGTTGGTGCACTTCCCGGGTCATGCTCTGAAGTCCCCGGGCTGGCTGCAGCAGTCCTCAGGCCGGGTTCTGAAGTTCCCTAGCCGGGTACGACTGTCGCAGCCCCCGGGCCGCCTGCCAGAACTGCCGTGCCGGCTGCTGGAACTCTTAAGTCGGATCCGACTGCTTTAGGAGGAGCCGGCACGAAGATGGAATCTGATTCTGGTGAGGGCTTGACAGACGGCTTGAGGAGGCGCTGAAGGGCGACGCCGGCTGGTATTGCTTGACGAGTGGAGCCGACTCTTTCCAAGGCGTCAGCCTGCTCGTTGTCGTTTCTTAGTACGTGGAGAAACTCACACCCTTCAAAATATCCGCTGAGCCACTGAACGAGGAAACGGTAGCTCGCCATGTTTGCATCTTTGGCATCCCATTTGCCCGATGATTGTTGGACCACCAAGTCAGAATCACCATAACACAGGATCCGGCGGATGCCGAGCTCTTTGGCGAGCCGGAGCCCGTGAATGATCGCCTCGTACTCGGCGACGTTGTTGGAGGCAGCAAAATGGATTTGCAGCACATATTTGAGCTTGTCACCTTTGGGAGAGGTAAGGACGATGCCGGCTCCCAAACCGGTGCGCATCTTGGAACCATCAAAGTGCATCCGCCAATGAGTGGAGTCGGGCGCTGGTGGCAGGTACTGGGTCTCGGCCCAGTCGACGAGGAAGTCGGCCAGTGCTTGTGACTTGATGGCGGTGCGAGGCTGGTAGTAGATGGTGTAGGGGGCCAAATCTATGGCCCACTTGGCGACTCGGCCCGAGGCATCTCAGCTTCCAATGATCTCAGCCAATGGAGCTGTGCAGACCACAGTGATTGGGTGCTCTTGAAAATATGGCTTCAGCTTTTTGGCGGCGAAGTGTACGCCGTAACACATCTTCTGGTAGTGGGGGTAGTTCTGCTTGGAGGTCGACAATACCTCACTCAGGTAATACACCGGTCTCTGGACTGGTAGTGCCTTGCCTTCCTCCTTGCACTCCACCACGATGACTGTGCTGACCACTCGGCTAGTGGCGGCGATGTAAAGGAGCATGGGCTCTTTAGGAGTCGGGGCCGCCAAGATAGGCGGAGTAGTCAACATCTTTTTGAGCTGGAGGAAAGATTCATCTGCCTTATCGTTCCACTCAAAAAAGGTGGTTTTCTTCATGAGCTGGTACAGAGGAAGAGCTTTCTCTCCCAGCCGACTGATAAAATGGCCGAGGGACGCCAAACAGCCAGTGAACTTCTGCACATCCAGCAGTCGGCGGGGTACTTCCATCCTCTCGATGGCCATGATCTTCACAGGGTTGCACTCTATGCCGCGTTCAGAGACTAGGAATCCAAGAAGCTGGCCGGCTGGTACTCCGAAGATGCACTTCTCTGGGTTGAGCTTGATTTGAAATTGGCGCAGATTCTCAAAGGTCTCTTTGAGGTCCTCTAGCAGTGTTCCGCGCTTCTCTGTCTTCACCACCACATCATCCACGTAAACGTGGGCGTTCCTGCCGAGTTGCTTGAGGAGGCACTTCTGCATGTAGCGTTGAAAGGTGGCGCCAGCATTCCTCAAGCCAAACGTCATGGTCAGGTAGCAGAAGGCTCCGAATGGTGTGATGAAGGCGGTCTTCAGTCTGTCAGCCAGGTTCAGCTTGATTTGGTGATATCCTGAATATGCATCCAAAAAGCTCAACAGCTCGCATCCGGCTGTGGAGTCTATCACTTGGTCAATTCTTGGCAAAGCAAACGGGTCTTTTGGGCATGCTTTGTTGAGGATAATGTAATTAATACACATACGCCACTGCTTGTTTTTCTTCAGTACGAGGACTGGGTTAGCCAGCCACTCTGGAAAGAACATTTCCATGATGAAGCCGGCTGCCAACAGCCGGGCTATCTCTTCTCCAACGACTGTTCTCTTCTCTTCTGACAGGCGGCACAAGGGCTGCCTGACGGGCTTGGCATCGGGCCAGACGTGTAACTTGTGCTCGGCGAAATCCGTCGAAACACCTGGCATGTCTTTAGGGGACCATGCAAAGATGTCCCGATTCTCATGGAGGAAATCGACGAGCTCGCCTTCCTATTTGCTGTCGAGGCACGTACCTACGACAGCGTACCTCTCCGGGTGCTCTGGGTCGAAGGGTATCTTCTTTGTCTCTTTGGCCGGCTTGAACGAGCCCTCATCTTCCGACTCCTTGGGGTCAGGCGACATCTCCAGCCGCTTTCCAGCCATCGCCACAACCCGGTCAAGGAGCCGCTTCTCAGGTGCAATCACGAGGGACTCGGCCAACCGACTGCTCTCTGCCGCACAGGCGGACGACTTCTTGTAGTCGCCGGCTATGGTCAGAATCCCCTTGGAACTCAACATCTTCATCTTGAGGTAGGCGGAGTGGGGGGCTGCCATGAACTTGGCCAGAGCAGGCCGGCCAAGCGGCGCATGGTAGGGGCTTTCAAGGTCCACCACCTCAAACCAGACCTGCTCTCGGTGAAAGTGATCTTTGTCCCCGAAGAGGATGTCTATCTGGATCTTGCCGATTGGTGAGCAGGAAAGACCAGGAACTATGCCATGGAAGACAGTCCGGCTGGACTGAAGCTATCTTTGCCTGATTCCTAACTTCTCCATAGTATCCTTGTATAGGATGTTGATGCTGCTACCGCCGTCTATCAGAACCCGGGAGAAACGAGCAGCTCGCTTGTCCGTGGCAAAGGTGGCATCCACAACTAGAGCATATGAGCCGGGTTTGGGCATCACCTCTGGGTGATCGGCTCTGCTCCAGCTGATGGGTTTCTCCGACCAATGCATGAACTCTGGGACCCCAGTTGCTACTGCGTTCACTTCTTGCTGCTGCCGCCGCCTGCCGCGTCGGTCATCGGCCATGCTGGTGAATATGACGTATGCTCCATGATCTTCTAAAAATTCGTCCTGTATGGCTCCGACTGGTCTGGCCGCCGACTGCTGGGGCGGAGGAGGAGGCTGTTGCCCAGCATGCGGGGGATGCAGGAGGCCGTCTCCCTTGGCGATCCTGGTGAGCCAATGACACTTCCGAGTGGTGTGGTTTGATGGCTTCGCGCCGCTATGGAATTTGCAAGGTGCATCCAGAGTCTGCTCGTACGAGAAAGCCGGCAGCCAATTGGACTTGCCACCCTTATGCCGTTTGGAAGGAGCCTGCCATCCTGGCTGCTGGTCTTCGACTGTCGCCACCTGCTGGTTGGTGGAAGCTGGCTGCGGGGCCTTGCGCTTGTGGTTGTTCTGCTGTTGACGCCGACTGGTGTCTCCAGCCGGAGTTCTAGGAGCCTAAGGGGCCACTTTGCCAGATGCATTTACTTGGATCTCCGCCTTCATGGAGGAGTTGGCCGTGGCGTATTTGTCTGCTATGATCAGCAGCTTGTCGAGGGTTTCCGGCTCGTCACAGAGAAGCTTGTGCTTGAGGAGAGTGCCCTTTTGGCATCCGGCGGTGAAGTACTCGATGGCTTGTACCTCGTGTACGCCCTCGCAAGAGTTGCGGAGCTCGGCCCAGCGCGTGAGGTAGTCGCGAGTCGACTCGTCGGGGCCTTGTGCGCACAAGGAGAGCTGGCGGGGCTTGGGCAGCCGCTTGTACGTGCTGGTGAAGTTGCGGACGAAGGCGTCGGTGAAGTCGACCCAACTGTTGATGCTTCGGGGCTTCAGGCTGTTCAGCCATGTCCGGGCTGTGCCTTGGAGCATGAGCGGAACGTATTTCACGGCAACTCGCTTGTTGCCGTTTGCTATGCTGACGGCTGTGGAGTAGTCGACCAGTCAGTCCTCCGGCAACAGGTCTTGCAGCGCCGCGTCGATCGGGTCGCGAGCACCTCCGCCGGAGTGCTCGCCGTGTCCGATGACTAGCACCTCCGCGACGGTGCTTCTGCCGCTCTCCGCGCGAGGGAGCGGCTCGTCGTAGACCACCACGTTGGCGGGGAACGCGTCGAGCGACGCGGTGTCGGAGTCAACCAACATCGGGTCGGTGGAGCCTACAGACTCCAGGTCCACAGCTGGCTCGCTGGTGATGTGGAGCTGATCGAGGAGGCCCGTGAGGAGGCTCTCAGGGCCGTCGGTGCCCGCGTCAGATGCGGGCTCGTCGGAGAGGCGGACTCCGCCAACGAGATCAGCGAGGCAGCTCGCCGCGCAGGCCACTTCCGCGCCATACAACGCGTCGACGCAGACGCCGTCTGGCATGCCGGGCTGGCTGTGCTCGCCAGGGAGGAAAAGGGTTTCCGTCCAGAACAGGTCTCCGGCCGACGGTGCACGTCGCCCCATGGTGGGCGCCAAATGTCGGGGGTTGGGTGCGATATATGCCAAAGGATGGCCTATCATGGTGGGGGCGAGTAGAACGTCGCCGGTGCCCAGAAGCGGGATGAGGCGTAGACATGAACGCCGACGGACTTTACCCAGGTTTGGGGCTCTCCTAGGAGATAACACCCCTCCCGCTCTGCGGGGTTTCCACATGATCACTAAGGCTCAAGTGAATACACAAGTGCTCCTCGAGCTGTATGCTAGAAGTAGGAGAAGGCAAGGCTAGCTCTTCCCTTTCCTCTATGATCTGGTCTAACTATCTCAGGTCCGGAACCCTTTGCATGGGTGCCCTGGGGGATTTATATAGGCCTAACCCCCAGGGGTACATTGGTAATCCGGCCGGGTGTGGGACCCGGCCGTCAGTCTCTCCTGTGCCGGCTTCTCCGCCGACTGCCGGGGCCCGCCGACTGGTGGGTCCCGCCGACCGGTAGGGTACGGGCCGACAGGCCGTACCCGCCGCTCCCGGGCTTGCCGGTGGCTGATCACTGTAGCCGCGTCTCTAATGACGCAGGCTTGGTCAGGAGGTCATGACTATAGGCCCGCCGCCCGGCGGACGATTACTGTAGCCACTCCCTATCTCGTCGGATTAATGGCGCATGGGTCCCGAGGAAGGGGCCGGCAGACTCCTAGGGGCCGACCTCCCTCGGGTCCGACTGGTAAGGCTCTCGCCGTCTTCTGGACTCTTGCTGACTGGCGCACTACTAGGAAAAGGGCTATAGATGAAATGGATACTAATGGCGCACCTGTCATGTGGTGCGCCACTAATATATAGGAGTGGCGCACCATGTGCAGGTGCGCCATTAGTGTGGAAGACACTAATGGCGCACCAGGCACATGGTGCGCCACTAGTAACATTTTTTATTTATTTTTCCAAACATACTAATGGCGCATCATGGCACGATGCGCCATTACTAGTGCTAACTAGTAATGGCGCACCGGCCACACAGTGCGCCACTACTGTTGTTTTTTTATTCTTTATTTTGCAAAACTACTAATGGCGCACCGTAGCATAGTGCG
>LR880971.1:721180754-721193309 GCA_904067115.1 Aegilops sharonensis
TTGGTATAACAAAAAAACTGCACCTATCCCGTCTAATATCTCTCTGTATTCCTGTCCTCCCCTCTTGCCCCGCATAGGAGGCAGTAGATAAAAAAAGATGCCCAACCGTTCTGCACATAATCAGGTTTGTTACATCTTCTTTTGAGTCCAACGAGGGGAAGGTAAACAAAGATAACATACGACGTTCCTAGAATAAAGTAGCAGGCGTGAGGGTTATGGCATCCCTTGCTAGCCTAGGACTCTTCCAAAAGAAAACTGGCGTGATGTGTGTTCAAATGTTTTTTTAGGACTTTCCAAGAATAAAGTAGCAGGCGTGAGGGTTATGGCATCCCTTGCTAGCCTAGGACTCTTCCAAAAGAAAACTAGCGTGATGTGTGCTCAATTTTTTTTATGAATATGCCTACCTCGATAGGTTTATGCATGCAAAAAGAAATACACGGACGGGCCGGAGCGGGCATGCGTCTCTCTACGCATCAAGGATATCAAGTTTCATACTTGTATCATGTATGCATCCAACTATTCACGAGATAGGTCTGAGAGTAAAAAGATTTACCACGACGCTCATCCATACATCGACGACTATGTATATGTGCGTATGTTCGACGAGTTGAGTGTCAGTACATGGACGAACCAATCTGTCGACGCACATTTCGAGACTCTAATAGCTTTTCTGACAACGATGGAAAGCAAGAGGTGGTGCCTTTCCATCACGCATGGCAGCTCGACTGGAATCAATGGACACATAAGAATCTACCATAAACTTTCCTCATGCACACAGTTAAGAGTAAGGTACAATAGACGTGTACATGACATGTATATTTTCTATTGCTCCATCTATTCATGTATAACGTAGCAAAAAAATAAAATATTTATGGACATGAGCTATGAGAAACCAGAGGTGTATATCAATCATGATATGTGTTATTTCAAAAAGAAAAACATACATATGTGCTTATGAAACCATCCAAGAATTATATGATGTATTGTACTAGATTTTAGTTGTATATAGAGTATAAATGTGAATTAAACTCTCATATTTTTTGCTCAACATCATAGATTCGTAAGCAAACTGGCCTAAATGTACTAGCGATGTGGAGAAAAAGCCAGTATACCGAACATTCTAAAGCACAAAATGGTATATTCGACATTGACGAGAATAAACATTTTCATAGAAAAAATAATTGCTCACCAAAAATTGGAATAGATTCCTTTCCCAAGTAGTGAACCGATATCGTGTAACATTGTAAAGCATAAAATGGCATTTTTTTATTGCTCCATCTATTCATGTATTATATTTATGTGTGTGTCGCACAGTGCGAAGCATTTCAGCCTAAATGATCGTCAGCATGGCGCGCATGGGATTGTGCGTCTGACCATATAGTGAGGTGTTTGTCATATCATATGACAAGCAAGCACATGTTTGGCACTTCTCGTATAAACGGAATGGAATTTCTTGAATTGCACACTGGAGATCATCCTCAACAAGGTGGTAAGTTTCCTTTTTTTTAATATTACAGTACCATATGAGTCATCTGATTGAGAAATATACAAAAAAAATATGAATTGGATAGATTATTGCTTAGATAACATGTCATGTTTACGTTTTGTGTTTGTGCGAACTCCAAAATTTTGTTTAATGCCAGGTAAACTTTTACAAGCCTAATTTAAAATTAGTGTTTTCTACACTTCACCTTCAGAAGCTTTTACATCTTTCACGTAATGCAATACAGATGTCAGAATAAATATATCATACTTTTACATCGCATGTGTTAATCACATTTGAGCCTGAAATGACCTCATCCAGTCAATCGAACTTTGTGCTTAATGTATCTTACATTAATTACCAGACCCTATTACCTTTTTTATTGAGGATGTTCCTATTGCTTATGTGAACAACACACTGTTGTGAGGTAATATTTTACAAAACAAAACCGGAAAAATAATTTTGCTTTACACTTTTCCGTTGGATTTTAAAAGAATTCACTCCCTACTTCGGAGATCTAGGTATCCAATGCCATATCGTTATACGACAAGCTTAACTCACGTATTACTCCATAATACTAACAAATAGTTCACTTCAAATCTATTTTTACACCAAATAATGAACCACTCACCTCATCATATTTTCCCTTCTAAACTTTGATGAGAAAGGCCAACATCATCCAATTGTGCTTAGGTGAACTGCATGTTGTCTTTATATTACAATCATTATTGTGCATTGTGATCTTAGTTAGTCTAGTTCCAAGTATGTGCTATGTCACAGAGCTTTACATGCACCCACCTTATCTGAGCACTTCTGCATAAATCCTTGCATTTCTTTACTTGGTAATTAAGTTTACCGGTTCCTACAATGCATGTGCTAGAAACAAATAGTAGGATATAGAAAAAATAATATTATAATTCTAACTCTTCATACAACTTGCATCCCTGAATTTGTGTTTGGACATAGTCAAACAAACACAATGGTGTATCAATAGCTTTACCTCTTCGTTCTTGCCTGCAAGCATTTTTGGTAAGATAATGGCCATTAGAACTATTGTGTGTAGTCTTACATATCCAAATCCAGTGTTAAATGTGCTTCACGTATTGCCTATCCAATAGTGTGAAAGCTGGTCATACATTTTGTCAAGGGTTATCCAATATTTTTCTTAATATTTTGAATTCTGGAGAAACCTCTCAAAAATATGTAATGATATTTTCTCTATGGATGAAGTTGTGGAACTTGAGTGTTATATAAGATTAGCGAGGTCAGCAAGGCTCCTCAACAAATGTTAGGTACTATTTCATTATCCTTACTTTACTATTTGTATCATGTGTGTATTCAATAGTGTGTTGTTCAACTAGGACGTCAAACAAATTCTTTGAAAAGCCGATAAATTAATATTTTCTTCCCTTATTATATTTAAATGTTGAGAAAAAAGTAAAAATGTGTTCGAGCATCTTCCTGAGCAAGAATGTCATACAGAATGAGCAACATGTTTGATGTATTGTCTATGCCCCTTTGTTTCTCATTTGTATTATATGCCTTTTTCTAGCGATGCAACCCTTTAGTCATGGTTGCATTGATAGATTATGCAATCACAAATGAACGTTCATATGTCTAGATGTTTTACATTCTTCGGGGTTGCATCTGTTTCCTGGGTATAAAACAATATTGTTACTTATGCCAAATAAAAAGACAAAAATTATCAAAATGACTTTTGAAATGTACGCATTATTATTATGTTTTAATTTAAAATGGATACCATATATATATAACAAAATAAGAAAACTATGTTCACAGAAGTCTTATATTTGCAAATGTCATAACATTAGGTTTCAATTTTTTTTAGAAAAAAATCATATAATATGTTTTAACTATTGAATTTTATAAATGAAGCTTCATAAATTCTAGCCCGCGCATCGAGCGGGCCACTTTGCTAGTTGTAACAAAGCAACAAGCATCATGTCTGGGTTGGTCCCATTTTTGTTCAATACTTAATGGGAAAAGACAGCAATACAATAGCTTCAATTCAACATTTATTTAAAACAGTACCAAAACAAGTAGCACAACATCTCAAAGCCCACTGCACATCATGTGGTTGAGACCAAGATTTGAAACAACTCGCCACGAAGAGTGGAAACAAATCTCGATCTCCTTTTGTGCAGTTCCACCAAAATTAAGCAAAGTCACCAGTGTGACATTCAAGTTGAACTGCATAAAACACTCTTAAAACATAAGTGTTTCGAGTAGCGAAGCAAAATGTCGCAATAGCAACAACTTGAATCGATACCCCTGTTTTAACAGAGGCAAAAAAGGAAACAATTACTTGCCGATAAAGGAGGATGAAACAAACGGTGACAGAAAGAAGCATCTAACTTATCTTGGATGGAAAACAAAGTAGGACAGTAGCATTTCTAAAATGGTTGCATTGATTCATATTAACAGAGACATTCTCTTGAAACAATATTCGTTAAAAAATGTAATTTAGTTTTAACAGTGGCACTGCTTCAATTTTCCGGCAGCATTCTTAGATTAACAACAACAAAATAGTTGTATGGGACATGCCAGCACCATGTGCGTCCACACGTATAAATGGGTGATGCAGAGTATGTAGCCAAGCAGCATATATGCGCTGGTCCCATATTTGTTCTCTTTGAACCTTCTTCCTATGTGAGGGCAGCAAATCTAGTCCTGCACAAACTACCCGACCCCACAGTTTCTTTCCCTTTTCAACAAAGAGATCGGTTCCTTACAGATGTGTGTACTGGGTTACCCTCTTTTTCCCTTTTCGACCTACAAAGCGGCTGGATAGCCAGTCTATACTACTTTCCGCACCTCATTTCCTCATTGAACCACGTCCTATATTCTTGCTCCAGCCCACCACACCCTTCTTTCCTCTTTGAACCAAGACCTAGATTCGACTACAGATCGAAAAAGATCCACATGCAGCTAGAGCAACGACGGTTTCAAAGAAACTTATAGCTTAGGGTCGTCGGTATGTGGCATGGCGTGCGGCGGGAGGCCGGATCTGCCCACACTACGTACGGCAGCGAGGAAGAAGGGGTCGGTGGCCCTCCCGCACAGGTGCTGGGTGAAAGAGAACAACGCAGCCGGCAGTGGATTGCCTCCCTCGCCGAAGGCGATAGAGTGAACGCTGCACCTCCTCCCCTTCCCGGTGCGACGGGATACGGACGCCTCCTTCACCAGCTGGGAGGAGGGAGAGAGAGAGAAACAAGAGGCCAACGTAGTCTTGTTTAGATCTGGTGAAGAGAGGGTGAGCGACTGTGAATATAGCAAACCCTAGCAAATGAATGCTGAGCCTCCAGCGTGTAACATATATGTAGTGCGGCGAGTGTGTGGAGAGTGCAAACCCTAGCGAACAAGCGCTGAGGCTCCCACTTATATATATACTACTGTAGTACAGACTGAGCTCCGGTGCCTTCACTGCACCTGCTTTTGGCTGTATGACAGGTGAGCCAGCCACATTTTGGGCCCACCTGTCATAAATCCAAAGGCAGGTGCACTAAGTCAATGAAGCTGCGTCCATATAGTACTCTCGTGTATACGACTAATATATAGTGGAGTGGTTTTCTTATTCTCTCCATAACAATCGTTTTAAATTGTGTAAGTACGAAACGAAACTCTTTATTTAATGTACAGTGAAGAAAACTAGTACTACTTCCGATGAACTAACGATCCACGCGCACGCGTCCTAGTCGCACTTCCTGTCCTTCACGTGTGGTACACTACCCTCCCTTAAGTGAACAACCACACATGCGCCAAATTATCAGGAACGTGTGAGAGTGTGTACAAATAAAGAATCTTAATTTCAATTATCGGAAAGGTTTGAGAGTATTACAAATTTTGACTTCAGTCAAATCTAATATGCGGAGTAAATAAAAATGGAGGGCTACTACGTCCATCCGGGTTTTTAGTCCACACAATTTTTTAAATCAAAGTTAATAGTTGGACAAATAAAATTACAGGTGAGCTGAAGACAAAGTTGTGAGAAGGCTTAGAAATCAGTACAAAACTTATGCTCTTAGTACCAACGTCGATCCTTCTTCGAGGAAACATTTGGTTCATAGCCAATTGTGTGATAAAATTGCACCAACATGAAAGACGACTGCGTCTCCAACGCAACCAAGGTGAACTGAAGAAGGATATCATCTTTGTGTGTAACAAGCAAAGAGCACTGATGGAAGACATCTTGTTTTTCATTGAAAATCGATCAGCTTCACCAGCCGACGCAACCATGAGGCGCAACCATGAGCATCGATAGGTCATCATGGTGATGCATCATCCATTTGGCATCAAGTTTGGGTGAGGCACCTATGAAGTTCGACAAATCCTCACTGTGGTCTGTTTCTTCTCAGTAATCAAGCTCGAGGAAGGAAGAACCATGTGGTAGAGGACAGTGAGGCGGAACAACAATGGCCATCCAATTTTGTGCAGTTCCACTAAAATTGAGGAAGACATGCCCGGGTATGGAGACACGCATCGCTATTTCCAAAAATATAAAAATGGGTTAGCAACAACATCTCAATTGTCAATAAGAATTAATGAAAAGTACACCAACAAACAGAAGCATCATAATTATCTTGATGGGAACTAAACCATGATACCCGAGAAAAAAGCATTTCTTCATTTAACCAATGATAGTACTACCACCATATGGACAATGACCGCACAACCACCATGTACTTTTTGTCGAAACAACATGTATACCTCCATCGAGGCATAAACCAGGACAAATTTTCGAGTGGCATTTCCTCTATAATAGTACTAGTAGGTGATGTTGGACCAGCCGACGAACCCTAGCTACTATGCATGGGGAGCTCGGGAGTAGTCGCATAGAAGAAAACCCGCACGCAGCAACCTGGGGAGCTGGACCAGCACAAGAAGTTATACCTCAGGTGGGCGAGATGTCGTTTAGGCGGGCAGGTGGGATCTGCCCACACGATGGCAGCGAACAAGGGCGCGGAGGATCTTCGTCCGCGCCAGCGCCGGCTCCGAGAGGACTGTGCGCATTGGCTTCCTCCGTCGCCGACGGCGACAACGTCAACGCTGCACCTCCTCACCTCCTGCAACGGACGGGATTCGACCGGATCTCTGACCACCGGTGAGGAGAGAGATAGAGTGGACACTGTCATCTTGTTTTGATATGGAGAGGGTGAGAGAGCGAGACGCGAGAAACTCTATCAAACAAGAGGCTATAATGGAGTAAAAAAATCTCTCCATAGCAGTGCTTTTAAATAGAATACGCGCGTTCCCGCAAATAAAGAAACGAAAACTGGCGGACAATTTTTTAAGGGCCTGTCTAGGACACATCTAGATGTGAATTAGACAAACTGATTTTCTAACGTACCAAGTAAGAAAACTCGATCAAAAACACGCCTCCGCTTCCAGGTCGCGAGAGTCGTCGCGCACACACACATAGACATAGACATGCATATCCGTGTTTACGTAAAATTCCATTTCCATCTCCATCTCCAATCATATTTGTCCAACTGGCACATTATTTACGTTGTTAATTATATACGCAGCAATATTAACGTACATCATCTCTTGTTTGCGCACGTCCGGACCGCTGCCACGGCCAGTCCTGACCAACCCGAACCCTCTTCATCACCCGCGTGTGCTTCCCGCCCGAAACGGGTCAGTGCCTCATTCATGCCCGGCCAGAGCGGATGCAACCTCTCACTGGCGCCGGCATTGAAGCGGCGCGCTGGCCGAGAGAGCGTCGCCCGTGCCGCTTCCGGGTGCACGCGGTTGCTCCGCGTTCAAAGGTCGCAATAGCCGGCTACAACATGCATGTAAAAAGTTCTTGGGAGT
Organism: Aegilops sharonensis; assembly: GCA_904067115.1. Taxonomy (NCBI): domain Eukaryota; kingdom Viridiplantae; phylum Streptophyta; class Magnoliopsida; order Poales; family Poaceae; genus Aegilops; species Aegilops sharonensis. The sequence continues at coordinate 721,188,073 of LR880971.1, forward strand.
CCGTGCTACAGCTAGCTATCCTCCCCCAACTCGTGAATCTCTTCCAGTAGTGCTACTACTCCATGGCGCGATCCATCGACAAGCAGACGGAAAGTTATCGTATACTAGGTTTGCCGTGAGTGGCATGCCGAGCGACCATGTGGGGTCGAGCCGTGGAGAAGGGTGAGACATGAACATGACAGACGTGATTTAAACGTTGGTTTTGCTCGATGGCGTGATCCAACGAAACGAAACGTTGGTTTCTCTCCGTTTCCATTTTTTCTCCGGAAAAACAGAAACTTTCCACTCCATTTTCATTCCTATTCCAAGGTTGCCTCGTTACAACATTCCATCAAATACAAAGGAAAACTAACACGCATGCTGATGCATCTCAATGATTCACAGATAATAGCCAATATTTACTTCACAACTAAAGAAAAAAGTTGTGAGAGCGTGTACGAAAGAAAAACTGCTGATGGGGTCACTATGACTTAAACCCTAAACCCTAAACATGAGTTAATTTCCTGGCCAGGTAGAACCTGTCGAAGGAAAGATGACTGACACCCTCTGATCATACGATGCTTTTGTGCAGTTCCACTAAAATCGACCTGAGCATCCCTGATGGCAAAGATATTGAAGAAGTGTGATTAGAACAATAGTACTGGCACTAGTTCATGAGACATAAACTCATCACAAGTAGAAGCTGGTAGAAGTAGAGAAAGATTGACATGGAGATGGAGCTACGACAGTGGAGCAAGCCGGCTCCAAAAGGAAGATGGACTACCTGGGACGTCGGGCTGTAGCTAGAAGGGCGGTTGGGACGCGACATCGGCCCATACCGCGGTGAACCCCGATTGGGACGCACCGACTGTGGGTTTTCTCCCTCGCCGATGTTGACCGCGTCTACGCAGAACATTGTTCCCTTCCCCCAGCTGCGGGATCAGGCCCGTCATTCTATGCTTGTGAAGAGAGAAACCTAAGCAAGCAGGCTTGTAGCTTAGGCTCCTGCTAGTGTATATATAGTGGTTTTATTTTTCTCTCCATATCAACCATTTTATATTGCGTACGTGTCATTCAAGAGTGAAATGATGGTTGCTTCTTCCGACTAACTTACTGTGTGATTTGACTGCTCCTTAGTGGCCCCTACACGTACTCCCCCTACGTGTATGCAACAGTCACACGTACACATGGACGCAAAAACGCGCGCGACGCCCTAATGCATGCATGTCCGAGCACACGACGGAACACACACGGTCACACTCAAGTGCTCAACCTACACGTGCATGCACACACATACTCAGTCAGGGTGAGCTAGTGACCGTATAAACACCGGAATATATATATATTGAGCGCAATGAGCGTATTATGAAGTACACCGACCGTATTTTTACAAATATACAGTGACAGACAGTGTATTTATCTCGTTTTAAATTAAGCCATATTAACCGTAGAGGAGGCAGTATGGACTAGCATTACTTTTTTGTGTCCCGTTAACTTGCCGAACGAGGAGAAGGTTGCAAGACGGGAGAAGCTTGCGCGCGGTGGCTCGCAGGACAAGGAGAAACTTTTGACTAATGCAAGCTCTCCCTCGCTCAGGCGGTGGACATGCAACAGTTAATTCGGTGTCAGATTGCCAGAAGCATACACTATACTATTAGTGCTATTATTGTTCGACTTCCCGAATAGGCGAACAACCAAGCGCAAAGTTTACTAGTACTACTACTATAGTCTATAAAGGTACGTACCATACTAGTACTAGGAACCGGATGGAGGAGCGTCTGCACTCTTATTATAATTTTAAAATGTGATAAAGCAATCTTCAACACATTTGGTTCTCTTCGAGGGTTCTCGCATGTGATAATGGAAGTTGATTGCATGGAACACTCGCCACAATTCTCGCTTAGTTCTGGCTCATATCCTATTACAAATAGTAGCGCTCGGTAATATTTCCTCTTTTTTTGTTATTCAACATGTAAACAGGTCAGCAAACCTTGCGCCGCATCTTCGTGTGAACCGTGCTTGCTGCACTTTGAATGTGGCCGAGAGCTGGCTTGATGAAAAACCTCGCTTCCTACTTCTTTTTTTGCGGGGTACCTCGCTTCCTAGTGACCAGTGTCTTGGCTGATCGTCCTAAGAATGCTTATATATGAATAAAGCTCTCTCATTTACCCGCAAAAAAGATTAAGACATATTAACCGGAAAGGAGGGAGTATGGACTAGCACTACTTTTTGGTGTGTCCCGTCAACTCGCAGAACGAGGAGAAGCTTGCAGGACAAGGTGAAGCTCGCTTACGCCTTTTGACTAATGCAACCTACCCTCGGTGGACATGCATCAGTGCATTCGGTGTCAGATTGTCAGAGGCATACACTGTATTACCAACATGCGGAGTACCATCATTGTTCGACTTCACAAAGAGGCGAAGAGCCAAGCGTAGTAGTACGAGTAGTACTACTACTGTAACCGCATGGTGGAGCGTCTGTACTCTTATTTTTTTAATCTCTGATAAAGTACACGTTTATTCCAGAGAAGGGCGGAAAACGGCAGCCCAACATGTAATGAATGATATCGATCAACCAACCATGCTCGAATATATCTTGGCCTCCGTGCGAGCCCGTCTGTGTGTTCTCGTTCCTCGTCTCTCTCAAGGAATGGCGGGTTGGCTCTTTGCCGTCAATTGAGATCGGTTTGCTCACACTCCTGTCCCACATGTCAGTGATATGCCAAGAGGAGGTGCGTTGACCGACTGGCCATACGCTTACTTGGTTTTGCACCTTCATACTACTCCTCCCTCCGTCACAGTTTACAGGGCGCGCTTCATTATGATGCATTTCTCTCAATGCATTTCCACCACCAGAGAGACTTTAGACACGTTTGGTTTAATGCTCAATTAATTAGGGCGTGGTAACCACAATCAAGTTCACAATTTTCTCTCCATGTACTGTACTACTACGGAGTGGAGTAAGTGCATGCATGTGTGTACCCGGGGTGGAAGCACTGCATGCATGTGTGTACGCATTATTCCCTCTAGTAATAGACGCCGTGCTATAACTACCAATGCTATTTTTCAGGCCGATCGCTAGTCGCCCTGGTCCCATAGATTTTTTTCTTTTTTCCGAAGCACGCTGTATAAACAGTGACAGATGGAGTAGTATGAGCGGATTCAAAGAAGAGCGTATTGATGGTTGCTTCTTCAGAGAAACTTACAGTGGGAAAGGTGGGGCTTATGATTTGACTGCTCATTACTCACTATTAATGCGGCGCAACGACTGGGCTGAGTCTCCCATGCGGTTGTGCACTACCCCCTCGGTTCTTAAATATACTCCGGAGTATTTGTCTTTCTAGAGATTTCAACGAGTGACTACTCAAATATTTGTCTTTTTAGAGATTTCAAATGGACTGGCACATACAGATGTATATAGACATATTTTAGAGTGTAGATTCACTCATTTTGCTCCGTATGTAGTCACTTGTTGAAATCTCTGGAAAGACGAATAAAATATTTAGGAACGTAGGGAGTACACATACGAAGCAAAATGAGTGAATCTACACTCTAAGATATGCCCGTTTGAAATTTGTAAAAAGACAAATATTTAGGAATGAAGGAGTATAATTTTGTGCATGGCACATGGACCCGGATGATGAAGAGGCTTCTGGCAATGCTATCAAGCTTCCATCATTTGTTTACATAATTTACGTACTATACAAATAATTTTCCAGCGACATGAAATTGTACAATGGTGTGAGCTTTCAGCTTTTATTTCGCGTGTCTTGCCATCGATGCTCTTTCAGAAACAATAAAAAACTAACTTCCTGGCTAATGCATGTCAATTATTAGTAGATCAGAGCTAATAATTACATCACAACTGAAGACAGAGTTGTGAGAAGGTGTTAAATTAAAATTGATCCATGCTTTCATTGGCAACAACGTCCCCCCAGCTCTGTCTAAATCAACAAGGCATGTTGGGAAAGAAAGTAGCTGTCTGGAGCATGCAACATTCCGATCATTTTGTGCAGTTCCACTAAAATAGAGCTGAGCGTCCCTGTTCCAAAGATATTAAGTGTGATTGCGATAATAGAGGACTGCTGATGAAACAATAAACACACAAATAGAAGCCGGTCACCTTTGCAGTCTCTCTTAAGACTAACTAGTTGGAGAAGATTAGGCTCGGAGTTGGATGAGGAGGATAGAGCAAAACCAATCTCCCTTTGTGCAGTCGCACTGAAATGTAGAGACGTTGCCCGTGTGACATTTTAGTACAACTGCACAAAACACTCTTAAGAAAAAAGTGATTTGTGCAGTTCACCAAAAAGTCGCAATAGCAACGAGGTGAAATGGATAGCCCTGTTTGCAAAAAAGAGGTAGAAAGGAAAAATTACTGGCCAATAACAGTTGATGACACATGCGACGACAAAAAAGAAGCATATTCCTTGTCCTAAGGGAAGATAACAACACGGTTGTGTTTGTCTAAAACAGTGTGAGGACGAGAATGCAATATGGAAAGTACGCCGCACGAGCTACGTTTTGGGCAAAGAACTATGGAAGATCCACATGCAGCGACGTGGGAAGACGGGCAGTGGAGCAAGGCCGGAGGGGATACCTGGAGGTCGTCGGGATGTAACTAGGTGAGCGGCGGCGGGCGGAATCTGCGAGCAGGTGGCGTAGGCCCTGCCGTGCCGGAGCTTGGTCAGAGAGAACGGCGTGTACCGCAGATCGGGACGTGCTGCCTCGGCGCCGTCGAACGGAGAAACGATGCACTTCCTCCCTTTCCCCCGGTGGACGGGATGCGGTCGGATCAGTGACGAACGTTGAGAGAGAGAGAGGCCACCGCACTCCCTTTCCCCCGGCGGACGGGATGCGGCCGGATCAGTGACCAACGGTGAGAGAGAGAGAGGCCACCGCAGCCTTGCGTGAGATACTCTGAAGAGCGACAAACCAGGCAGGCAGGCTCCATTGTATATAGTGAGCGGACTACCTTTTTCTCCATAAAAATCGTTTTATATTCTGTGTACGATCCATTGAGCGCTATAACTTTATTTAAAAATAACGCGGCAACGCGTCAAGTTGAACTTTGTTTCGTGCATGTGTGGTACACGACCTCCCTAGGTAAACAGCCACTACAGGCGTTCAAATTAGCACGTGGGCTTCCATTTCGTAAAGAAATGAGCTCCACCGTGTACCCGCACGGGTGTGGCCGGGCACGAAGCGTGAGCACGTGCACGGTGCACCTATTCTCTTCTTGTATACGTACACCACCTA
>LR880971.1:721199837-721217169 GCA_904067115.1 Aegilops sharonensis
ACAACGCGATTCAAACTGTTGTGTGCTACGGTAGTTGAACCCATTTCCTCTGCATGACCTGTCATTGCCACAGTAACTAGATGAAACCCACTAGCATGTGTAGGAGTTGATTGAGCCATGTGTATGTGTTGTTCCTACCTTGCTATGCCTGCTATGGTTAGAGTCTCGTGTCAGGTCTGGTTCATCTGGGTGATGGGCTAGAGTGAAATGATCATGTTGGTATGAGAGTGATGTGTTGAACACGATTTGGTAAAGGTATCGATGAGAGGCCATGTAGGAGTACATGGTGGGTTGTTTCATTGAAGCCGTCCTTAAGCACTGAGATTTGTATGTGTGATTTAAGATTTAGCTACTACCATGCATTAGGCCCTGAAATATGACCCCGCTCGACTTCTTATCCACCCTAGTCCTCTGTCCAGGAGTTACAAGTAGTTTCTGGTGTTTGTAGCTTACTGGAGGCCATGGGCAGCGCTGACCCGCGGGGTGGGCTGTGATGCGATAGGTATGTGGCCGGGTATACCGGGCACCCATTAGGTGTCTCGGAACCCTGTACACATCGTTCGGGGCCGTATGTGGAAACCTCGGCGGGACTCCCTGCGGATGGAACCTGAATAGGCGATAACCTGGACTAGAGACTTAGGTGTTTAGGTAGGTCATGGTCTACACCCACGTCGACTTTCGCTTGAAGTCTGCCGAGCACATGTCGTGTGTAGACGCTAAGTGGTGGAAACATGTATGAAGAAGTACACCCCTGCAGGGTTAACATCATCTATTCGAATAGCCGCGTTCGCGGTAAAGGACTACTTGGTTGCCTATAAAGTTCATAGACAAGTAAATGGATACTACTAAAAGCCTCAAGATAAGCATGAGTGCCGAGGATGGCTCTTCCGTAGGATGACGGAGGTGGATCCTTGGTAGTGTATTGAAGTGGTGAGTAGTGGACTCGAGTGCGCAAAATCATTTCAAGTTGGTGTCTCGTAAGATAGCTTAGCCAAGAGTCAAAGTTGGCTTGCTGCAATAACTCCACCATCCCTTCTTGATAATGTGCATGTATGTAGGATCTGATGTAAGTCTTGCTGAGTACCTTTGTACTCATGTTGCTTAATTTACGTTTTATAGAGGACGCTGCAACCCCTTCTGATGGGTTCTTCATAGACGTCGATGTCGACGAGTAGGCTGAAGCCAGGTGGTGATCCTGAGCTCACGATGGACCATGTAGTATAGTCAGGCTTACCCAAGCCTCTTTTATTTCTTAGTTGTCTATACTTACTTCTGCTGTTAGCTTGTATGCTTGTATGACTTGAATGCTGGGTCGTGTGACCCGTACTTGTGTGTATGTTATGTATGGCTCTCTGAGCCTTTAAATAAAGTACTTGTGTTGTAGAGTCATGTTGTGATGCCTTGTTGTATTTGCACATATCGAGCATATTGTGTGTATGATTGAAATGCTTGGTATGTGTGGGATCTGACTATCTAGTTGTTTATCCTTAGTAGCCTCTCTTACCGGGAAATGTCTCCTAGTGCTTCCACTGAGCCATGGTAGCTTGCTACTTCTCCGGAACACTTAGGCTGGCCGACATGTGTCCTTCTTCATTCCTGTGTCTGTCCCTTCAGGGAAATGTCACGCGATGAATACCGGAGTCTTGTTAGCCCGCTACAGCCCGGTTTACCGGAGTCCTACTAGCCCAGTGCTACAACCCGGATTCACTCACTGATGACCGACACGTTCGATGCTGGGTCATGGATGCCTGTCCCTTTAAGTTAGCGCCACTTTGGGTTTACGACTAGCCATGTTAGCCCGGGCTCCTTGTCATATGGATGCTAGCGACACTATCATATACGTGTGCCAAATGGCGCAAACGGTCCCGGGCAAGGTAAGGCGACACCCGTGGAATACCGTGCGTGAGGCCGCAAAGTGATATGAGGTGTTACATGCTAGATTGATGTGCCATTGAGTCGGGGTCCTGACAGCGTTGGCATCAGAGCCGGACTGCCTGTAGGTTCTCCAAGCCAAACTGGTCGATGTTGAGTCTAGAAATGCTTTAGTTATATGTAGGGGAATTGATTGCAGGATGGAACGTAAGGCTCTTTTTACTCCTTTACCTCATGGCATTCTAATTTGAGTCAGTCTATTCTTCCACCAGGGGTTAAGGATTAGGATATCTTCTTTCTATCAGATTCACGTGTTACTAATCAGTAGTACCTTATAGGTTTGATGGATGCAATCCTAGTTCAGTTCTACTACCCCATTATGTTGCTAAGTTGGACCCAGAATCTTGATATGATGTTGTTGAGTGTCTATGCAATCCTTTGCAAAGTGTCTCAAAATCCTTTTTGAGCATTTACAGCCGTTATGCTGTCCAATTTCTGCTAGAAATTCTAATGCCTTTGCATTATATCGTGTTTCAGATGGCCTCCCGCACCCAGAATCAAGTTGTTCGTCTGACTCGGTGTCTCGATGTACCAGACCATACTGCTATGTTGGTCCGTGTTATGACCGAGGCTGGATACCGTTGGTATCCCGAGTACACCGTTGAGGAGCAGTATAGAGACTTCAATCAAAGCCAATACCTCTGCACCGTCAGGATATTTCCTTGCTAACCTGGATCCACTGAACCCCTCCATTGCTCATATGGAATTGGGGTTACCATCGAGATGTCTGTGTAAGATGCTGCATATTCGATGATGACTATCATATGGGCCAGGACTTCCTTGCTTCGGAACACTAACTTCCGCTATATGCCGATGTCACTTCCTGGGGCAGAAGGTTACTTCACAGCTATCTACACCGACTCTTCTCATGAGGATTAGCTGCTCCGCACTACCGCACAGATGCTTGAGGACAAGGACCGTGAAAATCGTGCTTTGCGATTGGAGCTTTTCAACTCCCGATCTGATCACTGGGCCACCTTGACTCAGTTTGCACCTGCTGTGCAGGCAGGGTATATGGATATGCGGGATCTCTACCCCGTGCGGTCTACTCTGCCGGATCGTATGGATTGGCGTGATGTAGGAGGCATCACTCCTCCCCGTGGACCTCCTCTGCCACCGTTTGATGGTCCCAGGCCACACCCGAGTCCTTATGGACCGCAGGCTCCACAGGATCGTTTGTTTCCAGATGATCACGTTCAGCTTCCAGGACATGGGGGTAACTTCTATGAGGATTACTACGGAAATGCCTGAGCTAATAGTAGCGCCACTAGTATTGTAACAGTTATATCGTCCACCGTCCTGCGTGTCTCGTGGGATATGACTTAGTGTGTACCGTTTTCCGGAGGTGTAGAAAAATATGTATAGGAGCTTGGGATGCCTCCGATGAGATGTAATCCTCCGTTCACCGTAGTTGTACTCCGTTTGGTCTTGTACTAAACCTTGTATGGTGTGTATGACGATGGAATAAATGTAGCAGTTTCTGTATTTACCATGTCATACGGATGATCATCTTGCATTCCGAGTTGTTCCTTACATTCTACATTTCTATGTCAGAATCTTATCATTCTGTACTAAACCATTGTCTTGTTTTCCTAGGATGGTCAACACCCGCAACAACCCTGCTTCCCCGGAGCAGGCCGAAGGCAGTAGAGCTGGGGATGCAAACCTGCCTCACCCTCCTTCTCTGGCCGAGGTCATGCTGGAGGCTGAGAGAAACAAGCGGGAGACCAACCGTTTGTTGGAGCGCATCGAACAGAACGCAACATAGCATCAGAGGAATAACTTGGTGTCGCTCAGCGACTTCATCAAGTTACATCCACCCACTTTCCACCACTCTGTCGAGCCTCTCGACGCTGATGACTAGCTTCGCAACATTACTCACAAGCTACATTCTGCACTTGTAGCTGAGGCTGATAAGGTCACTTTTGCTGCATATCATCTCGAAGGCCCCGCCAGTCTCTGGTGGGAGAATTATGAAGCCATGCGCCCAGCTGGCCATGTCACTACTTGGGCAGAATTTAGTGAGGCTTTCCGTGAACATCACATTCCGGAGGGTCTTATGGACCGTAAGCGTGAGAAGTTCTGCAGTTTCACCCAAGGTAGACTATCTGTGGATGCATACAGCAGGGAGTTCGGTAACCTAGCACGCTATGCAACTGAGGAAGTTTCCACCGATGCCAAGAAGCAGGCAAGGTTCCGCAAGGGACTTAGCCCCGAGCTTCGCCGTTATCTCCGTTTGCATGAATGCACTTCCTTCCAGAAGCTTGTGAACAAGGCCATCAGTGCTGAGACAGGTCAGAATGATTTCAAAGAAACACACAAGCATGGCCGTGACACGGGTTCCTCATCCGGTGGTGGTCCTCAGAAGCGCCGGGTGTGGGTGCCTAACACTACCCTGCCACCCAAGTTCACACCGAGTCCATCCTATCAGGCGCCTCGTCCAGCTCAGCAGTATGCACCAGCCAATCCCTATGGTGGGCCAACCAACAATGCTCCTCCACGCACCAGCTCCGTGACGTGCTTCAAGTGCGGGGAACCGGGCCACTACATGCGCGAGTGTCCCCAGACCAAACCCAACCAGTCTGGAAGGGCTGTTGGCCGTGGCAAGCCAACAGGGAAGGTGTACTATGCCAAGCCGGCCACCGCTGCACGTGGCCATGTGAATTGTGTCTCAGCTGAAGAGGCTCAAGAGGATCCCAACGTCGTTCTCGGTACGCTCCTTGTTAATTGCCACCCGGCATATGTTCTTTTCAATACTGGAGCATCTCATTCATTCATATCCGAAAACTATGCTTGTTTGCATAACACCACATTCTGTGACATGCCTTCCACCATGGAAATTTCTACTCCTGGTTCTAGATGGCAAACCTCTAGAGTAAGCCATGGAAATGAAATCCAAGTTGACAGACTTGTTTTCCTTGCATCATTGATAGCTCTCAAATCTTCGGATATTAATATCATCTTGGATATGGACTGGATGTCAGCCAATCATGCCAAGATTGATTGCTTCTCTAGGACTGTTCAACTTACGCATCCTTCGGGAAAGATAGTCAATGTCTTGACCCGAGTAGCCAAGCGACAGCTATATTCTCTTAATGCCAGTCCTTTGCCAGACCTCGAAGACGTTCCGGTATTCCGTGATTTTCCGGATGTCTTTCCAGAAGAATTGCCAGGTGTTCCACCTGACAGAGATGTCGAGTTCGTGATAGATCTCATTCCAGGAACTGTCCCAATTTCTAGAAGACCCTATAAGATGGCACCACTAGAACTAGCCGAGATTAAGAAACAACTCGATGTGTCCTTGAAAAAGGGTTTCATCCGACCTAGTTCATCCCCATGGGCTTGCCCCGTCCTCTTCGTCAAGAAGAAGGATGGTACGGATCGGATGGTTGTAGATTATCGACCCGTCAACTTGGTCACAATAAAGAACAAGTATCCGCTCCCCAGGATCAACGATCTGTATGATCAGCTCGCTGGATCCTCAGTCTTCTCTAAGATGGATTTGAGGTTGGGCTACCATCAAATCAAAATCAAGAACGGAGTCATTCCCAAAATGGCCTTTGTTACTCGTTATGGCCAATAAGAGTACACCGTCATGTCCTTTGGTTTAACCAACGCCCCAGCCACCTTCTCTCGGTTAATGAACTCAATCTTCATGGAGTATTTGGATAAATTCGTCGTGGTTTACCTCGATGATATACTCATCTACTCCAAGAATGAGGAAGAACATGCCGAGCATCTAAGGCTAGTGTTGATGAAACTTCGAGAGCATCACCTTTATGCCAAATTTTCTAAATGTGAATTTTGGTTGCCAGAAGTGACCTATCCAGGACTTGTAATTTATAGTAAGGGTATTGCTGTCAATCCCGCGAGTTCAAGCCGTTCTTAACTGGACTCCACTTGAATCGGTCAAGCAAGTTCGGAGTTTCCTGGGCTTAGCGAGCTATTGTCGCCGCTTTGTCGAGAACTTCTCCAAAGTTGCTAAACCTCTAACTGAACTCCTCAATAAAGATAAAAAGTTCGAGTGGACCCCACAATGTGAGCACAGTTTTTAGGAACTGAAAAGACGCCTGACTTCTGCTCCTGTACTGGTACCACCAGACTTCTCCAAGGACTTTGTTATCTATTGCGACGCCTCGCGACAAGGACTAGGTTGCATTCTCATGCAAGATCGTCACGTAAATGCTTATGCTTCACGGCAATTGCACCCACATGAGGAAAATTATCCTACTCATGATCTAGAGCTTGCAGCTGTAGTCCATGCACTCAAAACCTGGCGACATTACCTCCTCGGTAATCGTTGCGAAATCTTCACTGATCACCAAAGTCTGAAGTATATATTCACCCAACCGGATTTGAATCTCAGGCAAAGACGTTGGGTCGAGTTGATCACATATTTTGACTTAGGGATAACTTACACCCCAGGAAAAGCCAATGTCATGGCTGATGCGTAACAACCTGATTTTACAACAAAGTCAACCACTTCTCCATGAGGAATTTCGGAAGCTTAACCTTCACATCGTTCCTCAAGGATTCCTTTCCACCTTGGTGGCGAAACCTACTCTTACGGATCAAATCATCGCTGCCCAAAAGCGGGATAAAGGGATATCCCGGATCAAGGAGAACATTGCTAGCGGAGATGCTAAATGTTTCTCTACAAATGATCATGGTGTTGTGTACTTTGAGAACTGTCTAGTGGTTCCCAAGAACCAGCATCTACGGAAGCTGATCCTTAAGGAGGTTCATGAATCTTCTCTCACCATTCATCTCGGAAGTACCAAGATGTATCAGGACCTACGCCAGAGGTTCTAGTGGACTAGGATGAAGAGAGGCATTGCTCACTTTGTTGCTAATTGTGACGTCTGCCGTCGTGTTAAAGCAGAGCATCAACGGCCTGCTGGCACCCTTCAACCCTTAGCTATTCCTGAATGGAAATGGGACAAAATTGGTATGGATTTCATCACCGGTTTTCCCAGGACCAAGAAAGGGAATAATGCTATCTTCGTCGTTATCGATCGTCTTTCCAAAGTGGCCCATTTCTAGCCTGTTCGCGAGAGTATAACCGCTAGCCAGCTAGCAGACTTGTATATCTCCCGAATAGTGTCCCTCCATGGGGTTCCACTGGAAATTAACTCGGATCGAGGAAGTCTATTCACCTCTCGATTTTGGGAAAGTTTCCAAAATGCTATGGGAACCCGCCTTTCCTTTAGCACCGCCTTTCACCCTCAATCAAGTGGTCAAGTAGAACGCGTCAACCAGATTCTAGAAGACATGCTTCGAGCTTCTGTTATCTCATTGGGAATGGATTGGGAGAAATGCCTTCCATTTATCGAATTTGCTTATAACAACAGCTATCAATCTAGTTTGGATAAAGCCCCCCTTTGAAGTTCTCTATGGACGAAGGTGTCGAACGCCTCTTAACTGGTCGGAAACCGGGGAAAGACAATTCTTTGGCCCAGATATGATCCAGGAAGAAGAAGAGCAAGTTCGCATCGTTCGTGAAAAGTTGAAAACAGCCCAATCTCGTCAAAAGAGTCAATATGACCGAAAACATAAGGCTATGACTTTTGAGGTTGACGAGAAGGCTTACCTTCGGGTTACTCCTCTGAAGGGAACCCATCGTTTCGGTATCAAAGGCAAATTGGCTCCTCGCTACATTGGACCCTTTCGCATTCTCGCTAAACGAGGAGAAGTTGCCTACCAATTGGAACTACCTCCGCTTCTCTCCAGAGTCCACGGCGTCTTCCACGTTTCTCAACTCAGGCGTTGCTTCTCGGATCCTATGCGTGGAGTGGACCACGAAACGCTTGATCTTCAAGATAATCTCAGATATCGAGAGTACCCCGTTCGTATCCTCGATCAAGCCGAGCGTACCACTCTGTCGGCGTTCTGGGAACGGGGGTACCCAGACTTGCCTGCCTGCGGCCTGCGGCGTGGCTCAAGGGGTGGCCCAGCACGTCCCATCTTCACCAACACAAGATCAAGACCCTCGCGAGGGGCCAAGCCTCGCGAGGCGGACGACAGGAAGCTTCCTCAGGCACAGCCTCGTCAGGCTGGCTCGCGAGGAGGCGGAGAGATCAAGGCGGGGTACCTCAAGAGGTGCCCATGACGCAAGCCATGACGACCAAGGGCGCCAGGCGGGAGCCAGCCCGCGCAGTGTCCTCGTTTCCTCTTTGGTGCAAAGGGGGAAAGCGCAGGCAAGAGTATCAAGCAAATGCAACCATTTCAGTGCAACAAGACCAAGACCAACACAACGGTAGGAAGGAGGTCATCGTGGAGCCCAAGCCGGCGTCATCGTCAGAGCCTTTGGCAGGCGAAGACCAACTTTAGTCAGGATAAGTGTATTAGATGTTCCCCTTCAAAATGGCCAATTGTTGGCGCCCCTTCCCACTCAATATTTGGGAAGAGGCCTAGGGCCTCTGCCTATAAATAGGACTAGCCACCCATAGGGTAGAGAGAGACCGGATCGGCAACCAAGCGATCTTGAATCTAGAGAGTGAGTAAGAGAGAGAGAGAAGCGACGAACTCCCCCTAGCAGTTCGTCGCACCGGCCAAGAACAGATCCTCGCAAGGCTGTTCTTCCTTGTATTGTTCATCATCAGCCCCGGAGGCAATCCACCACACCACACACTGGAGTAGGGTATTACACCACAATGGTGGCCCGAACCAGTATAAACCTTTTGTCCCTTGTGTTGCTCTTTGTGTAGTTTAGATCCTTGCGAGGCGACGAGGGGTAGGTAGGTTGGAGGCGAGATCTCCGCATGCACCCCAGAGTTCGAACCTAGAGGGTCTGCCGGAACCCGAAATCCGACATTTGGCACGCCAGGTAGGGGTGCACCGGAATCCGCCTTCCGCCACCCTGTTCTTCGCCGCCCCTCTCATCCATGTCAGACGCTCGTCGGGCCCGCGCCGAGCGCCGGGCCGCCCTCGCTACTCGCGTCGCCCAGACGGCCCCTGTCGGCAGCCGCCCCCGCCGTTCCCCGTCACCTGCCGTCAACGCCGCCACCGGCCCGGCGGGGAACGAGCAGCAAGCATCGTCACAGCATCCATCCGTGAGTCGAGACGGACGCACAGCTACTCCTTCGCTCGCCCCAGCTGGTTCTTCGTCCCGCGCGCTCCGCGCACGCATGGAGGCTCGAGCCGCGCTCATCACAGCAAACGAGCTCCTGCGCTACTGCCCCGTGACGTCTACGAGGAGTGGCTCGACCGCGTCGTCGAGCTCGTCCGCGCCGTAGGGGGCTCCCCCACGCCGTCCTTCTCACTGCACCGCGCCCCGCCTTGCACGGGCGATGAAGCTCCGGGGGCGCCTCAGCCGCCTCCCCCTCAAGAAGGCGCCTTGGCCCCAAGACGCGTGGCCCCTGGGCGGAACCCGCTCCGTCAGGCGCCAGCGCAGCAAGAGCAGAGCTGCCAAGAGGTCCCTCGCCCCCAAGAAGCTGCCCGAGTGCTCCCTGCACCGGCCCGTCACGACCGCGCTCCTGTTCCAGCACGCCAAGACCCCGCGCTGCTCCCAGCGGCAGCGCACGGGGACCCGCAAGATCAAGCTCTCTGTCACCAAAGGCCTCTTGTGGCCACTGCGGGCTGCCGTGCCTTCACCACCGAGCTGTGCAGCGTCGCATGGCCCGGCAAGTTCAAGCCAGACCTGCCTCCTTGCTACGACGGCCCGGCCGACCCTACGGAGTTCCTCCAGCTCTACAAGCTGGGCATCGAAGCCGCCAACGGGGACGAGAAGGTCATGGCGAACTGGTTTCCCATGGTGCTCAAGGACGGTGCCTGCACCTGGCTCCTGAACCTGGCTCCTGGCACGATCTCCTCCTGGGACGAGATGCACACCCGCTTCATCGCCAACTTCCAAGGCACTCGCGACCGGCCTCCAGCCTGAGCGACATGCGCCGCATCAAGCAGCAGCCAGGAGAGACCCTGCAGAAGTACATCCAGCGCTTCAACAATGCACGCCTCAAGATTCCCAAGGTGACTGAGGAGGCCATCATCTCAGCCTTCTCCAACGGTGTGCGTGATGTCAAGATGAAGGAGGAGCTGGCGATGCATGAAGACCTGTGCACATCCCTGGAGCTGTTCAACTTGGCGACCAAGTGCGCCAGGGCCGAGGAAGGACGCCTTTCCCTCCTCGAGCTGCCGGCTGCCGACCCAGAAGAGAAGAAGCCCAAGGTCAAGGACGTGAAGCGCAAGGGGGCTGCCGTGCTCGCAGCAGAACCAGACACCAAGCGAGGCAGAGATCAGCCCGAGTCTTCCAAGGGCAGCCGGTACTGTGTGTACCACGACCTCCACACCCAAAACACCAACGAATGTCAAGAGCTCAGAGCCGTGCGAGAAGGGAAATCAGTCGACGCCCCGACCGCAATGATCGAGGCTACGGCCGAGGAGGAGGAAGAAGCGCAGGACGCTGGGAAGACCGTGGCCCTCGCCAAGGGTGGCGTGACCGACCTCTCGAGGACCGCTGGCAGGACCAGCCTCGCGAGGGAGGTTGGAGGGTCCCGCCTCGCGACGGAGGCTGGAGAGATCAGCCTCGCGAGGATCGCCCGCAAGGCAACGCAGGCCTCCCTCCTCTGCCACCGCAGCCAAGAAGAAATGAAGACCATCATCAGGACGAGGGGGCTGGGGGCTTCCAGGAGCCGCACGCAATCGCTTGCATCCTGGGCGGAGCTCAAGCCCCAGCCTCTCATCGCATCTTCAAGCAGTTCGCCCGCGTAGTGAATGCAGTCCTCCCCAAGCTCAAAGCCACGCGCCCTCTCAGGTGGTCAGCGTGCGCCATCACGTTCAGCTCAGCGGATCAGCTCAAGTGCGCAGCCACCGCCGGAGTCCTCCCGATGCTTTGTTCCCCAATCATCAGCAACGTGCAAGTCACCAGGACCCTCATCGATGGCGGGGCAGGGCTCAATGTCCTGTCCGTCGTGACATTCAACAATCTCCAAGTGCCGTACAACCAGCTTCAGCCAACCAAGCCTTTCTCCGGAGTCACTGATGGCTCCACAGTCCCGATTGGGCAGGTCCGCCTCCCTGTCACCTTCGGGGCACGCGACAACTATCGCACCGAGCTCATCGACTTCGACATCGCCCACATTCGCCTACTGTACAATGCCATCCTCGGGTACCCAGCTCTGGCCAAATTCATGGCCGTGACTCATCACGACTACAATGTCCTCAAGATGCCAGGAAGCGGTGGAGTCATCACGGTGCCTTGTGAAGAGAGAGACGCAGTGTGTTCCCTGGAGCGTGCTTTCCAAGTCGCTCAATTGAAGACCCCGATCACAGGAGCGGAAGGCTCCCCGAGGCTGCTCCCAAGAAGAAGAAGACATCGCCTGGCCCGACCCCTCAGGAGGCAGGCCCCACAGGGTCCGCGCCTGCTCAGGGGGCACCTCCTTCTGTCGCATAGGAAGGCGCGCCTGGTGCCCTCCCCGAGCAAGGCTCGGGGGCTCTCTCCGGGAGGGCCACCGACTTTGCTAAGATCACGAGGGAGGCGCTTGGGCACCACTTGGAGGCGTGCTTCAAAGCACGTTTCCCTCAGGAAGGAGCAAGGCAAGGAGGGCCAAACCCTCAGGAGTTCATCGACAAGTTCATTCAGGAACTGCAGGAGTCAAGAGTCATGAGTGGCAGCCGCCGCTTACCCGCCGTAGCTCCCCATGCAGGCGAGGATGGTGGGCTGCGCGTCTGCGTCGACATACCAGGGCTCAACCGAGCCGCCTCTCAGGAGCGCCTCTGGCCCTCACACGTGGGGGCGCTGTGAAGGTCCACCCCACAGCTACGTTCGCATGCCTTACGGTTTGCCGAACGCAGCTACCGCGCGCCAGCGCCTCATGAGGAGCATCTTGGAGGCTCAAGTGGCCAGGCGTTCCGCTGTCCTGGCGGAGATGGAGATGGTCCACGAGGAGCCACCAGCGCCTCCGGAGCCTCCCGAGGCTCCTGGGCCTGGGGGCTCGTGAGGATCGGCTTCCGCAGCGCACGGCATCCGCTACTTCAGCATCCCTTCGTCTTCAACATTATTAGGTGACATCCTTCAAGTTTCATTTTCAGCTGGGAGCGCCCCCCAGGGCTGCATCATTCCCAGGCCGCGTGGGTCCGTCCCTGCGGTGTGTATCCCTTTTGTTTCATGTTCTTAGCTACTTTATCGGGGCCGCCCCTCGGGCTGCATCATCCCCAAGCCACTCGGGCCAGACCCAGTGGCATGTATCCCTCTTGCGCTTATTCGGTTTGTGCGTTTGACCCATCATGATTGTTATTTGGTGCCTGTCCACGGCACCCCTCTTCCTTCATGTCGGCCGCTTGCACGTTAAAGGGGGGGGGGGGTACCTGAGCATCGTGACTCATGGGCTCCTACTGGCTCTCCAGCCCTCACCCTCTGGCCTTGTCCACGGCATCGCGACCTGGCATACCAACGACGGCTGAGCCCCGCTCGAGGGCCGGGACCCGAGGACGTAGAGCGTCGACATCTAACCAAATTTGCAGGAACACATCACAAGTTAAGGCCTAGTGCCAGGTGCAACCCGCCTTGAGGTAGGGCCCCGTGAGTCCCGCGCTGGCTCACGGGTGCCCAGATACACCTCGTCAGGCCCTACCGTGCCAGCCACATGTCAGGGCGGGGCTGTACACGCCCCGGGGGCTCCTCCCGGAGGGGAGCCCCCTCCCACGCACCAGTGGAAGCACCATGCTCCGCGCTGGCTGATGACACTACCGAGGAGCGGCTATGCCCGTACACATACGGAAGCGCTATGCTCCGCGCTGGTGATAAACAACTGAGGGTGGCCCCCGGCTGCATCAACCTCATGGAGCCCAGAGCTCAATGTCTGGCCTCATCATAACGCCTCCCCTCGGGAGTGCCGCGCGAGGGGGCTGGGCACGGGGGCTACGCCTGGGTCACACCCAGACGCACGCCACCCAGCCAGGCCCCTCAGGCCTGGTTCGTCGCACGTCTCTCCCCGAGCGGAGCCAAGGTACGAAGGCCGTTTGCGCGTCAATGGGGACTCCTGAGCATCGCGACTCAGGAGCCTAACTGGTCACGTAACCCCTCACCTCTTAGTTCCGAAAGGCTAACGGCGGTTGAGGTATGCGCGGGGCCGGGCTCTGCCGACGTAGAATGGCAAATTCACCCATGCATCTCACCTCCCTACTTGCTGTTCGCGCGTCAAGGGGGACTCCTGAGCATCGCGACTCAGTAGCCTAACTTGTCACGTAGCCCCTCACTCCTTGGTCTCGTCCTGGTTTCCGGTAGGGGCTAACGACGGCTGAGGTATGCGCGGGGCCAGGCTCTGCCGACGTAGAACATAAGCAAGTAGGAAGGAAAAGCTCAAATCTCAAGGAATTCAAAAGCAAATATTACAGTCCATAACTGTTTTCACAACGTCAAACGCAAGTTTAAATGCCTCCACGAGGCATGATGCATGTTGCAGGAGCCGAAAGAAGGACATGAGCCACTGAGGAGTCACTTGTCGGCAGCATCGTCGCTTGCGGCAGAGCTACGCTGGGCGGGTTCGCCTCGTGAAGCCTCAGGATCAGCATCGCCTCGCTTCGGCTTGGTGCTGAAGGCCTAGAACTTCGCCAGCAGAGCCTCCGCTCGACCCTTCATGGCCTCAGCAGCGGCAGCGGTAAGCTCGCCGCTCACAGGCTCCAGCAGGCTGTCAAGATCAACGTCGGGGTCATGAAGGTAGACGTGGGTGAAGACGCGTGTCAGCGCTGCAGAAGACAGGACGCGCGCCTCGGCCTCAGCCGTGGGGCCGAGGCCAACGGTGACGTCTTCAAGGGCGCGGACCAGGAAGGGAAGCAGCTTGGCGGGGTCGTCCTCGGCACCGGCCAACGGGCTTTCCAGGCCGCTGTCGTAAAGCGACCTCAGCAAGGTGCGAGCCTTCACCTCCTGCTTCGTGAAGGCCACGCGGTCCTCGGCCAGGACCCGCGCCTTGCCGTCCAACTCGATCTTCTTCGCCTCCAGCTCCTGCTCCAGCGTACTTAAGCAGCCATGGCGCTCATCAAGCTTGGCATCCCGGTCCTTGGCGGCCGCCTCACGAGCCTTCATGTCTTCCTCCTTCTCTTGGCGGACGCGGGCCTCCTTGGCAAGCTGGTCGCGCAGGCCCTGCAGCTCGCTCTCCAGCGCCGTGCAGTGACCTCGGACATCAGCTGCCTCCCCCAAGGCGGCGTCACGAGCGGCCTTCGCCTCAAGGACGACCTGCTTCTCCTCGTCGCAAGCCGTCGCGGCCTGAACCAGCGCCGCTCGAACCGAAGCATCCGAGCGAACCCAGCCAGAGGCCAGCTCCAGGCGTCCGGCCACCAAGCGAGGGTCGGCGCCCAGAAGATCTTCCCGCAGCCGGTCCAGCTCAGCTGCAGCGCGATCCAGGACAGTAGAAGGAGTCGGAGAGACAGCAGTTGGCGGAGTAGGAGGAGAGGACGGCAGCGTAATCACAGCACCATGAGTCGTGGCCTTCTGCGCCCCGACGACTGCGGTAGTGGCATCAGGCAAGGATACCTCGGGAGTCGCTTGGGCCATGGGGGCCGAGCTCGCCCCAGCCAGCCCCGCCAGGCCTCGCGAGGTTGACCGGGCAGGAGAGGCCCGCGTCTTGCCATCACCTTCTTCCGCGGATGGAGGCGCTGTCCCGGGCGAAGCCTCAGGAGCCCCCTTCAGCTTTTTCACCGCAGGCGCCGGTCTAGTGAAGGAATGCGGATATCAAGCCTCAATAACGAAGCAAGAAGCAAAACAAGAATCAAGCACTTACTGGTCATCGCTCGCGGGCTCGAGCAACCTCCGGTCGAACTTGAAGCCCGAGAGCCGGCTGCTGGGATCAGCCTCAAGAGGATCGGGAGCAGGAGGTGCGTCTGCAGATCGCCTCGGAGCCGGGGCAGACCCGCGGGGAACCAGCCCCGTCCTGTCCTTCTTCGGGATCAGGGGCGAGCTCTCGCCGCCCCGCTCATCGCCATCCTCATCGTCATCCGGCAAGAGGCGGAGAGCGCGGGACCTGCGCCGAGGAAGGGGCGCTCTCGACTCCCCGTCAGTCGCCTGGGAGTCGGGCCCCTCATCCCGCTCCTCTTCTTCCTTCTCCTCGCTGGAGTTGCCGAAGGACACGTTCACCGCCGCCAGGGCCGCCGGGTCCTCGGGAACCTCCACGGGCACAGACCCGTCCCCGTTGAAAGCGGGCATGGAGTCCACCACCTGCTCCCAATCGTCTCGAAGGAACAAGGGTACAGGAGCGCCCTCCAGCCTCGCCACGTCTCCCCCGACCAAAGACTTGAGGACCGCGGCCAAATCTTCGTCGGCCAGGACTGCAGGGCTCGGGCGAGGCCTCCACAGCGGAAGCGAGTATTGCCGAAGCGGGGCCACCCGATGCTCCAGGAACTCCCTCAGGAGCGACGCCCCGGTCAGCTTCATCGTTGCCATGTTGCCCGGCCACAGGTTCGCGTCCATCTTCTCCAGCACTGGCTTCACGCGGGAATCTGTGAGTTCCACGCGAGACCAAGCGTCTATGGGCGTGGGCTGCTCCGTGGGCAGAATCAGCCGAGGATGGATGCGCCCAGCATCTACCATGACCCACTTGCTCCTGAAGCCTTCAATCCTCTTCCCGGGCTTCGAGATGGCGTTGGAACTGCCGTACGCGACAAAGCTCGCGCACGCGGTGATGGGGCCGCGAGAGGTCCGGAGGTAGAAGTAGTGGCGCAACAAGGCCACTGAGGGTTGCACCCCGACATGAGCCTCGTAGTAGTAGGCGAAGATCGCCAGGAGAAGAACAGAGTTGGGATGGAGGTGCAGAGTTTGCAGTTTGTAATGGCGGAGGACAGAAAAGAAGAACTCAGAAAAGGGAGGCACCAGACCGGCGGCAATGGCGCTCACGAAGAGTGGATAGAAGGTGCTTCCTTGGTCCTCAAGAAGCGCAGAGCCAGCCTTGAGCACCGCTGCCCCGTCGTTGCCTTGCGCCGCCACCATCCGGTGCACCCGGGCGAGGCTCTTCTCCGACACGTTCGGAGAGTCCAAAGCGGGCGAGTACCAAGCTATGGCCGGGGTCTGGCGAGGCGCCATATCTTGCTAGGGCACGCAGTCGGAGTAGATCTGGGGAATTCGGAAGCAGGAAGGATAGGGGCAAGAAAGGGGATCTGGGTAATGGCTGGAGAAGGCAAGGGAGGAAAGGCCTAGACGGGTACTACTCCCTTGTCGATTCGTGCAATTGTCAAGGCGTCACGGGGAAGCAGGGACGCCCACGTCCAATCAACCGCCACGTGGCGCCCAAGGCCGCAGGCTGTTAGGGCCCGCGGCGCTTCGCACTTGCCCCTTCGCTTCTCTGCTAAGCCAAGTCCAAGCACGCCTTGGGCCCGGGGGCTACTGTCGGCATTCTGGGAACGGGGGTACCCAGACTTGCCTGCCTGCGGCCTGCGGCGTCGCTCAAGGGGTGGCCCAGCATGGCCCATCTTCACCAACACAAGCTCAAGACCCTCGCGAGGGGCCAAGCCTCGCGGGGCGGACGACAGGAAGCTTACTCAGGCACGGCCTCGTCAGGCTGGCTCGCGAGGAGGCGGAGAGATCAAGGCGGGGTACCTCACAAGGTGCCCGTGAGGCAAGCCATGACGACCAAGGGCGCCAGGCGGGCGCCAGCCCGCGCAGTGTCCTCGTTTCCTCTTTGGTGCAAAGGGGGCAAGCGCAGGCGAGAGTATCAAGCAAAGGCAACCATTTCGGTGCAACAAGACCAAGACCAACACAACGGCAGGAAGGAGGTCATCGTGGAGCCCAAGCCGGCGTCATCGTCAGAGCCTTTGGCAGGCGAAGACCAACTTTAGTCAGGATAAGTGTACTAGATGTTCCCCTTCAAAATGGCCAATTGTTGGCGCCCTTCCAGCTCAATATTTGGGAAGAGGCCCAGGGCCTCTACCTATAAATAGGACTAGCCACCCACATGGTAGAGAGAGACCGGATCGACAACCAAGCGATCTTGAATCTAGAGAGTGAGTAAGAGAGAGAGAGAAGCGACGAACTCCCCCTAGAAGTTCGTCGCACCGGCCAAGAACAGACCCTCGCGAGGCTGTTCTTCCTTGTATTGTTCATCATCAGCCCCGGAGGCAATCCACCACACCACACACTGGAGTAGGGTATTACACCAAAATGTTGGCCCGAACCAGTATAAACCTTGTGTCCCTTGTGTTGCTCTTTGTGTAGTTTAGATCCTTGCGAGGCGATGAGGGGTAGGTAGGTTGGAGGTGAGATCTCTGCATGCACCCTAGAGTTCGAACCTAGAGGGTCTGCCGGAACCCAAAATCCGACACACTCGACGTCATAATATTAAGTTTCTCAAGGTTCAATGGTCGCACCATTCTGAGAAAGAAGCAACCTGGGAAAGGGAGGATCGTCTTCGGCTCGAGTATCCCGCCTTCTTTCCGGAGGAACCTAAATCTCGGGACGAGATTTTTCTGAGTGGGG
>LR880971.1:721243023-721271326 GCA_904067115.1 Aegilops sharonensis
CATACGGAACAAAATGAATGAATCTACACTTAAAATGCATCTATATACATCCGCATGTGGTTCATGGTGAAATCTCTACAAAGACTTATATTTAGGAACGGAGGAAGTACTAGTATAGTACGTACTATAATTTATCAGCGAGATAAATTTGTACAATGCTATGAAGCTTCCAGCTTCTGTTACATGTATCTTGCGTCCAAGGTTGCCCGTTGCAACATTTCATCAAATACAAAGGAGACTAACATGCATGCTATTGCATCTCAATGATTGACAGATCATAGCAAATATGTACTCCCTCCGTTCCAAAATAAGTGTCTCAACTTTGTGCAAACTTTAGTACAAAGTTGTACTACTACTAAAGTTGACACTTATTTTGGAACAGAGGCAGCTAAAGAAAAAAATGATCCATGCAGTCCCTAGCCCTTGAACCGTGAACCCAGACCAGCCTTCAATTTGCTAGCAACGTTCGAGCTTCCTAATAAATGAAGTTTGCAACCTTTTGACCATCGGATCATTTTGTGCAGTTTCACCAAAATCGGGATGAGCATCCCTGTGGCAAAGAAATTGAAGAAGCGTGATTAGAATAAGATTACTGGGACTAGTTGATGAGACATAGACTCATCACAAATACAGTATGTAGAAGCCAGTAGAGGTATGTGCGGGGCAAAGAAGTAGAGAAATATCCACACGGAGTGATGTGGGCAGCTGGAGCAGTGGTGCAAGCCGGCTGTAAAGGGAGTTGTACCTGAGGGACGTAGCTCAACCTTGAGGAGGGAGGCGGGAGGCGGCAACTGCCCACGTCGTGGCAGTGAGCAAGGGACGAAGGCAACCTCACCGGCTTTGTGAGAGAGAACGGCGGGGACCCCTGATCGGGACGTGCCGACTGTGGGTTTTCGCCGTCGGCGACGGCCACCGCATCTACACTAAGCATCCACCCCTTCCCCAAGCGGACGTGATCCGCCGGGATGTTAGAGATGTGGCCACAGTCGTTTTTTGCGAGAGAGTGGCCACAAATCCCCTTGATTACTGATCCTAAGCACCACAGTCACGCGCCCAGTGAGCTTCTGCATTTCTCTGAGGGTCTTTGGCGGGCTCATGTCCTCAACCGCCTTGACCTTTTCTGGATTGGCCTCGATGCCTCGGTGGGAGACGAGGAAGCCCAAGAGTTTGCCCGAGGGGACTCCAAACACACACTTCTCCGGGTTGAGCCGCAGGTTCACTATGTTGAGGTTCGCGAAGGTTTCCTCCAGGTCTTGTATCAGGGTCTTGGCCTCGCGAGACTTCACCACAATGTCGTCGACGTAAGCTTCCACATTCTTCCTGAGCTACGGGCCCAAGGTGATGTGCATGAGCCACTGAAAGGTTGCCCCCGCGTTGCGCAGCCTGAACGGCATGCATGTATAGCAGTACACCCCACACAGGGTCAGGAAGGCCGTCTTTTCCACATCTTCCACCGCCATCTTGATCTGGTGATACCCGGAGAAGGCATCCAAGAAGCATAACAGGTCGCACTCAGCGGTGGAATCGACGATCTGATCGATGCGAGGGAGCGGGAACGGATCTTGCGGGCATGCTTTGTTGAGGTTGGTGAAGTCGACACACATGCGCTCCTTCCCTCCCTTCTTTGGCGCAACAACAGGGTTGGCCAACCAATCTGGATATCGGACCTCGCGAATGACCCCAGCGGCTTCTAGCTTGCGGGTCTCCTGGACGATGAAGGCCTGCTTTTCAGTGGACTGCCGCCTAGCTTTAAGCTTCACGGGGCGCCCGTTGGGGCATACGTTGAGGTGATGCTCGATTACGCCCCTAGGGATCCCTGCCAAATGATCAGGCTCCCAGGCGAATACCTTCTTGTTTGTGCACAGGAACTTGACCAGGGCTTCCTCCTGCTCGTGCTCGAGGTTGGCGCCTATGGTGAAAGTGGCGTCAGTGGACCCGTCCTCGTCGACGGGTATCTGCTTGGTCTCTGCCTTGTCTTGGGTGAACAACTGTTTCTTCTTGGTTGGCGCAGCCCCCTTGGGCTCGGGGGTCCCCGCGTCGGCGGGTTGTGCTGATGCCGCCGTCTTGAAGGCGAGCTTGAGCACTCGCAGTGCATCTCCGGTGTCCCCGGGCACGGTGAGGACACCGTTGCTCCCGGGCATCTTCATGAGGTTGTACGCCGGGTGAGTCGCGGCCATGAATTGGGCAAGTGCTGGATAGCCGAGGATGGCGTTGTAGGGGAGCCCGATGGGGGCGATGTCGAAATCGACCAGCTCCGTGCGGAAGTTGTCGTAGGTGCCGAAGGTTACCGGGAGCCGGATCTGTCCCAAGGAGCTGGATGACCCGCCCCCGACACCTGAGAAGGGCTGGCTGGGCTGCAGCCGCTCCCGGGGTATGTAGAGGAGGTTGAAGGCCTCTACTGAGAGCACGCTGAGGCCCGCGCCGCCGTCGATGAGAGTCCTGGTGACGGCCACCTGGCAGATGGTGGGGGTGCACAGCATGGGGAGCGCACCCGAGCAGGCTGAGTTGGAGGGGTGGTCCTCCGAGCTGAAGGTCAGACTGGCCTTTGGAGCCGACCGGTCCGGGAGAGCTCCCTGCCGCGTGGAGGCGCCGCCGACTCGGCGGACGAATGACTTGACGTGGTGACTTGAAGGCGGCTCCTGCGAGCCACCCAGGAGGGCCGCGACGACCGGAGGCGCCGGCGCAGCGTGGTGGGTGAGGAAGAGGCCGTGCAGCTCTTCCCAGGAGGCCACGGAGGCTGCCGGCAGGTGGAGCAGCCATACGCGCGGAGCGCCTATGAGGGCCATGGGAAGCCAGTTGGCCATGACCCTGTCGTCACCTCCAGCTTCGAGGACGGCCTCCTCATACGCCAGTAGGAAGGCCAGCGGGTCGGTCGCGACGTTGTAGCGCGGCGGCATCGTTGGCTTGAACTTGTCCGGCCACCGCACCCGTTGCAAGGCCGGGGCCAGGGCTCGGAGCCCCCTGGCCCCCGCGCTGGCGCTGGCGGCCGGGGCGGGCGGCGCGCTGCTCATCGAGAGGCGGGTCCCGGCGGTGGCGGAAAGGAAAACTCCGGCGCACCCCTACCTGGCACGCCAAATGTCAGATTTCGGGTTCCGGCAGACCCTTGAGGTCCGAACACTGGGGTGCGCGCGGAGATCTCGCTCTCTACCTACCTGCACCCCGCCGCCTCGCTAGGATCTAAGATATGAAAAGAACAGCACAAGAGACACAAGGTTTATACTAGTTCGGGCCACCATTGTGGTGTAATACCCTACTCTAGTTTGTGGTGTGGTGGATTGCCTCTTGGGCTGATGGTGATGAACAATACAAGGAAGAACAGCCTCGCGAGAGTCTGTTCTTGGCTGGTGCGATGAATTGCTAGGAGGAGCCCAGTCGCTTCTCTCTCTCAGCTAGGTGCAAGATGGCTCTTTTTTAGACGCCTCTACCATGTGGCCACATATCTCGCACAAAACGACTGTGGCCACATCTCTAACATCCCGGCGGATCACGTCCGCTTGGGGAAGGGGTGGATGCTTAGTGTAGATGCGGTGGTCGTCGCCGACGGCGAAAACCCACAGTCGGCACGTCCCGATCAGGGGTCCCCGCCGTTCTCTCTCACAAAGTCGGTGAGGTTGCCTTCGTCCCTTGCTCACTGCCGCGACGTGGGCAGTTGCCGCCTCCCGCCTCCCTCCTCAAGGTTGAGCTACGTCCCTCAGGTACAACTCCCTTTACAGTCGGCTTGCACCGCTGCTCCAGCTGCCCACATCACTCCGTGTGGATATTTCTCTACTTCTTTGCCCCGCACATACCTCTATTGGCTTCTACATACTGTATTTGTGATGAGTTTATGTCTCATCAACTAATCCCAGTAATCTTATTCTAATCACGCTTCTTCAATTTCTTTGCCACAGGGATGCTCATCTCGGTTTTGGTGAAACTGCACAAAATGATCCGATGGTCAAAAGGTTGCAAACTTCATTTATTAGGAAGCTCGAATGTTGCCAGCAAATTGAAGGCTGGTCAGGGTTCACGATTCAAGGGCTAGGGACTGCATGGATCATTTTTTTCTTTAGCTGCCTCTGTTCCAAAACAAGTGTCAACTTTAGTAGTAGTACAACTTTGTACTAAAGTTTGCACAAAGTTGAGACACTTATTTTGGAACGGAGGGAGTACATATTTGCTATGATCTGTCAATCATTGAGATGCAATAGCATGCATTTTAGTCTCCTTTGTATTTGATGAAATGTTGCAACGGGCAACCTTGGACGCAAGATACATGTAACAGAAGCTGGAAGCTTCATAGCATTGTACAAATTTATCTCGCTGATAAATTACAGTACGTACTATACTAGTACTTCCTCCGTTCCTAAATATAAGTCTTTGTAGAGATTTCACCATGAACCAATGCGGATGTATATAGATGCATTTTAAGTGTAGATTCATTCATTTTGTTCCGTATGTAGTTCACCTAGTGGAATCTCTACAAACACGTATCTACTAGTAATAGCTAGCCCCCACTACTAGGAATTCTCTATCCTCTCCTTGAGCCACATCATCAAAATTGATGTAGCCATTAGATGAAGTAAATCAGTCCATAATAGCCGTTTGATCTAGATGTTGAGATGCTCCGCACTAAGCCACATGCAAGCATGCAGAAATACCGTGGCACATGCATGTGAGTGGGTTTTAAATCACATCAACATGTCTGCATGCAAGCATGCACCGGTAGCATGCTTGTAAGTGAGCTTTTAAGTCCCATTAACATGTCAAAAAGAAAAATATAATCCCATTATGCAGTAGGAGTTGGCTGATCTTTTTTCCTTACGTGGGATGATCTAAATGATGATGGGAGTTTATTTAGTTTGGCTACCACATTTATCATGCGGTTATAGAGTTTTTTTAGTTCTATGAAATCGATAATTTTGCGCAGAGAGATATACCGCTGTTCCGCGGCAACGCGCGGGGACTCATCTAGTAATATTTAGGAACAGAGGGAGTACTATGTAAAGAGTTAGGTGTCGCACGGTGATAGTGTGAGGTGGGCCATGTAATCACTGAGCCTGCGTGTTTTCACTGCTCTTGCGCTCCTCCGCTGTAAGAATGGAGAAAAATGTAATCTAGTACGCCGAAAGCGGCCCTGTTTGGATTCTCTAACGCAGTTAGAGTTAGAGTTATTTTCTAACCCACTCTAACCCAAATAAGCACCTCTCCACCGGGATAGTTGGGTTAGATGGAACTAATCCACTCTAACCCTCCCTGTTTGGATACTTTTGGGTTATTTGAGCCCCCAACTAACCCAAACTAGCTCTAACCCCATGATCCAAACAGGGCCAGCGTGGGACATCCAGCAGTCCTACCACCTCAGTAATAAAGACCAATGAGCCGTCAAATCACATAGACCCAACAATATGTTGGACGGACGAAGCAACCATCACTCTTGCGCCAGTGAGAGGTCGCGCCCACTCTGCCCGGGCATGAATGTGACATCGATTCTTTGGAGCGGCGCTGACCGTTTCGGGCGGGAAGCGCGTGCGGGCGATGGAGGGGCTTTGGGTGGGCCAGGCTGTTCAGGAGCGGGCGTGGCAGCTGTCCGCATGTCCCTACCGGACACGCCCGGAAACAAGAGGATGCACCGACTCTCGCGGCTAAAATCGTACACTACACACCATCTCTCTGTAGGAGTAGGTCGATTTGTCGCACTCTCTAACACACACATGCTGTTAAACACACACACGCACACGCACGCACCTTGGTACCGTTGCACCTTCTAATGTGACTTATTACACCTAGACGGAGGGAGTAGTAAGTATAAGAGATACGGTGGCACACTGACTTAAGTCGAATACAAGTGCCCAAAATTTGTGTGCATGTTATAATAAGGATTCACTTAAAATAGTACGTGAGCGAACAGTGGGATCAATTGGACAGTGTTCCCGAGCAGTAGCGAGATGTGTGAGGTAAGATACACCGCTGGCGCTTTTAATTTTTCTTATTAATTTGTTTGTTTCACCCTCCGACTGGTGGGACCCAACGTACTACGTGGAGAGAGGTAAGGTGACTAAGGCTGCATTATTTCTGCACCACTGTGGATAGTCTTACCACCAAAGCCACATGACACGATTATGATTGAAATCCCAATGACTCCCACACACACAAAAAACACGGCATGCTTGTCACACGAATGCAGGAATGTATAAAGGGTTATTTTCCTCTCGTTGAACATAACGGGAGGGTTGTGTAGCTGGTTAGCCTATTCGCTCATTAAACTTGAGGTCTCGGGTTCGATAACTACACTTGAGCATAATCCTTGCCAGCAGGATTCTTTGACTGGTCAAAATGTTTTCTAGGGTTTGCACGCTTCACACTCTCTCTCCAGTATATATATACATGCTGGAGCCTCAACGCTTGTTGTTGCTCTCTTCACACTCTCTCGCCCTCTCCCGCTGGAGCCTCAGCGCTTGTAGTTGCTCTCTTCACACTCTCTCGCCCTCTCCAGATCTAAACAAGACTTCATTGGCCTCTCTCTCTCCCCTCACTGCTGCTCAAAGAGCCGGCAGGATCCATCCACCGGGAAGGGAAGGAGGCTTAACGCTGTCGCCGTCGGCAAGGGAGGGAATCCACTACCGGCGCAGCTGTTCACTTTCCACCCAGCGGCGGCGCGGGAGGGCCTCCGACCCCTTGTTCTTCGCCGCCGTCCCGTCGCCCACCGAACCACGCCCCAGGAACCTTAAGGTATAATTTACTTACTCCACATGCATTGCTCTAGCTGCATGTATACCATGAATCTAGGACGTGGTTCAAAGAGGAAAGGAGTGGGGGAAAGTAGTGGGAAAAGTTGTATATATAGCATGAATCTAGGATGTGGTTCAAAGAGGAAATGAAGGGGGAAAGTTGTATAGCATGAATCTAGGACGTGATTCAAAGAGGAAAGGAATGTGGGAAAGTAGTGGGGAAAGTTGTATCGCATAAATCTAGGACGTGGTTCAAAGAGGAAAGGAAGGGGCGAAAGTACTAGTTCAAAAAGGAAAGGAAGGGACAAGCTTGTAGAGTTTGAGCAGGACTTGATTTGCTGCGCTCACATAGGGAAAGGTGTCTAAAGATAACAAAACTGGACCAACACAAATATGCTCCTTGGTTGTTTGTTCTTTGTTGCAACAGACTGTGCATGACCATAGTACATCGGTAGATGCACATGGTGCTGGTGCGTCCACTGTCCCGTGCAACTCATTAGCTATTGTTAATCTAAGGCCCTGTTTGGTTAAAAACTCCCTAGTCCATACCTGCTTGGTTCCAGGGACTAAACATGGACTAGAGGTTATTAAATGACATGCTAAAAGACCATGTTACCCCTAGTAATGAACTAATAGAAACAAGGTGCGATGCGTGGCAGGGGCAACTGTTGGAAAAAGTCCCAAAAAGACTCCCTCGGGGTCTTCTTTCTTTAGTCCCAAATGCCCACTTTTAGTCCCTAAAAGTCCCTCCTATTTGGTTTAGATGGGACTGACACGGAGTTTTTTTAGTCCCTACACCAAAATGTCCCTGTAAACAAACACCCTCTAATAATGCCGCTGGAAAATTGATGCAATGCCACAATTAAAAGCAAATTACATGTTTAACGAATTTTATTGTTAATATAATCTCTATGTTAATATTAATCAATGCCCCCGTTTGAGAAATGCTGCTGTCTTGCTTTCTTTCCCATTTAGATAAGGTAGATGCTTCTTTTTGTTGGCTTCTGTGTCATCCACCGTTATTGACCACTAATTGTTTCCTTTGCACCTCTGTGTAAACAGGGTTATCTACTTCACCTCGTTGCCATTGTGACCTTTTATTGCACTGCACAAAACACTTTTGTTTTAAGAGTGTTTTGTGCAGTTCAACCAAAATGTCACACCGACAACGTTGCTTGATTACTTGATCTTAGTGGAACTGCACAAGAGGAGATCTTACTTCCTATCCGTTAAGGCGAATTTGGTTCAGATCTTCTTCTTGTGAGTTGTTTGAATTCCGCATCATGATAGGTCAGTACTAGCCTTCTTTCACATGATTCTGCAGTGTGCTTTCATATGTTGTGCTACTTGTACGATAATGTTGCTTGATTTTAGTGAACTGCACAAATGGAGACAAGACTTCCAATATGTATGTGCACCGTAATATCCCATTGAGGTAAGATAAGGATATTTCACAACTGCTGGCCTGTATTTTGCCACTTTCATAAGAAAATTAAGTTTAGTACTATACTTGTGCTCCCTAATTGACATGCCAAATCTTACATTGAAGGCGAAGCTTGTCTGTTATTGAGCCAAGTGATGAAGGGGAAGAACAAGCGGAAGAAAAACAAAAATCAACTCCCGGTGCTGTAATGAAGCACTGGAACTGTGATGACACAAGTAATGATATAGTTTTGCATATTAATTTATTGCTATGGCTGGAACAAGCAATTGTTTTGCCACTGATTTGATGCCATACGTAATTATCTCTACTTGTGCAAACAGGGATCTTATTTGAAGATACCATATATTTTAGTGGAACTGCACAAGAAGATGTTGGAAACATTTAACTAATCGAGGAGTATACAGTAAGCATGGCCACCCCCGTAGATAGCAACAGATGGTTCCGGAGAAGTGCTTCATTTGTATGCTCTACACAATCAGCCTCTTGACAAAGGTTGGTACTCGCCCACTGATTTCATCCATATGATTGAGCTTTGTCATCTCTATTGGTGTTGTGCTACTGTTTAGATACTGTCATGAAAAAGTGGTATTGTCCTTGAGAAGTGCTTCATCTGTGCTATTTTAAATATTTCCTTTCCTTTTTTTCGAGCAAACATGGATGCTAGCATTTAGTAGTCCTCTTGTGTTTGCACAACAGGATCATCTTCCTCTGAAGAAGAATATTGAGTACGTGAAGTGACTAGTTCTGATTATGCCAGGATGAAGCAGCCCTATCTATCTTCTCATCAGAAGGAGCAGTTGAAGGATGGTTACATTACTCCCCACAAGACCAAACTAACTTCAGCTCAGAAGGACTGACAAATCTCCATTTTTTTGATGTGATGCGCGAGTACAATTTACAGAAACGCTAAAAAGCTGCTCAAACTCTTTGTACTCCTTCTGTTCCTTTTTACTTCGCACATTGTGAAAGTGCATACTTTTTTGTATAAGATTGGTCCAAGTAGAGATACTTTGACTACAGATAAAACTTGTATGCAGACTAGAAAGGACCGGAGGGAGTACATGTGAAACTGCTGCAAATGAGGTGATCACCCTGGGAATAATGCTAGTACGTATTGTTTTGCATGTTCATCCTATGCCAGTGATACAGGAATTC
The DNA here is from genome assembly GCA_904067115.1 of Aegilops sharonensis. Taxonomy (NCBI): domain Eukaryota; kingdom Viridiplantae; phylum Streptophyta; class Magnoliopsida; order Poales; family Poaceae; genus Aegilops; species Aegilops sharonensis. Next base: position 721,252,333 of record LR880971.1, read on the forward strand.
GAACTAATCAAAATAAATTCATTAATACATGGTCGGATTTCATATAAACGTGCCGGATTTCATTACATTGCATACATTCTTCAACTAAAAAGGGGTGCGCTGGAGGTATAATTAATTAACCGAAGCTACCCACCTGTGTCCCGCTGAGTCGAACAGAAGCTTCAATGACTTAACTGCAGGTGCAGTTGCATAACTGACATGTGGCCTGTTGGGCCCATGTGTCAGTCAACCAACTGCACCAGCAGTTAAGTAGAAGCAGCGTTCTTCTCCAGCGCAGCTCTCCGACTCCACGTCGCCTCCAAGAATCTAACCGGCCGTCAATGGTCAACCCGCCTAGCTTGGCTTCAACCGGAGGGTAGCGGCGGTGGCCTTACTTGGACCCGAGCGGCGGCGACCTACCGTGTTCTAGTCTTCCTCGTTTTCTATGTGACGCCGCCACGTTGGTAGTAGGGAGGAGCCTCGGCGGAGCCGGCGATGTCCTCTGTCTCGTTGCCGGCGGGCGGCGCCTCAGCGGAGCGGTGGAAATCCTCCCGTACGTTGCCGGTAGGGTGGGGCCTCGGCTGAGCCGGTGATGTCCTCTGCCTCGTCGACGCCAGCGGAGCGGGGACTCGTGGGAGCCGGCATCGTCCTCTGCCTCGTCCTCGGTCTCGCCAAACAGCGCCTCGCCCACTTCATCGCCCTCTTTGCTAGCCTCTTTGTAGGCGGCTGCAGCCTCCGCCACCCACATGCGGTACCGCCAGCGCTCGAGGCAGCCCTTGCGGGCGGAGAGGTACGAGTCGAGCCGCGCCTCCTGCTCCGCCCGCTCCATGGTGATCTGCTCCTCCGCCTGCAGGTGCTCCTAGAGGAGATCGTGGTTGTAGGCGGTGTCGGCATGCGCCTCCCGGAACTACTCCTCACGCATCTGCCTCACCCTGTCCATATATTGGGCACGGGCCACCCCAATGCACAGGCGAGGATGGCGCGGAGGAGGGGGTTGGCGCTAGATCATCGACTACCATGTTCTCCATTGGGACGTCGTCGTCCTCCGGCTGCCTGCCGGCCAGCCGGTCGGCAGCAATGGCTGCCATCTCCTTGTGGTCCGTCGTCCTGCCGTCCCGAAGAGCGCTGGAGCGTGAGGAAGCCATGATGGGCAGTACTAGTGTGGATAGGAGAAAGGGAATGGATGCGGATGACTGCGGCTATGCCCGGCGTAGCAGTTTATATAGCAATGGTGGGCGGGCGGAGGGATGGACGTGTGGCGCCAGAGTAGCCGCCTCGGCAACCACGTACGGACGACACTTGTGTTGTTTGAAGGCGGAGCAATCGCCTGCACCGAGAAGCGGGGCGGGTGGCGCTGACTGTTTCGGGCGGAAAGCGCGCGGGGGCGAGGAGATGACTTTACTTGGAGAGGATGACAATGGGGACCCACCAGGTCCATAGCCTCACGTACGCAAGTCCCTACTTATTATATATATATATATATATATATATATATATATATATATATATATATATATATATATATAGCTATAATTTATTTTGCTTCCTCCTGGTGTCTAGACATCACGATCCCACACCATTGTCAACCTCCTGGAGTAGTCAATTGTTGGGACCCCGATTCTAAGTCACACCGATCTAGCATGTAACACCTCATATTACTTTGCGGCCTCACACACGGTATTCCCACGGGTGTCGCCTTTCCATGGCCTGGGACCGTTTGCGCCTTTTGGCTCACGTATATGATAGTGTCGCTAGCATCCATATGACAAAGAACCCGGGCCGACATGACTAGTCCTGAACCCAAAGTGGCACTAACTTACGGGGACAGGCATACGTGAAAGAACATCGAGCATGTCGGTCAGCAGCGTGTGAATCCGGGCTGTAGCAACTGGGCTAACAGGACTCCAGGAACCCGGGCTGTAGCAGGCTAGGCAGGACTCCGGATGTCACTGTGTGACATTTCCCCGAAGGGACAGACACAGGAACAAAGTGAATCACATGCCGGCCAGTCAACTGTTCCGGAGCAGTAGTGCTGGGCTAGCAGGACTCCGGTGAACCGGGCTGTAGCGTACTACTATGGCTCATGGATGCACAAGACTACATTTCCCCATAAGAGAGGCTACCAAGGATAAACAACTAGGTTGTCGGATCCCACACATAGCAATACATATTACACGTACGCATAACATGCAAGTATGTGCTGTACAACATGGCATCACAACATAACTCAACAACTCATATGGATAAAGGCTCAGAAGAGCCATCATAGCATTTATTACAAACAGGGGTCACATGACCCATCATTCAGAGCATACAAGCAACAAGCGGAAGCATTACATGTCTGAGTACAGACATCTATAAATGAAAAAGGCTGAAGAGCCTGACTATCTACAACATCCGATCAAGATCGTAGCTGAGGTACAAGCTACTTGTCGAAGCCCACGAGAACACTAGTAAGACCGAAGTCTTCGCTGCAAAAACATAAATAAAGCAACATGAATACAAAGGTACTCAGCAAGACTTACATCAGATCCTATCATACATGCATTTGTATCAAGAGGGTATTGTGGAGTTTAGTTGTAGCAAGCCAGCTTTGACTCAGTGGCTATCCTGTTCTACGACTACGAGAACTTCTTTGAGGTGAGATGGCGCACACGAGTCCACTAATCACCACACAATACACCACTATGGATTCATCCCCGTCTCTCTACGAGAAGGCCATCCATAGCACTCACATTTGTCTTGAGCATTTTATAGTATCCACTTCAAGTTGTCTATGTACCACGTAAGCATCCAAGAAGTCCATAACCGCGGACCCGGCTATTCGAATAGATCATGTTAACCCTGCAGGGGTGTACTTCTTCACACACGCTCTCGCCACTTACCGCCATGTACACGTCATGTATCTCAGCAACCTTCAAGCGGAAGCCTGGCGAGGGTGTCGGCCACGACCTGACTAACCACACAAGACTCTTGCCCAGGTTTATCGCCTATTCGGGTTCCATCCGCAAGGAGATCCGGCCGGGGTGTCGCTCACGGCCCCAAACGATGTATGCAGGGTTCCCGAGCCCACCATCTGGGTGCCACTCGGTACACCAGGCCACGTGTGCCTAGTCCGTCCCAAGCCCACCCTGTCGGGTGCCACTTGGTAGAAAAATAGCACTACCTACAAACACCAGAAACTAGTTGCGACTCCTGGACAGAGATCAAGTTGGTTAATAAGTCGAGAGGGGTCGAGTTACCGGAACCCAATGTGTGGTAGTATCGAGTCATTGGACAACATACATAGAACTCAGTGCTTAAGGACGGTTCCAGTGAGACAACCCACCATGTACTCCTACATGGCCTCTCACCGCTACCTTTACCAAATCGTGTTCACACACTTCACTCTCAGCATCAGAACATAGAACTGCACTCCAATTCATTCCCAATGAATCAGACCTGACACAACTCTAAGGAATAACAGGCATGGCATGGTAGGAACACAACATGGCTCAATCAACTCCTACACATGCTAGTGGGTTTCAACTATTTACTGTGGCAATGACAGGTCATGCAGAGGAATGGGTTCAACTACCGCAGCACAAAGTAGCAGATGAATCATTGTTGTCCTAATGCAATAACTGAGAGCAGGAGCGAGAGAGTAGGATTGTATCGGAATGAACAAGGGGGTTTTCTTGCCTGGTAGATCAACAGAGGAGGCATTGCTTCACAGACAGGTACTCTGGAACGGTCTCCGGAGCAAGACCTATCGAGAAGGAACGGTGCCAACAATCAATACACAAGCATATGCAACAATATGATGCATGAACATGGCATGAAGATGTGATGTTGTTTGTGCTAGTGCAGCTAGCATTCTATTTGGATGAAGTCCATTTGAATCAAGGATTCAAATGCAACTCCAAGTAAGCTCTTTATAAATGCCCTTTTTAGTGTTTCACTTATACAGTAGGTATAAGTTGGTTTGTCATGCATGAAGCTAGTACAGATGGAAAGATTGCATTTTTCTGATGATTTTTCATATATAAATTATTCCAATCTGAGCTACGGTTGAATTTATATGAATTTTTGAAGTTTTGGCTATTTTCTGGAATTTCTGAATTATTTTAAATCCAGAAAGTTAAATTCTGCGTCAGCACTGCATCATGCCTGTGTCAGCAGGTCAACGGAGCTGACCAGGTCAAACCTGACGTGTGGGGTCCACACGTCAGTGACCGGTTAGTTAACAGGGGGTTATTATACTAATCTAATTAAAGGATTAGGGCGCCTGGGCCCACTGTCAGCGTCAGGGATTAGTTAAACGGTGATTAGCCTTAAGCTAATCACCTGGCAGGCCGGGGCCGCACGTTAGGCCGGCTAGGGTCGTCGGCGGCGACCTCTGGACGCGGCGGCGTCCACGCTGCAGGGCACGGGGGCGGCGGCTGGGAGCACCGGGGCGTAGCCTGTGCGCTCCCGCATCTAGTGGGGTAGGTAGGAGGAGGCGGGGTGGCCAAAGCTCGCCGAAGCGAGGCTCACGGCGGCGGCCGGGGCACGGCTTCAAGCGGCAGAGGGCTAGAGGGCGTTGGAAGAGCAGGGGAGAGGGGGGTTCGACGGCGGGGCTCACAGCGAATCCAACGGCGGGGTCGGCGAGCTCGGGGAAGGCTTGGTGCAGCCGGAACGACGATGGCGATCTCCGGTGCTGGAGGTTGTAGACGACAGTGATGGCGGCTCCACAAGGCTTCCCGCGTCGCGTGGCTCGACGGAGAGGTAGACGGAGACGTGGCGGAGCTTGCAGACACGGAGAGAGGGCGAGGGGAAGGCGGTGGCTGCGGCTACGGTGAACGGCGGCGACGACAGCGCTCGGGCGTTCGCGGGGGAGGGCGAGAGAGAGGAGGGGAGGCAACTGGAGAGAGGGAGAGAGGTGCGGGGCGGCGCGTGGCATCGCGTGGGGCATCCAGGCAACGAGGAGGAGGACAGGCAGGCAGGTGCCATGGCGCGCGGAGCGCGCGCGCGCGCCGGGCACACGCCTCGCCTACTGGCGCGAGGTGGAGGACGGTGCGGTGGCCAGTGGGCTGGGCCAGCACAGTTGGGCCGGCACAGTGCTAGGCCGCAGGTGGCCCAGGTAAGCATTTTTCCATTTTTGTTTTCTTTCTATTTTCTGACATTTGTTTCTGATTTAGTAAAATACTAAATCATTTTATTTTCTTCTGACAATTTTTGCAAGGTCCTAAAGGATTATTCCAAAGCCCCTCACCAAAATTCAGAATTATTGGATAATATTATATATATATATATATATAAATATTTATCCAACGCAAATAAATACTGGATTAATTCCAAATGGCCAAAATAAGTATTTACGAGCTCCTGAAAATATTGGTTTGATTTTTACCTCTAACCAATATTTTCAGAGAGTAACATGAACATTTTCTTGGACCTTTTTGGAGCACTTTTTATCTGGGTCATTTCCAGAAATAATTTCTGAGGGTTTCACAAATCCCCATTTCAAATTTAATGGAATTTAAACATGATGCACACATGACAAGCTAGTCTAGGTCATACCAGAACTAGGGATGTGACAACTCGCCCCCACTTGAAAGAATCTCGTCTCGAGATTCAGGGGTCGACGGAAAGAAAGTTGGGTACTCCAATCGAAGACGATCTTCTCGCTCCCAAGTAGCTTCTCTCTCGGAATGATGAGACCACTGAACCTTGAGAAACTTGATGTTATGACGTCGAGTGACACGCTCTGCTTGATCAAGAATGCGAACAGGGTACTCTCGATAGGTGAGGTTATCTTGGAGATCAAGCGTTTCGTGGTCCACTCCGAGGATAGGATCCGAGAAGCAACGCGTGAGTTGAGAGACGTGGAAGACATCATGCACTCTGGAAAGATGTGGGGGTAGTTCCAACTGGTAGGCAACCTCTCCTCGTTTAGCGAGAATGCGAGAAGGACCAATGTAACGAGGAGCCAACTTGCCCTTGATACCGAAACGATGGGTACCCTTCAAAGGAGTAACCCGAAGGTAAGCTTTGTCGCCAACTTCATAAGTCATATCCTTATGATGACGATCATACTGGCTCTTTTGACGAGACTGGGCTGTTTTCAAATTCTCACGAATGATGCGAAGTTGCTCTTCTACCTCCTAGATCATGTCCGATCCAAAGAATTGTCTTTCGTCGGTTTCTGACCAGTTCAAAGGTGTTCGACATCTTCGTCCATAGAGAATCTCAAAAGGAGCTTTCTTGAGACTGGATTGATAGCTATTGTTATAAGCAAACTCGTCAAAAGGAAGACATTTCTCCCAATCCATACCGAATGAGATAATGCAAGCTCTAAGCATGTCTTCGAGAATTTGGTTGACCCTTTCCACCTGACCACTCGACTGAGGGTGGAAAGCGGTACTGAAGGAAAGATGGATTCCTATGGCAGTCTGGAAACTCTCCCAGAAATGAGAAGTGAAAAGACTACCACGGTCTTAATTGATCTCTAGTGGAACACCAGGAAGTGACACTATTCGAGAAATGTATAAATCAGCAAGCTGGCTAGCAGTGATACTCTCTCGAACAGGTTGGAAGTGCGCCACTTTGGAGAGACGATCAATGACTACGAAGATAGCATTATTCCCTCTCTTGGTCCTGGGAAAGCCGGTGATGAAATCCACACCAACTTTATCCCATTTCCACTCAAGAATAGCTAAAGGCTGAAGGGTGCCAGCAGGTCTCTGATGCTCGGCTTTAACGCGACGACAAACGTTGTAGTTAGCAATGAACTCAGCAATTTCTCTCTTCATCCTAGTCCACCAGAACCTCTGGCGTAGGTCCTGATACATCTTAGTACTACCGGGATGAATCGTGAGAGGGGATTCATGCGCCTCCTTAAGAATCAGCTGTCGAAGATGCTGCTTCTTGGGGACCACCAGGCAGTTCCCAAAGAAAACGACACCTCGATCATCTATAGAGAAACTACCAGCAATACCCTTGGCAATGTTTCTCTTGATCCGGGTAATCCCCGTATCATGCTTCTGGGCTTCTATGATATGATCCACAAGAGTAGGTTTCGCCACCAAGGTAGAAAGGAATCCGTGAGGAGCAATGTGAAGGTTAAGCTTATAGAATTCCTCATGGAGAAGTGGTTGACCCTGCTGCAACATGAGATTGTTGCAATAGGATTTACGGCTTAGCGCATCAGCCATGACATTAGCTTTGCATGGGGTGTAGGTAATCCCTAGATCATAATCTGAGATCAACTCCAACCAACGTCTTTGCCTATGGTTCAAATCTGGCTGGGTGAAGATATACTTGAGACTCTGGTGATCGGTGTATATCTCGCAACGTTTACCAAGAAGGTAGTGTCGCCAGGTCTTGAGTGCATAGACTACGGCTGCAAGCAATAGATCATGTGTAGGATAATTCTCCTCATGTGGATGCAACTGTCGAGATGCATAGGCAATCACATGACGATCCTGCATAAGAATGCAACCTAGTCCCTGTCGTGAGGCGTCGCAGTAGATAACAAAGTCTTTAGTGAAATCCGGTGGCACAAGTATGGGAGCAGAAGTCAGGCGTCTTTTCAGTTACTGAAAACTGTACTCACACTGTGGGGACCACTCAAACTTTTTATCTTTCTTGAGAAGTTCCGTGAGAGGTTTAGCCACTTTAGAGAAGTTTTCAACAAAGCGGCAGCAATTACTGGCTAGACCAAGGAAACTCCTAACTTGTTTAATGGTTTCAGGTGGAGTCCAATCAAGAACGGCCTTAACTCTCTTGGGATTGACAGCAATGCCCTTACCAGAGATTACGTGGCCTAGGTAGGTCACTTCTGGCAACCAAAATTCACACTTGGAGAACTTGGCATAAAGGCGGTGCTCTCTGAGTTTTTCTAGCACAAGTCTAAGATGTTCGGCATGCTCTTCCTCATTCTTCGTGTAAATAAGAATATCATCGAGGTAAACAACGACGAACTTATGTAAGTACTCCATGAAGATCGAGTTCATCAAGCGGGAGAATGTAGCTGGAGTGTTGGTTAGACCGAAGGACATGATGGTGTACTCGTACTGGCCATAACGAGTGACAAAAGCTGTTTTAGGAATGTCCCCGTTTCCGATCTTGATTTGGTGGTAGCCTAACCTCAAATCCATCTTGGAAAAGACTGAGGATCCAGCAAGCTGATCATACAGGTCGTTGATCCTGGGGAGCGGATATTTGATCTTTATCGTGACCAAATTAACAGGACGATAGTCTACAACCATCCGGTCCGTACCATCCTTCTTCTTGATGAACAGGACGGGGCAAGCCCAAGGAAAAGAACTAGGACGGATGAAACCCTTTTGCAAGGACTCATCAAGTTGTTTCTTAAGCTCGGCTAGTTCTAAGGGTGCCATCTTGTAAGGTCTCCTAGAGATTGGAGCGATTCCTGGGATAAGATCTATGGCAAACTCTACATCTCTGTCAGGTGGAACACCTGGCAGTTCCTCTGGAAAGACATCCGGAAAGTCACGGACTACCGGGATATCTTCAAGGTCTGGAAGAGGGCTGGCATTAAGAGAATAGAGTTGACGCTTTGCAACTCTAGTGGAGACAGTGACTATCTTGCCAGATGCGTGTGTAAGCTGAACAGACCTGGTGTAACAATCAATCTTGGCATGATGAGCTGTCATCCAGTCCATACCCAAAATGATGTTAATATCTGAGGACTTGAGGGCTACAAGTGATGCAAGGAATACAAATCTATCAACAAGGATTTCATTACCATAGCTGATTCGGGTAGTTTGCCATCTAGACCCTGGGGTTTGGATTTCAAGCGGAGTTGGCATATCACAAAATGACATGTCGTGCGAACGAGCATAGCCTTCAGAAATGAAGGAGTGAGATGCTCCAGTATCGAACAGAACCGATGCTGGATGACAATTGACAAGGAGTGTACCAAGAACGACATCCGGATCATCATGAGCGTCTTTAGCTGAGACGTGATGCACACATCCAGGTTTAGTGCAAGCTGGCTTGGCACTGATCGTCTTGCTTGATGGCTTAACACAGCCAACAGGCTTCTCGGGCTGGGGTGGAGCATAACTAGTTTGAGAGCAGTCACGTGCATAGTGCCTTGGCTTCCCGCAAGTGAAGCAAGTCCCTGAAGTTGGACATGGACCCGCACTAACAAGCGGTCTACCAGTAGACCTGGGTGGAGCATACGACTGAGCCGGGGGAGGCTCCACATAAGATGGTCTCGGTGCATATCCGGAAGGAAGAGCGGAGTTTGGAAACCAAATCCGACACTTCTGCGAGCCCAAAACGGAAGAAGTTCCCAACTCACGGGTGTGCTTACAAGACTCCTCGTATGTGAGCTGAGTTGTCTCTGCACTAATGGCCTTGTTCACAAGAGCCTGGAATGTATCACAATGATGCAGGTGGAGATCACGACGCAACTTGGGGTTGAGACCCTTCCGAAACCTAGCCCGCTTCTTGGCCTCCGTGGACACCTCTTCTGAAGCATAGCGGGCAAGGTTCTCGAACTCTCTGCTGTAAGCATCAACAACCATCTTACTCTAGGTGAAATTACAGAAATCTTCTCTCTTGCGATCGATGAGGGCCTAGGGAATGTGATGCTCGCGAAAAGCCTCAGTGAAATCTCTCCAGGTAGGAATCTGGCCAGCTGGAAGCATAGCCTCATAGTTCTGCCACCAAAGACTAGCAAGACCTTCCAGGTGGTATGTAGCATAGGTGACCTTGTCATCTTCAACTACGTTTGTGGAACGCATCTTATGAGTGATGCTACGGAGCCAGTCATCTGCATCGAGTGGCTCGATGGAGTGATGAAAGGTAGGTGGGTGCAAGCGAATGAAGTCATGCATGGTCACAGATCCTTTGAACTGATGTGCGGTGTTCTCCTCGTTACGTGCCAGCAAGCGGTTAGACTGACGCTTGTTTCTCTCCATCTCTAACATGAACTCTGTCAACGAAGGTTGATCGGGAGGATCCTCATCCCTACCATCTCCGTGCTTCTGGCTACGAACAGCAGAACTTCGTTTAACTGATGACATCTTGAGAAACGAAACCAAGGACGGATCAGCATCAACTATCGACTGTAGAATGTAGGACAAAGAAATTAGTATCTCTCGAACTCCTAGGGCAATTCCGGCAGCATAACGGCAGTAAAATGCTCAGAATGAGACATCCTGCTAAAATGGGGTAGTAACATACTCAACATCTTCACTCAAGGTTCTGAGATAGTACTAAACAGGCTACACCGGAAGTACACAAAACTGGGGTATGACTCTGATCAACCAATCCTATGGGACTACGGAGTAGTAACACGTGATCCTGATAGACGGAAGAGAAAGCCTAGTACCTTAACCCCGTAGGAAAGATAGGATGACTCAGATCAGAAGGTCATGAGGTATAAGGAGTAAAAAGAGCCTTACGTTCCTTCCCACAATGAATTCCCATATATAACTAAAGAATTTCTAGACTCAACTTCGACCAGTTTGGCTTGGTAATCCTACAGGCAGTCAGGCTCTGATACCAAAGCTGTCAGGACCCCGATTCTAAGTCATACCGATCTAGCATGTAACACCTCATATCACTTTGCGGCCTCACGCACGGTATTCCCACGGGTGTCGCCTTACCATGGCCCGGGACCGTTTGCGCCTTTTGGCTCACGTATATGATAGTGTCGCTAGCATCCATATGACAGAGAACCCGGGCCGACATGACTAGTCGTGAACCCAAAGTGGCACTAACTTACGGGGACAGGCATACATGAAACAACATCGAGCATGTCGGTCAGCAGCGTGTGAATCCGGGTTGTAGCAACTGGGCTAACAGGACTCCGGGAACCCGGGCTGTAGCAGGCTAGGCAGGACTCCAGATGTCACCGTGTGACATTTCCCCGAAGGGACAGACACAGGAACGAAGTGAATCACATGCCGGCCAGTCAAGTGTTCCGGAGCAGTAGTGCTAGGCTAACAGGACTCCGGTGAACCGGGCTATAGCGGACTACTATGGCTCATGGATGCACAAGACTACATTTCCCCATAAGAGAGGCTACCAAGGATAAACAACTAGGTTGTCGGATCCCACACATAGCAATACATATTACACGTACGCATAACATGCAAGTATGTGTTGTACAACATGGCATCACAACATAACTCAACAACTCATATAGATAAAGGCTCAGAAGAGCCATCATAGCATTTATTACAAACAGGGGTCACATGACCCATCATTCAGAGCATACAAGCAACAAGCGGAAGCATTACATGTCTGAGTACAAACATCTATAAATGAAAAAGGCTGAAGAGCCTGACTATCTACAACATCCGATCAAGATCGTAGCTGAGGTACAAGCTACTTGTCGAAGCCCACGAGAACACTAGTAAGACCGAAGTCTTCGCTGCAAAAACATAAATAAAGCAACATGAGTACAAAGGTACTCAGCAAGACTTACATCAGATCCTATCATACATGCATTTGTATCAAGAGGGTATCGTGGAGTTTAGTTGCAGCAAGCCAGCATTGACTCAGTGGCTATCCTGTTCTACGACTACGAGAACTTCTTTGAGGTGAGATGGCGCACAGGAGTCCACTAATCACCACACAATACACCACTATGGATTCATCCCCGTCTCCCTACGAGAAGGCCATCCATAGCACTCACATTTGTCTTGAGCATTTTATAGTATCCACTTCAAGCTGTCTATGTACCACGTAAGCATCCAAGAAGTCCATAACCGCGGACCCGGCTATTCGAATAGATCATGTTAACCCTGCAGGGGTGTACTTCTTCACACACGCTCTCGCCACTTACCGCCATGTACACGTCATGTATCTCGACAACCTTCAAGCGGAAGCCTGGCGAGGGTGTCGGCCACGACCTGACTAACCACACAAGACTCTAGCCCAGGTTTATCGCCTATTCGGGTTCCATCCGCAAGGAGATCCGTCCAGGGTGTCGCTCATGGCCCGAAACGATGTGTGCAGGGTTCCCGAGCCCACCATCCGGGTGCCACTCGGTACACCAGGCCACGTGTGCCTAGTCTCTCCCAAGCCCACCCTGCCGGGTGCCACTTGGTAGAAAAATAGCACTACCTACAAACACCAGAAACTAGTTGCGACTCCTGGACAGAGATCAAGTTGGTTAATAAGTCGAGAGGGGTCGAGTTATCGGAACCCAATGTGTGGTAGTATCGAGTCATTGGACAACATACATAGAACTCAGTGCTTAAGGACGGTTCCAGTGAGACAACCCACCATGTACTCCTACATGGCCTCTCACCGCTACCTTTACCAAATCATGTTCACACACTTCACTCTCAGCATCAGAACATAGAACTGCACTCCAATTCATTCCCAATGAATCAGACCTGACACAACTCTAAGGAATAGCAGGCATGGCATGGTAGGAACACAACATGGCTCAATCAACTCCTACACATGCTAGTGGGGTTTCAACTATTTACTGTGGCAATGACAGGTCATGCAGAGGAATGGGTTCAACTACCGCAGCACAAAGTAGCAGATGAATCGTTGTTGTCCTAATGCAATAACTGAGAGCAGGAGCGAGAGAGTAGGATTGTATCAGAATGAACAAGGGGGTTTGCTTGCCTGGTAGATCAACAGAGAGGCATTGCTTCACAGACAGGTACTCTGGAACGGTCTCCGGAGCAAGACCTATCGAGAAGGAACGGTGCCAACAATCAATACACAAGCATATGCAACAATATGATGCATGAACATGGCATGAATATGTGATGTTGTTTGTGCTAGTGCAGCTAGCATTCTATTTGGATGAAGTCCATTTGAATCAAGGATTCAAATGCAACTCCAAGTAAGCTCTTTATAAATGCCCTTTTTAGTGTTTCACTTATACAGTAGGTATAAGTTGGTTTGTCATGCATGAAGCTAGTACAGATGGAAAGATTGCATTTTTCTGATGATTTTTCATATATAAATTATTTCAATCTGAGCTACGGTTGAATTTATATAAATTTTTGAAGTTTTGGCTATTTTCTGGAATTTCTGAATTATTTTAAATCCAGAAAGTTAAATACTGCATCAGCACTGCGTCATGCGTGCATCAGCAGGTCAATGGAGCTGACCAGGTCAAACCTGACGTGTGGGGTCCACACGTCAGTGACCGCTTAGTTAACAAGGGGGTTATTATACTAATCTAATTAAAGGATTAGGGCGCCTGGGCCCACTGTCAGCGTCAGGGATTAGTTAAATGGTGATTAGCCTTAAGCTAATCACCTGGCAGGCCGGGGCCGCATGTCAGGTCGGCTAGGGTCATCGGCGGCGACCTCTGGACGTGGCGGCGTCCACGCTGCAGGGCACAGGGGCGGCGGCTGGGAGCACCGGGGCGTAGCCCGTGCTCTCCCGCATCTAGTGGGGTAGGTAGGAGGAGGAGGGGTGGCCGGAGCTCGCCGAAGCGAGGCTCACGGCGGCGGCCGGGGCACGGCTCGGCAGAGGGCTAGAGGGCGTCGGAAGAGCAGGGGAGAGGGGGGTTCGACGGCGGGGCTCACAACGAATCCAATGGCGGGGTCGGCGAGCTCGGGGAAGGCTTGGTGCAGCCGGAACGGCGATGGCGATCTCCGGTGCTGGAGGTTGAAGACGACAGTGATGGCGGCTCCACAAGGATTCCCGCGTCGCGTGGCTCGACGGAGAGGTAGACGAAGACGTGGCGGAGCTTGCAGACACGGAGAGAGGGTGAGGGGAAGGTGGTGGCTGCGGCTACGGTGAACGGCGGCGACGGCAGCGCTCGGGCGTTCGTGGGGGAGGGCGAGAGAGAGGAGGGGAGGTCACTGGAGAGAGGGAGAGAGGTGCGGGGCGGTGCGTGGCGTCGCGCGGGGCATCCACGCGACGAGGAGGAGGACATGCAGGCAGGCAGGTGCCGTGGCGCGCGAAGCGCGCGCGCGCGCCGGGCACACGCCTCGCCTACTGGCGCGAGGTGGAGGACGGTGCGGTGGCCAGTGGGCTGGGCCAGCACAGTTGGGTCCGCACAGTGCCAGGCCGCAGGTGGCCCAGGTAAGCATTTTTCCATTTTTGTTTTCTTTCTATTTTCTGACATTTGTTTCTTATTTAGTAAAATACTAAATCATTTTATTTTCTTCTGACAATTTTTGCAAGGGCCTAAAGGATTATTCCAAAGCCCCTCACCAAAATTCAGAATTATTCGACAATATTATATATATATATATATATATATATATAAATATTTATCCAACGCAAATAAATACTGGATTAATTCCAAATGGCCAAATTAAACATTTACGAGCTCCTGAAAATATTGGTTTTATTTTTACCTCTGACCAATATTTTCAGAGAGTAACATGAACATTTTCTTGGACCTTTTTGGAGCACTTTTTCTCTGGGTCATTTCCAGAAATGATTTCTGAGGGTTTCACAAATCCCTATTTCAAATTTAATGGAATTTAAACATGATGCACACATGACCAGCTAGTCTAGGTCATACCAGAACTAGAGATGTGACATCAATAAACGAGAGAATTGCACAAGAAGCGGCCGACAACTGGGACCAAGCAGCTCGAGCAGTATTTATGTAGAGTTTTTCGAGAAAACTTCTCCAAAGTAGCCAAACCCCTCACGGAACTTCTCAAGAAAGATAACAAGTTTGAGTGGTCCCCACAGTGTGAGTACAGTTTTCAGGAACTGAAAATACGCCTGACTTCTGCTCCCATACTTGTGCCACCGGATTTCACGAAAGACTTTGTTATCTACTGCGACGCCTCACGACAGGGACTAGGTTGCATTCTTATGCAGGATCGTCATGTGATTGCCTATGCATCTCGTCAGTTGCATCCACATGAGGAGAATTATCCTACACATGATCTAGAGCTTGCAGCCGTAGTCTATGCACTCAAGACCTGGCGACACTACCTTCTTGGTAAACGTTGCGAGATTTACACCGGTCACCAGAGTCTCAAGTATATCTTCACCCAACCAGATTTGAACCTTAGGCAAAGACGTTGGTTGGAGTTGATCTCAGATTATGATTTAGGGATTACCTACACCCCAGGCAAAGCCAATGTCATGGCTGATGCGCTAAGTCGTAAATCCTATTGCAACAATCTCATGTTGTAGCAGGGCCAACCTTTTCTCCATGAGGAATTCTCTAAGCTTAACCTTCACATTGCTCCTCACGGATTCCTTTCTACCTTGGTGGCGAAACCTACTATTGTGGATCGTATCATAGAAGCCCAGAAGCAGGATACGGGAATTTCCCGGATCAAGAGAAACATTAAGAAGGGAGTTGGTGGTTGTTTCTCTATGGATGATCGAGGTGTTGTTTCCTTTGAAAAGCGCTTGGTGGTTCTCAAGAATCAACATCTGCGAAAATTAATTCTTAAGGAGGCGCATGAATCTCCTCTCACAATTCATCCCGGTAGTACTAAGATGTATCAGGACCTACGCCAGAGGTTCTGGTGGACTAGGATGAAGAGATAAATTGCTCAGTTTATTGCTAACTGTGACGTTTGTCGTCGCATTAAGGTAGAGCATCAAAGGCCTACTGGCACCCTTCAGCCTTTAGCCATTCCTGAGTGGAAATGGGATAAAGTTGGTATGGACTTCATCACCGGCTTTCCCAGGACCAAGAAAGGGAATAATGCTATCTTCGTAGTCATTGATCGTCTATCCAAGGTGGCTCACTTCCTACCTGTTCGAGAGAGTATCACCGCTAGTCAGCTCGCTGACTTATATATTTCTCGAATAGTGTCACTTCATGGCGTTCCACTAGAGATCAATTCAGACCGTGGCAGTCTTTTCACTTCTCATTTCTGGGAGAGTTTCCAAACTGCCATGGGGACCCATCTTTCCTTCAGTACCGCTTTCCACCCTCAGTCGAGTGGTCAGGTGGAAAGGGTCAACCAAATTCTCGAGGACATGCTTAGAGCTTGCGTTATCTCATTTGGTATGGATTGGGAGAAATGTCTTCCTTTCACCGAGTTTGCTTATAACAATAGCTATCAATCCAGTCTCAAGAAAGCTCCTTTTGAGATTCTCTATGGACGAAGATGTCGAACACCTTTGAACTGGTCAGAAACCGGTGAAAGACAATTCTTTGGACCGGACATGATCCAGGAGGCAGAAGAGCAAGTTCGCATCATTCGTGAGAATTTGAAAACAGCCCAGTCTCGTCAAAAGAGCCAGTATGACCGTCGTCATAAGGAAGTGGCTTATGAAATTGGCGACAAGGCTTACCTTCGGGTTACTCCTCTAAAGGGTACCCATCGTTTCGGTATCAAGGGCAAGTTGGCTCCTCGTTACATTGGTCCCTTTCACATTCTCGCTAAACGAGGAGAGGTTGCCTACCAGTTGGAACTACCCCCACATCTTTCTCGAGTGCATGATGTCTTCCACGTCTCTCAACTCAGGCGTTGCTTCTCGGATCCTATCCGTGGAGTGGACCACGAAACGCTTGATCTCCAAGATAACCTCATGTATCGAGAGTACCCGGTTCACATTCTTGATCAAGCAGAGCGTGTTACCCGACGTCAAAACATCAAGTTTCTCAAAGTTCAGTGGTCTCATCATTCCGAGAGAGAAGCTACCTGGGAGCGAGAAGATCGTCTTCGACTGGAGTACCCCGCTTTCTTTCCGTCGACCCCTGAATCTCGGGACGAGATTCTTTCAAGTGGGGGCGAGTTGTCACATCCCTAGTTCTGGTATGACCTAGACTAGCTAGTCATTTGTGCATCATGTTTAAATTCCATTTAAATTGAAATGAGGATTTGTGAAACCCTCTGAATCTTTTTGGAAATTGATCAAATAAAAATTGCTCCAAAAATATCCAAGAAAATGCTCATGTTGCTCTCTGAAAATATTGGACAGAGATAAAAAAATCAAACCAATATTTTTAGGAGTCCATAAGTAATTATTTTGGGCATTTGGAATTAATGCAGTAATTATTTGCATTGGATATATATTATGATATATATAAAATATTGTTCAAAAATTGTGCCTTTTGTTGAGGAGCTCTGGAATAATACCACTAGCTCCTATAAAAATTGGCATAAGTAAATAAATTGATTTAGTATTATTACTAAATCAGAACAAATGTCAGAAAAATAGAAAGAAACAAAAACAGGAAAAGCTTACCTGGCGCTTATCTACAGCTATCTGGCGCCTCAGCCGGCCCAGCGGTGCAGCCCACTGGCCCAACCGCCAACCGTCGTCCTCCTGGAAATGACAGAAGGACAGGGGCACGCATCGGCGCGCGCGGCCACGCGTCCGGCCGCGGCCACGTCTCCCCGCCACCTCCTGCTTCTCCGTCTCGTCGCCTGGAACGCCCGGACGTCGCCACGCACCGCCCCGACTGATCTCCTCTCTCTCCCGTGCCTCTCCCCTCCTCTGGCTCCCTCTCCCTCTCTTTCCCGAGCGCACCGGAGAGCGCAGCTGCTCGCCGCCGTAGCCACCGGCCACCCCTCGCCCTGCCACTGAGCCGAGAAGCTCCGCCGCGACTGCCTTGCCCCCTGCACGGAGCTACGCGACGCCCTGAGGCCCTGCTACATCGCCACCATCGTCGTCTTCACCTCGGCCGCCGTGGATCGCCGCCGTCGATTCGCGACAACCCACGCTTCCCCGACCCTGCCATCTACACCATCCACCTCCCCATGAGCCCCTGCTTCATCTCCCCTCTCTCCCCTGGTCGCGCTCGCCCTCTAGTTGTCGTCTCCGCCATGGCCGAACCTTCGCCGCCGCCCGAGCTCGCCGTCAATGCAGCTTCGGTGACCATTTGGTCACCCCGGTGAGTCCAACAAGCTCGCAGGGCCACGTAGAGCATCCCTAGCGCTTTGCTTCTCTCGTCTTCGAGCTCCAAACGCGCTCTCGTGCACGACCGAACTCCGGCGGCCGCAACCGAGCTCACCGCCGTCGACTCCGGCCATCCCAGGCCCAGCCACGGCCACCGCCCAACGCGCCATCGAGCTAGCTCTCCAACGCGCCTAGCCGCGCGTCATTTGGAGCACCACAGAGGAAACCCGGGGCACAAGTACGCCGCGGATCTCGCCGGCGACTTATCGCCGGCAGGTTTGACCTGTTTGACCCGGGGTTTGACCTCCCTGGAGTCAACACACGTGGGCCCCGCCCCTGACTAGATTAGCTTAGGATTAATTACCCCTGCTGACACTGACAGTGGGCCCCAGCGCCACTAATCTTTTAATTAGGATTAAATTAACCCCTGTTTAACCCCCTGTCACTGACGTGTGGACCCCACACATCAGGTTTGACCCCAGCCAGTCGCAGTTGACTTGCTGACGTCATGCTTATGCAGTGCTGACGCAGTATTTGATTTTCTGGTATTAAAATAAATCAGGAAATTCCAGGAAATATTCAAAACTTCAAAAATTCATATAAATTCAACCGTAGTTCAGATTGAAATAATTTATATATGAAAAATTATCAAAAAAATGCAATCTATACATCTGTACCAGTTTCATGCATGAAAAAACAAGTTATACCTGCTGTATAAGTGAAACACTAAAATGGCTTATATAAAGAGCTTATTTTGGAGATGCATTTGAATCTTTGGTTCAAATGGACTTCATGCAAATGAATGGTAGCTGCATTAGCTCAAACAACATCACATCTACATGCCATGTTCATGCATCATATTGTTGCATATGATTGTGTATTGATTGCCGGCACCGTTCCTTCTCGATAGGTCCTGCTCCGGAGACGTTCCAGAGTACCTGTCTGTGAAGCAGTGCCCCCCCTTGTTGATTTACTAGGCAAGCAAACCCCCTTGTTCTTTCCGATACAATCCTACTCTCTCGCTCCTGCTCTCAGTTATTTTATTAGGACAACAACGATTCATCTGCTACTTTGTGCTGCGGTAGTTGAACCCATTCCTCTGCATGACCTGTCATTGCCACAGTAAATAGTTGAAACCCACTAGCATGTGTAGGAGTTGATTGAGCCATGTTGTGTTCCTACCATGCTATGCCTGCTATTGCTTAGAGTTGTGTCAGGTCTGATTCATTGGGAATGAATTGGAGTGTTACGATATGTTCTGATG
>LR880971.1:721325993-721339984 GCA_904067115.1 Aegilops sharonensis
TCAGGAACTGAGTTCTGTGTTTGTGATCCATGAACAGTTACTACCACACATTGGGTTCCGGTAACTCGGCCCCTCTCGGCTTATTAATCAACTCGATCTCTGTCCAGGAGTTGCAACTAGTTTCTGGTGTTTGTAGGTAGTGTTAGTAGTCTACCAAGTGGCACCCGGTACAGGTGGGCTTGGGACAGACTAGGCACAGTGGCACGGTGTACCAAGTGGCACCCGGTTGGTGGGCTTGGGAACCCTGCTCACATCGTTTGGGGCCGTGAGCGACACCCCGGCCGGATCTCCTTGCGGATGGAACCCGAATAGGCGATAAACCTGGACGAGAGACTTGTGTGGTTAGTCAGGTCGTGGCCGACTCCCTCGCCCGGCTTCCGCTTGAAGGTTGTCGAGGTACATGACGTGTACAGGGCGATAAGTGGCGAGAGCGTGTGTGAAGAAGTACACCCCTACAGGGTTATCATTATCTATTCGAATAGCCGGATTCCTCAGATATGGAAACTTGGACCCCTTGCATAGTTCATAGACAAGTGAAAGTGGATACTCTAAAACTCGCAAGATAAGCGTGAGTGCTATGGATGGCGTTCTCGTAGGGAGACGGGAGCGGATCCATAGTGGTGTATTGATATGGTGAATATCTGGACTCGTGTGCGCCACCTCAAAAGAGTTACTTGCAGTCGTAGTTTAGGATAGTCACCGAGTCAAAGCTGGCTTGCTGCAGTTGAACTCCACCACCCCCTTTTGATAATGATGCATATGTAGTTAGTTCTGATGTAAGTCTTGCTGAGTACATTTGTACTCACGTTTGCTTATTTTATGTTTTGCAGAGAGACGTTATTCTCGCTAGTAGTTCCGCCTGGACTTCGACGTTTAGCTTGTTACCTCAGCTACGATCTTGTGCCCTCGGCAGGATCTGGTAGATAGTCAGGCTTCTCAGCCCTTTTTCATTTGTAGATGTCTGTACTCAGACATGTTAAGCTTCCGCGTGTGCTTTGTTTTGTATGCTCTGAATGTTGGGTCATGAGACCCATGTTTGTAATATCTCGCTCCTCGGAGCCTAATGAATAAATATTTGAGTCGTAGAGTTATGTTGTGATGACATGTTGTATTTACACATATTGAGCATATTGTGTGTATGTTTGAAATGCTTGGTATGTGTGGGATCCGACAATCTAGTTGTTTATCCTTGGCAGCCTCTCATATGGGGAAATGTAGTCTAGTGCTTCCTGAGCGATAGTAGTCCGCTACAGCCCGGTTCACCAGAGTCCTGCTAGCCCAGCACTACTGCTTTGGACACTTGACTGGCCGGCATGTGTTTCACTTCGTTCCTATGTCTATCCCTTCGGGGAAATGTCACGCGGTGACATCCGGAGTCCTGCCTAGCCTGCTACAGCCTGGGTTACCAGAGTCCTGTTAGCCCAGTGCTACAGCCCGGATTCATACGTTGATGACCGACATGCTCGATGTGATTCATGTATGCCTGTCCCCATGGGTTAGTGCCGCTTTGGGTTCACGACTAGCCTTGTCGGCCCGGGTTCTCTGTCATGTGGATGCTAGCGACACTATCATATACGTGAGCCAAAAGGCGCAAACGGTCCCGGGCCATGGTAAGGCGACACCCGTGGGAATACCGTGCGTGAGGCCGCAAAGTGATATGAGGTGTTACCGGCTAGATCGATGTGACTTGGAATCGGGGTCCTGACACCCAGCCCCCTCGTCCTGATGATGGTCTTCATTTCTTCTTGGCTGCGGTGGCAGAGGAGGGAGGCCTGCGTTGCCTTGCGGGCGATCCTCGCGAGGCTGATCTCTCCAGCCTCCCTCGCGAGGCGGGACCCTCCAACCTCCCTCGCGAGGTTGGTCCTGCCAGCGGTCCTCGCGAGGTCGGTCACGCCACCCTTGGCGAGGGCCATGGTCTTCCCAGCGTCCTGCGCTTCTTCCTCCTCCTCGGCCGTAGCCTCGATCATTGCGGTCGGGGCGTCGACCGATTTCCCTTCTCGCACGGCTCCGAGCTCTTGACATTTGTTGGTGTTGTGGGTGTGGAGGTCGTGGTACACATAGTACCGGCTGCCCTTGGAAGACTCGGGTTGATCTCTGCCTCGCTTGGTGTCTGGTTCTGCTGCGAGCACGGCAGCCCCCTTGCGCTTCACGTCCTTGACCTTGGGCTTCTTCTCTTCTGGGTCGGCAGCCGTCAGCTCAAGGAGGGAAAGGCGTCCTTCCTCGGCCCTGGCGCACTTGGTCGCCAAGTTGAACAGCTCTAGGGATGTGCATAGGTCTTCATGCATCGCCGGCTCCTCCTTCATCTTGACGTCACGCACACCGTCGGAGAAGGCTGAGATGATGGCCTCCTCAGTCACCTTAGGAATCTTGAGGCGTGCATTGTTGAAGCGCTGGATGTACTTCTGCAGGGTCTCTCCTGGCTGCTACTTGATGCGGTGCATGTCGCTCAGGATGGAGGCCGATCGCGAGTACCTTGGAAGTTGGCGATGAAGCGGGTGCGCATCTCGTCCCAGGAGGAGATCGTGCCAGGAGCCAGGTTCAGGAGCCAGTGCGGGCACCGTCCTTGAGCACCATGGGAAACCAGTTCGCCATGACCTTCTCGTCCCCGTTGGCGGCTTCGATGCCCAGCTCGTAGAGCTGGAGGAACTCCGCAGGGTTGGCCGTGCCGTCGTAGCGAGGAGGCAGGTCTGGCTTGAACTTGCCGGGCCATGCGACGCTGCACGGCTCGGTGGTGAAGGCGCGGCAGCCCGCAGTGGCCACGGGAGGCCTTTGGTGACGGAGAGCTTGATCTTGCGGGTCCCCGTGCGCTGCCGCTGGGAGCAGCGCGGGGTCGTGGCGTGCTGGAACAGGAGCGCGGTCATGACGGGCCGGTGCAGGGAGCACTCGGGCAGCTTCTTGGGGGCGAGGGACCTCTTGGCAGCTCTGCTCTTGCTGCGCTGGCGCCGGACGGAGCGGGTTCCACCTAGGGGCCACGCATCTTGGGGCCAAGGCGCCTTCTTGAGGGGGAGGCGGCTGAGGCGCCCCCGGAGCTTCATCGCCCGCGCAAGGCGGGCACGGTGCAGTGAGAAGGACGGCGCGGGGGAGCCCCCTGCGGCGCGGACGAGCTCGGCGACGCGGTCGAGCCACTCCTCGTAGACGTCATCGACGGGGCGGTAGCGCAGGAGCTCGTTTTCTGCGATGAGCGAGGCTCGAGCCTCCATGGGTGCGCGGAGCGCGCGGGACGAAGAACCAGCTGGGGCGAGCGAAGGAGTAGCGGTGCGTCCGTCTCGCCTCACGGATGGATGCTGTGATGATGCTTGCTGCTCGTTCCCCGCCGGGCCGGTGGCGGCGTTGACGGCAGGCGACGGGGAAAGGCAGGGGCGGCCGCCGACAGGGGCCGTCTGGGCGACGCGAGTAGCGAGGGCGGCCCGGCGCTCGGTGCGGGCCCGACGAGCGTCTGACATGGATGCGACGGGCGGCGAAGAACAGGGCGGCGGAAGGCGGATTCCGGCGCACCCCTACCTGGCGCGCCAAATGTCGGATATCGGGTTCCGGCAGACCCTCTAGGTTCGAACTCTGGGGTGCACGCGGAGAATCTTGCCTCCAACCTACCTACCCCTCGTCGCCTCGCAAGGATCTAAACTACACAAAGAGTAACACAAGGGACACAAGGTTTATACTGGTTCAGGCCACCATTGTGGTGTAATACCCTACTCCAGTGTGTGGTGTGGTGGATTGCCTCCGGGGCTGATGATGAACAATACAAGGAAGAACAGCCTCACGAGGGTCTGTTCTTGGCCGGTGCGACGAACTGCTAGGGGGAGTTCGTCGCTTCTCTCTCTCTCTCTTACTCACTCTCTAGATTCAAGATCGCTTGGTTGCTGATCTGGTCTCTCTCTACCCTGTGGGTGGATAGTCCTATTTATAGGCAGAGGCCCTGGGCCTCTTCCCAAATATTGAGCGGGAAGGGCGCCAACAATTGGCCATTTTGAAGGGGAACATCTAGTACACTTATCCTGACTAAAGTTGGTCTTCGCCTGCCAAAGGCTCTGACGATGACGCCGGCTTGGGCTCCACGATGACCTCCTTCCTTCCGTTGTGTTGGTCTTGGTCTTGTTGCACCGAAATGGTTACCTTTGCTTGATACTCTCGCCTGCGCTTGCCCCCTTTGCACCAAAGAGGAAACGAGGACACTGCGCGGGCTGGCTCCCGCCTGGCGCCCTTGGTCGTTATGGCTTGCGTCATGGGCACCTCGTGAGGTACCCCGCCTTGATCTCTCCGCCTCCTCGCGAGCCAGCCTGACGAGGCCGTGCCTGAGGAAGCTTCCTGTCATCCGCCCCGCGAGGCTTGGCCCCTCGCAAGGGTCTTGAGCTTGTGTTGGTGAAGATGGGCCGTGCTGGGCCAACCCTTGAGCCACGCCGCAGGCTGCAAGCAGGCAAGTCTGGGTACCCCCGTTCCCAGAACACCGACAGAGTGGTACGCTCGGCTTGATCGAGGATACGAACGGGGTACTCTCAATATGTGAGATTATCTTGAAGATCAAGCGTTTCGTGGTCCACTCCACGCATAGGATCCGAGAAGCAACGCCTGAGTTGAGAAACGTGGAAGACGTCGTGGACTCTGGAGAGATGCGGAGGTAGTTCCAATTGGTAGGCAACTTCTCCTCGTTTAGCAAGAATGCGAAAGGGTCCAATGTAGCGAGGAGCCAACTTTCCTTTGATACCGAAACGATGGGTTCCCTTCAGAGGAGTAACCCGAAGGTAAGCCTTCTCGTCAACCTCAAAAGTCATAGCCTTATGTTTTCGGTCATATTGACTCTTTTGACGAGATTGGGCTGTTTTCAACTTTTCACGAACGATGCGGACTTGCTCTTCTGCTTCCTGGATCATATCCGGGCCAAAGAATTGTCTTTCCCCGGTTTCCGACCAGTTAAGAGGCGTTCGACACCTTCGTCCATAGAGAACTTCAAAGGGGGCTTTATCCAAACTAGATTGATAGCTGTTGTTATAAGGAAATTCGGCAAATGGAAGGCATTTCTCCCAATCCATTCCGAATGAGATAACAGAAGCTCGAAGCATGTCTTCTAGAATCTGGTTGACGCGTTCTACTTGACCACTTGATTGAGGGTGAAAGGCGGTGTTAAAGGAAAGGCGGGTTCCCATATCATTTTGGAAACTTTCCAAAAATCAAGAGGTGAATAGACTTCCTCGATCCGAGTTAATTTCCAGTGGAACCCCATGGAGGGACACTATTCGGGAGATATACAAGTCTGCTAGCTGGCTAGCGGTTATACTCTCGCGAACAGGCAAGAAATGGGCCACTTTGGAAAGACGATCGATAACGACGAAGATAGCATTATTCCCTTTCTTGGTCCTGGGAAAACCGGTGATGAAATCCATACCAATTTTATCCCATTTCCATTCAGGAATAGCTAAGGGTTGAAGGGTGCCAGCAGGCCATTGATGCTCTACTTTAACACGACGGCAGACATCGCAATTAGCAACAAATTGAGCAATCTCTCTCTTCATCCTAGTCCACCAGAACCTCTGGCGTAGGTCCTGATACATCGCATTAAGGATCAGCTTCCGTAGATGCTGGTTCTTGGGAACCACTAGACAGTTCTCAAAGTACACAACACCATGATCATTTGTAGAGAAACATTTAGCATCTCCGCTAGCAATGTTCTCCTTGATCTGGGATATCCCTTTATCCCGCTTTTGGGCAGCGATGATTTGATCCGTAAGAGTAGGTTTCGCCACCAAGGTGGAAAGGAATCCTTGAGGAACGATGTGAAGGTTAAGCTTCCGAAATTCCTCATGGAGAAGTGGTTGACTTTGCTGTAACATCAGGTTGTTACAATAAGATTTACGACTTAGCGCATCAGCCATGACATTGGCTTTTCCTGGGGTATAAGTTATCCCTAAGTCGAAATCTGTGATCAACTCGACCCAACGTCTTTGCCTGAGATTCAAATCCGGTTGGGTGAATATATACTTCAGACTTTTGTGATCAGTGAAGATTTCGCAACGATTACCGAGGAGGTAATGTCGCCAGGTTTTGAGTGCATGGACTACAGCTGCAAGCTCTAGATCATGAGTAGGATAATTTTCCTCATGTGGGTGCAATTGCCGTGAAGCATAAGCAATTACCTGACGATCTTGCATGAGAATGCAACCTAGTCCTTGTCGCGAGGCGTCGCAATAGATAACAAAGTCCTTGGAGAAGTCTGGTGGTACCAGTACAGGAGCAGAAGTCAGGCGTCTTTTCAGTTCCTGAAAATTGTGCTCACATTGTGGGGTCCACTCGAACTTTTTATCTTTATTGAGGAGTTCAGTTAGAGGTTTAGCAACTTTGGAGAAGTTCTCGACAAAGCGGCGACAATAGCTCGCTAAGCCCAGGAAACTCCGAACTTGCTTGACCGATTCAAGTGGAGTCCAGTTAAGAACGGCTTGAACTCGCGGGATTGACAGCAATACCCTTACTATAAATTACAAGTCCTGGATAGGTCACTTCTGGCAACCAGAATTCACATTTAGAAAATTTGGCATAAAGGCGATGCTCTCGAAGTTTCATCAACACTAGCCTTAGATGCTCGGCATGTTCTTCCTCATTCTTGGAGTAGATGAGTATATCATCGAGGTAAACCACGACGAATTTATCCAAATACTCCATGAAGATTGAGTTCATTAACCGAGAGAAGGTGGCTGGGGCGTTGGTTAAACCGAAGGACATGACGGTGTACTCGTATTGGCCATAACGAGTAACAAAGGCCGTTTTGGGAATGTCCCCGTTCTTGATTTTGATTTGATGGTAGCCCAACCTCAAATCCATCTTAGAGAAGACTGAGGATCCAGCGAGCTGATCATATAGATCGTTGATCCTGGGGAGCGGATACTTGTCCTTTATTGTGACCAAGTTGACGGGTCGATAATCTACAACCATCTGATCCGTACCATCTTTCTTCTTGACGAAGAGGACGGGGCAAGCCCATGGGGATGAACTAGGTCGGATGAAACCCTTTTTCAAGGACACATCGAGTTGTTTCTTAAGCTCGGCTAGTTCTAGTGGTGCCATCTTATAGGGTCTTCTAGAAATTGGGACAGTTCCTGGAATGAGATCTATCACAAACTCGACATCTCTGTCAGGTGGAACACCTGGAAATTCTTCTGGAAAGACATCCGGAAAATCACGGACTACCGGAACGTCTTCGAGGTCTGGCAAAGGACTGGCATTAAGAGAATATAGCTGTCGCTTGGCTACTCGGGTCAAGACATTGACTATCTTTCTCGAAGGATGCGTAAGTTGAACAGTCCTAGAGAAGCAATCAATCTTGGCATGATGGGCTGACATCCAGTCCATATCCAAGATGATATTAATATCCGAAGATTTGAGAGCTATCAATGATGCAAGGAAAACAAGTCTGTCAACTTGGATTTCATTTCTATAGCTTACTCTAGAGGTTTGCCATCTAGAACCAGGAGTAGAAATTTCCATGGTGGAAGGCATGTCACAGAATGTGGTGTTATGCAAACGAGCATAGTTTTCGGATATGAATGAATGAGATGCTCCAGTATTGAAAAGAACATATGCCGGGTGGCAATTAACAAGGAGCGTAGCGAGAACGACATTGGGATCCTCTTGAGCCTCTTCAGCTGAGACACAATTCACATGGCCACGTGCAGCGGTGGCCGGCTTGGCATAGTACACCTTCCCTGTTGGCTTGCCACGGCCAACAGCCTTTCCAGACTGGTTGGGTTTGGTCTGGGGACACTCGCGCATGTAGTGGCCCGGTTCCCCGCACTTGAAGCACGTCACGGAGCTGGTGCGTGGAGGAGCATTGTTGGTTGGCCCACCATAGGGCTTGGCTGGTGCATACTGCTGAGCTGGACGAGGCGCCTGATAGGATGGCCTCAGTGTGAACCTGGGTGGCAGGGCAGTGTTAGGCACCCACACCCGGCGCTTCTGAGGACCAGCACCGGATGAGGAACTCGTGTCACGGCCATGCTTGCGTGTTGCTTCGAAATCAGTCTGACCTGTCTCAGCACTGATGGCCTTGTTCACAAGCTTCTGGAAGGAAGTGCATTCATGCAGACGGAGATCACGGCGAAGCTCGGGGCTAAGTCCCTTGCGGAACCTTGCCTGCTTCTTGGCATCGGTGGAAACTTCCTCAGTTGCATAGCGTGCTAGGTTACCGAACTCCCTGCTGTATGCATCCACAGAGAGTCTACCTTGGGTGAAACTGCAGAACTTCTCACGCTTACGGTCCATAAGACCCTCCGAAATGTGATGTTCGCGGAAAGCCTCACTAGATTCTGCCCAAGTAGTGACATGGCCAGCTGGGTGCATGGCTTCATAATTTTCCCACCAGAGACTGGCGGGGCCTTCGAGATGATATGCAGCAAAAGTGACCTTATCAGCCTCAGCTACGAGTGCAGAATGTAGCTTGTGAGTAATGCTGCGAAGCTAGTCATCGGCGTCGAGAGGCTCGACGGAGTGGTGGAAGGTGGGTGGATGTAACTTGATGAAGTCGCTGAGCGACACCAAGTTATTCCTCTGATGATGTGTTGTGTTCTGTTCGGTGCGCTCCAACAAACGGTTGGTCTCCCGCTTGTTTCTCTCAGCCTCCAGCATGACCTCGGCTAGAGAAGGTGGGTGAGGCAGGTTTGCATCCCCAGCTCTACTGCCTTCGGCCTGCTCTGGGGAAGCAGGGTTGTTGCGGGTGTTGACCATCCTAGGAAAAAAAGACAATGGTTTAGTACAGAATGATAAGATTCTGGCATAGAAATGTAGAATGTGAGGAACAACTCGGAATGCAAGATGATCATCCGTATGACATGGTAAATATAGAAACTGCTACATTTATTCCATCGTCATACACACCATACAAGGTTTAGTACAAGACCAAACGGAGTACAACTACGGTGAACGGAGGATTACATCTCATCGGAGGCATCCCAAGCTCCTATACATTATTTTTCTACACCTCCGGAAAACGGTACACACTAAGTCATATCCCACAAGACACGCAGGACGGTGGACGATATAACTGTTACAATACTAGTGGTGCTACTATCATCTCAGGCATTTCCGTAGTAATCCTCATAGAAGTTACCCCCATGTCCTGGAAGCTGAACGTGATCATCTGGAAACAAACGATCCTGTGGAGCCTGCGGTCCATAAGGACTCGGGTGTGGCCTGGGACCATCAAACGGTGGCAGAGGAGGTCCACGGGGAGGAGTGATGCCTCCTACATCACGCCAATCCATACGGTCCGGCAGAGTAGACTGCATGGGGTAGAGATCCCGCATAGCCATATACCCTGCCTACACAGCAGGTGCAAACCGAGTCAAGGTGGCCCAGTGATCAGACCGGGAGTTGAAAAGCTCCAATCGCAAAGCATGATTTTCACGGTCCTTGTCCTCAAGCACCTGTGCGGTAGTGCGGAGCAGCTAATCCTCATGAGAAGAGTCGGTGTAGATAGCTGTGAAGTAACCTTCTGCCCCAGGAAGTGACATCGGCATATAGCGGAAGTCAGTGTTCCAAAGCAAGGAAGTCCTGGCCCATATGACAGTCATCATCGAATATGCAGCGTCTTGCACAGACATCTCGATGGTAACCCCAATTCCATATGAGCAATGGAGGGGTTCAGTGGATTCAGGATAGCAAGGAAATATCCTGACGGTGCAGAGGTATTGGCTTTGATTGAAGTCTCTATACTGCTCCTCAACGGTGTACTCGGGATACCAACGGTATCCAGCCTCGGTCATAACAAGGACCAACATAGCAGTATGGCCCGGTACATCGAGACACCGAGTCAGACGAACAACTTGATTCTGGGTGCGGGAGGCCATCTGAAACATGATATAATGCAAAGGCATTAGAATTTCTAGCAGAAATTGGACAGCATAACGGCTGTAAATGCTCAAAAAGGATTTTGAGACACTTTGCAAAGGATTGCATAGACACTCAACAACATCATATCAAGATTCTGGGTCCAACTTAGCAACATAATGGGGTAGTAGAACTGAACTAGGATTGCGTCCATCAAACCTATAAGGTACTACTGATTAGTAACACATGAATCTGATAGAAAGAAGAGATCCTAATCCTTAACCCCTAGTGGAAGAATAGACTGACTCAGATTAGAATGCCATGAGGTAAAGGAGTAAAAAGAGCCTTACGTTCCATCCCGCAATCAATTCCCCTACATATAACTAAAGCATTTCTAGACTTAACATCGACCAGTTTGGCTTGGAGAACCTACAGGCAGTCCGGCTCTGATGCCAACGCTGT
Organism: Aegilops sharonensis; assembly: GCA_904067115.1. NCBI lineage: Eukaryota > Viridiplantae > Streptophyta > Magnoliopsida > Poales > Poaceae > Aegilops > Aegilops sharonensis. The sequence goes on from LR880971.1 coordinate 721,336,266, forward strand.
CAGGACCCCGACTCAATGGCACATCGATCTAGCATGTAACACCTCATATCACTTTGCGGCCTCACGCACGGTATTCCACGGGTGTCGCCTTACCTTGCGCGGGACCGTTTGTGCCTTTTGGCACACGTATATGATAGTGTCGCTAGCATCCATATGACAAGGAGCCCGGGCTGACNGTATGGCCCGGTACATCGAGACACCGAGTCAGACGAACAACTTGATTCTGGGTGCGGGAGGCCATCTGAAACACGATATAATGCAAAGGCATTAGAATTTCTAGCAGAAATTGGACAGCATAACGGCTGTAAATGCTCAAAAAGGATTTTGAGACACTTTGCAAAGGATTGCATAGACACTCAACAACATCATATCAAGATTCTGGGTCCAACTTAGCAACATAATGGGGTAGTAGAACTGAACTAGGATTGCGTCCATCAAACCTATAAGGTACTACTGATTAGTAACACGTGAATCTGATAGAAAGAAGAGATCCTAATCCTTAACCCCTAGTGGAAGAATAGACTGACTCAGATTAGAATGCCATGAGGTAAAGGAGTAAAAAGAGCCTTACGTTCCATCCCGCAATCAATTCCCCTACATATAACTAAAGCATTTCTAGACTTAACATCGACCAGTTTGGCTTGGAGAACCTACAGGCAGTCCGGCTCTGATGCCAACGCTGTCAGGACCCCGACTCAATGGCACATCGATCTAGCATGTAACACCTCATATCACTTTGCGGCCTCACGCACGGTATTCCACGGGTGTCGCCTTACCTTGCCCGGGACCGTTTGCGCCTTTTGGCACACGTATATGATAGTGTCGCTAGCATCCATATGACAAGGAGCCCGGGCTGACATGGCTAGTCGTAAACCCAAAGTGGCGCTAACTTAAAGGGACAGGCATCCATGACCCAGCATCGAACGTGTCGGTCATCAGTGAGTGAATCCGGGCTGTAGCACTGGGCTAGTAGGACTCCAGTAAACCGGACTGTAGTGGGCTAACATGACTCCGGTATTCATCGCGTGACATTTCCCCGAAGGGACAGACACAGGAATGAAGAAGGACACATGCCGGCCAGCCTAAGTGTTTCGGAGCAGTAGCAAGCTACCATGGCTCAGTGGAAGCACTAGGAGACATTTCCCGGTAAGAGAGGCTACTAAGGATAAACAACTAGATAGTCAGATCCCACACATACCAAGCATTTCAATCATACACACAATATGCTCGATATGTGCAAATACAACAAGGCATCACAACATGACTCTACAACACAAGTACTTTATTTAAAGGCTCAGAGAGCCATACATAACATACACACAAGTATGGGTCACACGACCCAATATTCAAGTCATACAAGCATACAAGCCAACAGCAGAAGTAAGTACAGACAACTAAGAAATAAAAGAGGCTTGGGTAAGCCTGACTATACTACATGGTCCATCGTGAGCTCAGGATCACCACCTGGCTTCAGCCTACTCGTCGACATCGACGTCTATGAAGAACCCATCAGAAGGGGTTGCAGCGTCCTCTGTAAAACGTAAATTAAGCAACATGAGTACAAAGGTACTCAACAAGACTTACATCAGATCCTACATACATGCACATTATCAAGAAGGGATGGTGGGGTTATTGCAGCAAGCCAACTTTGACTCTTGGCTAAGCTATCTTACGAGACACCAACTTGAAATGATTTTGCGCACTCGAGTCCACTACTCACCACTTCAATACACTACCAAGGATCCACCTCCGTCATCCTACGGAAGAGCCATCCTCGGCACTCACGCTTATCTTGAGGCTTTTAGTAGTATCCATTTACTTGTCTATGAAATTTATAGGCAACCAAGTAGTCCTTTACCGCGAACGCGGCTATTCGAATAGATGATGTTAACCCTGCAGGGGTGTACTTCTTCATACATGTTTCCACCACTTAGCGTCTACACACGACATGTGCTCGGCAGACTTCAAGCGAAAGTCGACGTGGGTGTAGACCACGGCCTACCTAAACACCTAAGTCTCTAGTCCAGGTTTATCGCCTATTCAGGTTGCATCCGTAGGGAGTCTGGCCGAGGTTTCCACATACGGCCCCGAACGATGTGTACAGGGTTCCGAGACACCTAACGGGTGCCAGGTATACCCGGCCACATACCTATCGCATCACAGCCCACCCCGCGGGTCAGCGCTGCCCATGGCCTCCAGTAAGCTACAAACACCAGAAACTACTTGCAACTCCTGGACAGAGGACTAGGGTGGATAAGAAGTCGAGCGGGGTCATATTTCAGGGCCTAATGCATGGTAGTAGCTAAATCTTAAATCAAACATACAGATCTCAGTGCTTAAGGACGGCTTCAATGAAACAACCCACCATGTACCCCTACATGGCCTCTCATCGATACCTTTACCAAATCGTGTTCAACACATCATTCTCATACCAACATGATCATTTCACTCTAGCCCATCACCCAGATGAACCAGACCTGACACGACTCTAAGCACAGCAGGCATAGCAAGGTAGGAACAACACATACCCATGGCTCAATCAACTCCTACACATGCTAGTGGGTTTCATCTAGTTACTGTGGCAATGAAAAGTCATGCAGAGGAAATGGGTTCAACTACCGTAGCACACAGCAGTTTGAATCGCGTTGTCTTAATGCAGTAAAAGAGAGCAGAAGCGAGAACATGGGATTGTATCGATATGATCAAATGGTTGGTTGCTTGCCTTGCGGGTCCGTGGACTGGTATTGCTCTTCGTTAGGGTATTCGCGATACTCCTCGGGGGCAGAACCTGCCGCAGAGAGCACCGATACACAATCATCACCAAACAATATGGAACAATATGATGCATGCATGAGACATGGCAAAATGAGTGTATTGGGCTAATGAAACTAAGACCAGATGGGTTTGAACCATTTTGAATCAAAGATTCAACTTTCAAACTCATGCATGGCCATTATTAGTGCTTTATCTTGTTCTGCACTAAACAGCAGGTTAAATTGTTTAAACATGCATGAAACCAGTACAGATGGATAGATTGGATTTTTCTGATCATTTTTCATATATAACACTTTGCATTTGGAGCTACAGATTAATTTCTATGATTTTTTGAAGTTCGTGGTATTTTCTGGAATTTCCTGTGTAAGAATAATTCTGGGGGGTCGGGGCGCGACGTGGAGATCGTCTAGGCCAGCAGAACGGCGAGGGGAGGAAGCAGGGCGGCGGGCAGCTGCGTGGCGCGCGCTGGTGCCGGCGTCGGGCACCTGCCTGCCTGCCTGGCCAAGTCAAGCAACTCGCCGGAGCGGTTGCTGGGCTGGGCCGGCTAGGTGGGCCTGCTGGTGGGCTGCCAGGTGAGGCCAGGTGAGATCCTCTCCCTCTCTTTTTTTTCTATTTGCTTTTCTATTTTTCTGTAAGTGTTGGGCTTTATTAAAAATACTAAAATGTTTCCAAAAATCCTGCAAATAATTGTGGGCTCTGTTGGGATTATTCCTAACAGCCCTCACTTAAATCCAGAATTATTTGGGCATTTGAATTATTTTATAGCATTTAAATGCCCAAATGCAAATAGGTAAAGAATTAATCCAGTGACCTTAGGTGTCCTAGAAAAATGTGAACCACTTTTGGCAGAGGTTCTGAACCAAGACAAAAATGATGGACATTTTAGAAGGGCATTTCAGGTTCATTGAAAATATTTTTAGTAAACCCTAGTTGGTTTCAGAGGG
>LR880971.1:721400123-721410558 GCA_904067115.1 Aegilops sharonensis
TATGATAAATACCCCATCTTGTTATCCTCGATGGCAACAATACAATACGTGCCTTGCAACCCTTTCTGTCACTGGGTAAGGACACCGCAAGATTGAACCCAAAACTAAACACTTCTCCCATTGCAAGAACTACCAATCTAGTTGGCCAAACCAAACGGATAATTCAAAGAGACTTGCAAAGATAACTCAATCATACATAAAAGAATTCAGAAAAGATTCAAATACTGCTCATAGATAATCTTGATCATAAACCCACAATTCATCGGTCTCAACAAACACACCGCAAAAAGAAGATTACATCGAATAGATCTCCACGAGAGAGGGGGAGAACATTGTATTGAGATCCAAAAAGAGAGAAGAAGCCATCTAGCTACTAACTGTGGACCTGAAGGTCTGAGGTGAACTACTCACACTTCATTGGAGAGGCTATGATGATGATGTATAAGCCCTCCGTGGTGGAATCCCCTTCCGGCGGAGCTCCGAAACAGGCCCCAAGATGGGATCTCGTGGATACAGAAAGTTGCGGCGGTGGAATTAGGTTTTTGGCTCCGTATCTGATCTGTTGGGGGTACATAGGTATATATAGGAGGAAGGAGTATGTCGATGGAGCTTCAAGGGGCCCACGAGGCAGGGGCGTGCCCTAGGGGGGTGCGCCCTCCACCCTCGTGGCTGCCTCGTAGATTTCTTGACGGAGGGTCCAAGTCTCCTGGGTCTTATCCGATGAGAAAATCATGTTCCCGAAGATTTCATTCCGTTTGGACTCCATTTGATATTTCGTTTCTTCGAAACACTGAAATAGGCAAAAAAGAGCAATTCTAGGCTGGGCCTCCGGTTAATAGGTTAGTCCCAAAAGTAATATAAAAGTGGAAAATAAAGCCCAATATAGTCCAAAACAATAGATAATATAGCATGGAGCAATCAAAAATTATAGATACGTTGGAGACGTATCAGGCCGCCTCTTCCCGCTTGGTCGCCGCGGCCGAGCCCTTGGGCCTCTTCGGCCGGCTGCCGAACAAGCTCGGCGCGGCCCTACGCTTCTTCGCGCCGCCTTGGGCGTCCAGCACGCCGGCGCCAGAGGAGCTCGCGCCTGGCAGGTCGGCCCCCGGCTGGTGGTGCGGGGCGACTTCCCCCGCATCATCATCAGGCCAGTCCTCGAGGCTGGCCCCAAGCCTCGCGCCGCTTGCTTCGCCGCCTCCTCCCTCGACGTCGTCTTCCAAGGCCGCCGCCCCCAAGTCGGGGTTGTCGACATCGCTTTCCGCCCTGTCAGGGAGGAATTCGCGGGCCGGCCCTGCAGTGCCGGCTGCTAGCTAGAGGAGAGGGCTCTAGCCGACGACCGGTCGGTCAGATCTGATAGGACGGACTCGGCAACAAGGAATCATAGGAACCAGAAAAAGTAACAACTCACCGTGGGTGGAGGATGGGCGCGTGAATACGGCTCCTTGCCAAACTGCCACTCTTCCGAGAGCTCGCAGTTCGCAAGGTAGTTCACCATGTAGGCCACCTCTTCGTGAGGCATCTCCTTGGTGCACATCCGGCTTGGATCCCGGTGGCTGTTCATCTGACAGATCATGTGAGGACGGCCTTGAAGCGGGAGTACTCGGCGCACCATGAAGGCGGCCAGCAAGTCGGGCCCGGTCAGGCCCTCCGACTGCGTCATCACTCGGAGTCGGGTGATGGTGGCGGCTCCAGCAGGCGTCAGCATTCTGGCTCGGTACGACCAGTTGGGCTGTCTCCCGGCCGGCGCGCCGGCTGTAAAAGCCGGCAGGTTGACCCAGTCGCCCTCCGCGAAGACGCTCTTCACATAGAAGTACGACCGCTGCCACATCTTCACCGACCTTATCAGCGTGATGGGGGGAAACGGGTTGTCGGTCCCCGTCCTCCGCACCATGATGAACGCGCCGCACTGAGCCGGCACGCCTGCGACGTGGGTGCCAGGCTTGGTGTAGAAGAAATCCCCCCATAGCTCGAGGTTGGGGAGGACGCCGAGGAAGCCTTCGCACAGAGTGACGAAGGCGGACAACAGCACCACTGTGTTCGGGGTAAGGTGGTGCGGCTGGAGTCCGTAGAACTCGAGGAAGGAGCGGAAGAAGCCGCTCGCCGGCAGACTGAGGCCGCGTAGGCAATGCGAGCGGAAGACAACCCGCTCGCCCTCCTCCGGCGCCGGCGAGATTTCTCTCTCCGGCGTGAGGCGGACCTTCACGAATTCCTCATGGGGCAGCCGACACGTCTTGCGGAGGAAGTCGATGTGGTCGTTGTGAACCTCGGAGCCGTCCCATGCCCCAGAGCGCACCACGAGGGGCGTGACGGTGGAAGAGGAGCTCATCGGGAATCGCCGCGACACTCGACGTAGCTTGGGGGCGCGGCGGCGAGAGGAAGAAGGAAGTGGAGGCAAGAAAGTGGAGGAAATGAGGAGGGGGGACGCGCGTGCCCTGCCGCTCCCCCTCCCCCGCCTACTTATAGGCCCAAGGGCTACGAAGCCAAGGGGGCGAGCGTGGGATTAACTGCGCCGTTACCCCACGCCCCCACGATCCTAACCACGCGAGTTACTGCGCGCAGTAACTCTGCGGGAATCTCAACCGCCCGCCTCGGCCGCAGCGGGTCCGCTCAAGCGCCGAGGACGGTAGTGGAGGGCCCGGTCCGAAGACATGTCCCATCACGCGCGCAAGCGGGCAGACTGGCCCGGCCGCACGCCACCACGTGACAGGCCCGGAACGGGCGGTGGCACGAAGGCTTCGCTAGTATGCCACTTGGCTCCCGCCGAGGCGTTCGAAAATTTGGTCAAGACGGGTTGGGGCAAGGCCGACTCCAACCAGTCAGCTTGGCAGAAGACGAACGAAGCTCCACCTCATACGACGGGAGAAGGAAACTGCTGAGGCCCCTCGACCGATCACCCGCGGCACCTCACCAACATCGGGGACTACTGTCGGAGTAATGGGCCACGGGTAGGCTGACCCGAGGCCCAAAACCTTTCAAGACATCGGGGCTGACTGCGCCCTCAAGACGACAAGATGAAGAGCCACCTTCTCGAAGCCGACTAAAGGAGTAGCCGGCCTCCCATAAGCGGCCGAGCCCTGAATGCGAGACCGAGTCAAGCCGACTCCACCGTGAGGCTTCCAGAGAAGCCGACTCCAGAGAGTCGGCCCGCGACGCCTGTAGAGCCCATGCCCTCGCCAGAGGGGACGGGACGGGGAGTGGCTACAGTATAGCCCATCCCCTCCTCCAGATCAGGCAAGCATGGCCACAGTGCACCATACCGGCGAAGATCTCCGTCCGGTGCGGCGCTGTTGCCACGGCTTCCCTGACATCACCCCGCATGGGCGGAGTCATGTTCCCACGACGGCCTGTCTTTACGGCCCAAGGACGATGGCCCCCGCCAGTCAGCGCGAGTCCAGAAGACGGCGAGAGCCTTACCAGTCGGACCCGAGGGAGGTCGGCCCCTTCCTCGGGACCCACGCACCATTAACCCGACGAGATAGGGAGTGGCTACAGTAATCGCCCGCCAGGCGGCGGGGCTGTAGCCATGACCTCCTGACCAAGCCTGCGTCATTAGAGACGCGGCTACAGTGATCAGCCGCCGGCAAGCCCGGGAGCAGCGGGTACGGCATGTCGGCCCGTACCCTATCGGTCGGCAGGACCCACCAGTCAGCGGGCCCCGGCAGTCGGCGGAGAAGCCGGCACAGGAGAGACTGACGGCCGGGTCCCACACCCGGTCGGATTACCAATGTACCCCTGGGGGGTAGGCCAATATAAATCCCCCAAGGCACCCATGCAAAGGGTTCCAGACCTGAGATAGTTAGACCAGATCATAGAGGAAAGAGAAGAGCTAGCCTTGCCTTCTCCTACTTCTAGCATACAGCTCGAGGAGCACTTGTGTATTCACTTGAGCCTTAGTGATCATGCGGAGACCCCGCAGAGTAGGACTAGGGGTGTTATCTCCTAGGAGAGCCCCGAACCTGGGTAAAGTCCGCCGGCATTCATGTCTACGCCTCATCCCGCTTCCGGGCACCGGCGACGTTCTACTCGCCCCCACCATGATAAGCCATCCTTTGGCATATGTCGCACCCAACCCCCGAAAATCCTCTTCTGTTGTTTCCGTTCTAAAGAAGTTCATCGTCTGATGTTTCATTCGTAGCCTATACGACAAGTTGGGTAGGTTAGACGTGAAACCATATGATCTTCCGACCAACTCATGATATTAGGCCGTGATTGGATCGTCGTTTTCCAACCAAAACCGCTTGTAAAACTGACGCTTGTAAATTAAAGCAGATGGTCTCGGGTGAAGGTGCTTGGTTGGTCGATTTCGACTAGTAAAATATTGGAAGTACTTCACACACGATAAAAATGTTGAACGACACTCGAACGATTGCTAATCCAGCCGTTAGCTGCTATTTCAGCGTTTCCCATGGATGGCATGATACGCACGTCGTGCATGTATCATCTGGTAATGTCATCCATATAGCAGTGCTCGTAAAATATACACTGGTCACTCAAATTACACGCGTAACCCGCCGGTTTTACTTACAGACCTCGGGCCCTCGGTTTCATTACGCCTGTATTTCACGCGTTGTTTTCGATGACAAGTAAATTACATTTGTATGTTAATACAGGTTTGAAATAAACCAGAGCTCCCAAGCGTGGCCTTACCGTTTCATGCCGTCTTAGTTTCTCGAAGGTGCTCATAGGTGTCCGATGATCCTGGCTTCCTGAATGAGCAGTGGGCGCTGTATCAGACCATCCGTAGGGCCCGCGAGGCCCTCTCCGTTGTCCTTCGAGTTGTGGCGCTCGCCGTGGCGCCGAGCATTGTTAACATCGTCAACGAACATGAGGATTCAGGAGATGACTTTATTTTGACTGGATGACACTAGGGACCCACTAGGGCCATAGCCGTACGTACGCAAGTGCCTCCTTATTATGTAAAACTATTTTTTTTTGCTTTCTCCTGGTTTCCTGACATCACGGTCCCACACCATTGTCAATCTATGTAGTCAATATAAACGAGAGAATTGCACAAGGTGCGGCCGACAACTGGGACCAAGCAGCTCGAGCAGTATTTGTGTTTTTGAGGCGTGAGCACTGCAGAGTTTTTCTTGGCGATGATTTCGTTGTTGTTCAGAGGAGAGAAGGGTATTAACTGGGCGGGCTGTGGCCCGTCTAGCCCAGGCCAGATATCCAGCCCAGATACTATTTTTTTCAAGATGAAAATGGCTAGCCCAGCTATATGTCTTTTTGAGGAATACCCAGGCAAGGTCAACTTGTTATTCTCCGCCCCGCTGGGCTGCAAATCTTTCCTAGGAGGGATGCATTAGGCTTAACAGGAAAATGGGGTTTAAAAAATAATAAATGGGATGTAATTATAAAAACTGGGCAGTAACTATAAAAAATGCACCAAACACGAAATTAGTTTATAAAATATTATTTATGGATTTTGAAAATCTTAAATTTTCATTGTTACGCGCGCAATGTTTCATTGGATTTTTACGTAATACAAATTTATATTTAATCTGACTAGAAATTTCGGAATAAAAATATTTCGGATCCCATCAAAATGTGGGAAATTTTATTGAATGCTGTCTTCAACCGTTGGTTGAAATTATTAATCGTTGTCCTAGCTAGAAAATGGGTTGTACTTTTAACAAACTGTAAATGGGCTGTTGTAAATTCCATTAGAATTCAAAAATGGGTTGTACATTCTTACAAAACGCAAATGGGCTATAAGTTCTCTGCCACACACTTGTGGGCCTACTAAGTGACGTGTCCCCTAAAAAAATAAGTTGACGCGTATGCAAGGCTTTGTCAACTTATTATAGTCAACACACGGTTCTAGCAGCAGTGGCCGTTGGATGTCTATCCAATGGATGTCGTGCTTCTTCTTCAATCTCGGATATTCTTAGCTTCGGCCGCCCAAAAAATGATTCCTCCCCCTGACATCTGGGGGGCACCGTTTCGGAGGCTGACCTGTGGGCCTACTAAGTTGGAGCGTACCAAGGGCTTTGTCAACTTAGTCAATATAAACGATTCTAGCTTCAGTGGCCATACGATTTCCATCCAACGGCCGATAGTGCTTCTTCAACCTCTGGTCTTCTTGGTCCAGTCGCCCAAAGCAGCGCCGGTCGTGCTGCCTGCTCCTGCCTCCCGTGGTCAACTGTGCTGCCGCGGAGGACTCACCGCCCCCATACTACTCCCACCGCTGGCCAGGCCATCCCTCCACTCACCCACACCCCCTGTTATTCTGCGGCGACGGCAGCCTCACACCGCAGCCGAACCAGTGAACCCTCGTACTCCTCTCCGCGCGGGCTTCCACTGCTGCGTCTTCCCCGGCTCCGCGTCGTCCCCTTGCTAGGCCTCGCCGTCGTCCACCGCCTTGGTGCTCTCGGCGCGGTGTGGTCAACGTGGTCAACGACCGACTTCCATCGGAAGAGTACTGTACGTGGAGAGGCTGACAGCTGGGTCCACGGCGTCCGCAAGGAAGTGCCTCCTTATTACGCGCAAAATAGTTATTCCTCCACCTGACAGCGAGGACCCACCGGACGGGCCACCTTATTTCGCGAAAAAAATGTTTCCCCCCTGACTACTGGGACCCACCGGACGGGCCACCGTATTTTGTGAAAAAAACGTTCCCCCCGCTGTCAGCTCGGACCCACCGGAAGTGCCTCCTTATTATGCACAAAAAAATGAATACTCCCCCTGCTAGCTGGAACCCACCTTGGTGGGAGGCTGACTTGTGGGCCTACTAAGTTGACGGGGACGGAGGGCTTTGTCAACTTAGTCAATATGAACGATTCTAGCTCCAGTGACCGTACGATGTCCATCCAACGGCCGTAGTACTTCTTCAACCTCTGGTCTTCTTGCTCCAGCCGCCCAAAGCAGCGCCGGTCGTGCCGCCTGCTCCTGCCTCCCGTGGCCGGCAGTGCTGCCGCGGAGGCCTCACCGCCCCCTACTATTCCCACCGCTGGCCAGGCCCTGCGGCGACGGCAGCCTCACACCGCAGCCGAGTGAGTGAACCCTCATACTCCTCTCCGCGTGGGCATCCACTGCCGCGTCTTCACCGGCTCCGCGTCGTCCCCTTCCTAGGCCTCACCGTCGTCCACCGCCCTGGTGCTCTCGGCGCGGCGTGGTCAACATGGTCAAGGAATGACTTCCATCGGACGTGGACTGTACGTGGAGAGGCTGACAGCTGGGTCCACGGCGGCAACAAGGAAGTGCCTCCTAATTACGTGTAAAATAATGATTCGTCCACCTGACAGCAGGGACCCACCGGACGGGCCATCGTATTTCACGAAAAAAAACGTTTCCCCCTGACTGCTGGGACCCACTAGCTACACCTTCGCACACAAGGAAGTGTGTCTGGGCAAAAAAAATGATTCGCACCCCTGACTGCTGGGACCCACCAGCTACATCTTCGCACGCAAGGAAGTGCGTCCGGGCAAAAAAAAAATGATTCGCCCCCTGACTACTGGGACCAACCAGCTACATCTTCGCAGGCAAGGAAGTGCCTGACAGTCGGGACCCACCTGGTCGAAGCGTACGTAGCGTTGTCATTCTGGTCGCGAACGTGTACGTACATATATACTGGTCGATGTAGAGGCGCGCACGTGTCGTAGTAGAGGGGCGTACGTGTCGTAGTAGAGGCGCGCACGTAGCATGTACACGTACGTACAGCGGCCAGGGTGCAAGAAAGAAAATACGGCCACGTACGTACATACGGGCAGGGTCTCGAACGCCTACTCACGCATACGTACGACGAGGGCTCGTGTACATGGCTGGGTCGGAACGGAGAAACAGTGTCGTCGTCGTGTTCATGGGGAGGCAACGAAATGCGTCGTGTTCATGGGGAGGCAACGAAATGCGTCGTGTTCATCGGGAGGCAACAGAACACGTGGGAGCCAACCGGCTGGGTCGGAACAGAATGCGTGGTCATGTTCATCGGGAGGGCTTGGATGGAACAGGCGATGGAAACGAGGCCTGGCGTACCGTACAACGGAGGAAACAGACCTCCTACGTTCGGAACAGGGTCCTGTTGATCGGGAGGGGTGTGGCGTACCGCAAAGCGGAGGAAACGGACCTCCTACGGTCGAAACGGGGGTCCTGTTGATCGGGAGGGGTGTGGCGTATCGCAAAACGGAGGAAACGGACCTCCTACGGTCGAAACGGGGTCCTGTTGATCAGGAGGGGTGTGGCGTACCGCAAAACGGACGAAACGGACCTCCTACGGTCGAAACGGGGATCCTGTTGATCGAGAGGGGTGTGGCGTACCGCAAAACGGAGGAAACGGACCTCCTACGTTCGGAATAGGGTCCTGTTGATCGGGAGGGGTGTGGGGTATCGCAATACGGAGGAAACGGACCTCCTACGTTCGGAATAGGGTCCTGTTGATCGGGAGGGGTGTGGGGTATCGCAATACGGAGGAAACGGACCTCCTACGTTCGGAATAGGGTCCTGTTGATCGGGAGGGGTGTGGGGTATCGCAATACGGAGGAAACGGACCTCCTACGTTCGGAATAGGGTCCTGTTGATCGGGAGGGGTGTGGGGTATCGCAATACGGAGGAAACGGACCTCCTACGTTCGGAATAGGGTCCTGTTGATCGGGAGGGGTGTGGGGTATCGCAATACGGAGGAAACGGACCTCCTACGTTCGGAATAGGGTCCTGTTGATCGGGAGGGGAGTGGCGTACCGCAAAACGGAGGAAACGGACCTCCTACGGTCGAAACGGGGTCCTGTTGATCAGGAGGGGTGTGGCGTACCGCAAAACGGACGAAACGGACCTCCTACGGTCGAAACGGGGATCCTGTTGATCGAGAGGGGTGTGGCGTACCGCAAAACGGACGAAACGGACCTCCTACGGTCGAAACGGGGGTCCTGTTGATCGGGAGGGGTGTGGCGTACCACAAAACGGACGAAACGGACCTCCTACGGTCAAAACGGGGGTCCTGTTCATCGGGAGGGGTGTGGTGTACCACAAAACGGGACTCCACGGGATACTGTTCATCTCCATCGTCGACCTCCTCCAGCCTCCATGGGCTACCGTCGACCTCCTCCAGCCTCCACGGGCTCCTGGTCATCCAGCCTCCACCGCGCGCTACTCCACCGGCTACTGTTCAACCACCCCTCCACGGGCACCCCTCCATCGTCTACGGTTCATCCACCCCTCCACACCACGGGGTCCTGTTCAACCACCCCTCCACCGTCTACTGTTCATCCAACCCTCCACACCACGGGGTCATGTTCATCCAGAGGCAACGCCACCGCTCACTGTTCATCTAACCCCCTCCTCCCCCCGCAACGCTCACTTTTCATCCAAATGATCGGCTTCAGTTAGCAACAGTAGCGAAGGAATCGCTCGATCAGGTTCAGTTAACAGCCATTGATCGATTGCTCGGGTTCAGTAACGCGTAGCCTACAGTGCAATCGCTCGGGTTCAGTTAGAGCCCAACGCCTCGCTCGGGTTCAGTTAGAGCCAACGCCTCGCACACGCGCGCGTACGTGTATGAGAGAAACGCGCATCGCTCGGCTCCCGACCTCCCACCGTAACCGGGAACTCCCCGAAATTTTCCTCGCCCTCGCTTCTACCACGGTTTTTTCCGTCATGGACGGCCCAAAGAATGTCATGCAGCTGCGTCTCCGGCCCGCCCAAGACGAAAAGCCCATTTTCTGTCATGATTTTTTGTCATAGAAGTAGGAGCCCACCACATCTATGATGATATCGGGTTTTGTCACAATTATTGTCATAGAAGTGTCATATGTATGACAGGAAAAAAATTCGTTCGGCCCAAAATGTCACGGATGTGTCTTTTTTTTTGTAGTGATGAGACAGAAGGTGATCGAAGCGGCCATCCTTGGGCTTTGGCTTGGTGGTGCAGTAGGGGCAGTGCCACTTCTTGAACTTGCAATTGTAGAAGGAAGCAACTCCCTTGGCCTTGATCTTCTACACCTCCTTGGCTGTGAAGGACGCGACATTTCCCTTGTACACATCATCTCGAGAATCATATTGCACACATGAATGAATTGCATTAATACATTATAGATTCATATACACCATGTGAAAGGAACTAAATGAACAAGGGATAGGCTTACCTCATATTCAGAATCGTCACTAAACGCCCCCTCGTACGGGTCGTAGTTGGCCAGCTTCCTCTTCCCCCCCCCCTCCCAACCATCATCCTCCTAAATATGCAATTACATCCATCACTAGTGGCCAATTGAAAATTTAGATATGCACACATGACACATTGATCATAGGGCTAATATACTCCCAATATCAGAAATGTTTTAGAAGTGGGGTTTTCTATTTCTGTGCCCCTTAGCTCTATGCATTCAAAAACCACATCCATCACTAGTATATCAATGTATTAGATTTGTACACACATTGATCAAAAACCCCAATATGACATTCAAATAACACATTGATCATTGGTCATGCACACACATTGAAGAAC
>LR880971.1:721465948-721483713 GCA_904067115.1 Aegilops sharonensis
TCATAACTAACTCATTAGTTACAATGCTTGCAAGGCTTAGGTGATGAGTATTACCGAGAAGGCCCAGAGATACCTCTCCGACAATCGGAGTGACAAAACCTAATCTCGAATTATGCCAACTCAACATATACTTTTGGAGACACCTGTAGAGTACCTTTATAATCACCCAGTTACGTTGTGACGTTTGGTAGCACACAAAGTGTTCCTCCGGTAAACGGGAGTTGCATAATCTCATAGTTGCAGGAACTTTGTATAAGTCATGAAGAAAGCATAAGCAACATACTAAACGATCAAGTGCTAAGCTAACGGAATGGGTCAAGTCAATCACATCATTCTCCTAATGATGTGAGCCCGTTAATCAAATGACAACTCATGTCTGTGGTTAGGAAACATAACCATCTTCGATTAACGAGCTAGTAAAGTAGAGGCATACTAGTGACACTCTGTTTGTCTATGTATTCACACATGTATTATGTTTCCGGTTAATACAATTCTAGCATGAATAATAAACATTTATCATGATATAAGGAAATAAATAATAACTTTATTATTGCCTCTAGGGCATATTTCCTTCAAAAATTTCAAATACCTGTGGCATTTCCTCAAACACCACCTTGGACCCCCTCCAGACACACACCCCACATCATTCGTTCACCCCAAATCCCCTGCTCACACACATACACACCACCCCTCCCCCGCTCCAAACCTAGCTAGGTCGCCACTGCCACCGCCGCGCCGCCTCCAGCGTCAACCTCTGCCGGTCTGCCCGTGCAGTTTACCCACCGATATACATACCCTCGTCGCCCTAGGTTTCTTAGATGACGCCTGCGAAATGCCCCCTTTCCCAGAGATCCTCATCCCACCCCCCTCCCCCACTCTAGAGAGTCGCAACCTAAGCCCTGCTACGCTTCCCGGGGAGCTCGAGGAGCGAATGGCCCAAAAGAGCTTTACTGCGGCCTCTTCGCCCGACGTCGGTGAGGTGGCCGCCGAGGAAGCTGGCGACAATGACTGGACCTAAATTGAGCCTTTCAATCGGCGGGCTAGAGTATTCTGGCATGTCGCGGACGCCGCCTACGACACCGAGGTAGTCGACACCGATGGCTTGGCACGGGTTATGTCATAGGTTAAGTTGTCCACCCCCAACCCTTCGGGTTCGACAGCCGTCGATCTCATCGATGGCCCTGCCGCTGATCTCCTCCGTCTCATTATGAACAATTTTCCATCCTTCATCGCCGTGGAGCCCCTTTGTCATTTCTGAAGGACAAGTTCTGCGACGCTGGCCTAGGATCCTCAGCTGGCAAGTTAGACCTCATTGACGGCGACCACGAGGAGGAGCCAATCTGTGACAAGTGAGGAAACACATGATTTGTTTTCTCGAACCCCTTTTGTAGTGAGAACCTGTCCAGTATTTATTGCTACATTAGGTTGTTTGCATTACGCCTTGTTTATTTCTACGGTTTATGGTTGCTCGGTTGTTTGAAGTTAGTATATGTCCAGTTTCAATTGCCATCTTTGGTTGTTCGTAGTATGCCTTATTTATTTCAACTATTAACAGTGTGATGTTCTATATGTGATAGTATGAACTGTGTAGTTCAATTTCATCAATACCAAATTTAACAATAGCTCTATGAATGACTATATTTGGTTGCTATTAAGCATGTTGTACTCCCTCCGAATCTTTTTAGTTCGCATATAAGATTTGTCTAAAGTTAGGCCTCTTAAAGTTTGACCAACTTTATAGAACAAAATACCAACATTCGCAATATGAAATAAATATTAGTACATGTGTCATGACTTAAATTTTCATATTGTATAACTTTAGCATGCTAAACGTTGATATTTTTTCATATAAATAAGGTCAAACTTTATGAAGTTTGACTTCAGACAATTCTTATATGCAGAGTAAAAAGGACCGGAGGGACTATTGAACACGCCTTTCCATTTGATTTAACAATGGCACTGTTTGGATACTCTAACTTAGCTAGATGTTAGAGTTAGTTTCTAGCTCATGACAGTTAAAAAGGGAGAGAGATTGGTGGAATAGTTGATTGTATTGCTTGAGCCTCATGGGCATATATATAGGAGTACATGGTCATCTTGGAGTACAAGTCAAGGTAGAATAAATCCTACGCTATCCTACGTTTCCTAAATAACAATGACTAACCCTGAACTAACTCTAGCCAAAGAGGTGTTTGGATGACAGTGTTAGATTGGCAATAAATGCACTAGGAGAACTAACCCCAAGCAGCACCTTTTGGGTGGGATAGTTGTTTTGAGTGGGTTTGATGCAACTAACTCAAACTAGCCCTCATGTTTGGATACTTTAGGGCTATTTAAGCCCAAACTAGCTACAACTAGCTCTAACCCATGGATCCAAACAGGGCCAATAACTAGTGTACTTAGACCTGCACAATACAAGTTTGAATGACTACGTTTGCTTGTTTTAAATATGGGGATATTGGGTCTCCCTGTCGAATTCCATGTGAAGGTGTGAACTCATGTAACCTATTTACATTGAACAAAACTGAAAATTTCACTGACCTGACTATGCTCAGTACTATGTTCACCCATCTGTCGGTGAATCCCAGTTTCAACATTATGGCTTGTAAATAATCCCACTCCACCCTATCATAGTCCTTCATCATATCAAGTTTCAATGCACAATACATGTCCCTCATTGCTTTGTTTCTTTCTATAAAATGAAGGCAGTCATATGCTGAAATTATATTATCTATGATAAGCTTGCCGGGAACAAAAGGTGATTTGTTTTTTGAGGTCAGGTAATACTATTTTGAACCTGTTAGATATAACTTTTGATGCTATTTTATATAGCACACTGCCAAGGGAAAAGGGAAATAGGCATGATGAACTATGTTAATGAAGTGGGATTTTTTACCTTCGGTACTAAAATCAAATGGTCTTGTTGATACTTTCTGCAGATTTTTTTTTTTGAGAACTAGGTACTTTGTGCAGAATACATAGAAGAAAATGTTGATCGTGGGCCTGACCCAGGTGGAGCCGGTCCGGGAGTCCAGGGCGCGATGGACTAGACCAGCCCACCGAGTCGATCTAGGGTTCCTGGCTTTATATAGACCCAGACGACACCGCCGCCGCGGCACCNATCCCACTCCACCCTATCATAGCCCTTCATCATATCAAGTTTCAATGCACAATACATGTCCCTCATTGCTTTGTTTCTTTCTATAAAATGAAGGCAGTCATATGCTGAAATTATATTATCTATGATAAGCTTGCCGGGAACAAAAGGTGATTTGTTTTTTGAGGTCAGGTAATACTATTTTGAACCTGTTAGATATAACTTTTGATGCTATTTTATATAGCACACTGCCAAGTGAAAAGGGAAATAGGCATGATGAACTATGTTAATGAAGTGGGATTTTTTACCTTCGGTACTAAAATCAAATGGTCTTGTTGATACTTTCTGCAGATTTTTTTTTTTGAGAACTAGGTACTTTGTGCAGAATACATAGAAGAAAATGTTGATCGTGGGCCTGACCCAGGTGGAGCCGGTCCGGGAGTCCAGGGCGCGATGGACTAGACCAGCCCACCGAGTCGATCTAGGGTTCCTGGCTTTATATAGACCCAGACGACACCGCCGCCGCGGCACCAAATCCCTAATCCCCAATCCCCCAAAATCCATCACGCTTTTCGCGGCGAGCCAGGAGATCCACCCAACGATGGCCGGCACCAAGCGCAGTCGGCGGAAGGGGCGCCTGGCCACGGCGGGCGATGCTCCCAGTGCCAGGGCGGGTAAGGCGTCCCCTTCGCCGAAGTTGCTCGCTACGGTGCGGGAGAGAGTCAAGTCAGATCTGCTAACCTTCCCCGAGGCGGCGGTGCTGAACGAGCCTCAGCTGTACGAGGCGGTCGACAGGATCCTCAAGGAGTCCACCCCCTCCACAGCGACCCCGACCGCCCAAGGCATGGTTCGCTTCGACGACGAATGCATCAGGGAAACCTTCCACTGCGCCAAGTGGTTTGTGACCCTCACCACCGAGGACCACCCGCCCAGCGGGGTGGTCTCGCCTGGGTGGCTGGATGACCGGAGGCGGATGCTGGACGAGGAGATGAAGCCGGAGAAGAGGGTTGACCCCGACAACTCGCGGTTCCTCCTCGCCAAGATTCGCGTCGACTTGCTCACCAAGGGCTACGTCGAGATCCCCAAGGCGTACGTTGAGAACCCGCCCCCGCCCCTGAGACCCTCTACCATCAGCCCGCCAAAGAACATGACATCAGTGGTGGCTGGATGAAGCGGCTATGCAGCTGATGCTCTTCTGGTGGTGGATTCGTCCTCATGCCCTGCACCTATATTTATCATATTTATCTATCTATCAATGTGCGGAGAACTAAGTTATGCAGCAGCCCCATCTATGCAAGTTACTGCAATGTCTAGTTATGCATCTATTCAAGTGTTTAAGTGAACCATCTATCCATGTGCTTGCACTCTGATACTTGGAACTAGGTTATCCAAGCTCATGGTACTGTTACAGTGTGTATGTAGCAGTCTTAGTGTTTGTTGAAGCATCTTGGAATCCAATTTTACTACCAACTCTATATGCGGCTGTGTCCTTCTCATTTAGGTTTATTATTTTCTGTTTGTGTTGAGGTTTTACATGTGCTTTGTCTCATGACCATGTGTTGCCTTTCTGTTTCATTATGGGCACACAAGTGATATCCATGCCAACCATGTTTACACACCTTATGGCCTTCTTTTCGTTATGGATGGATTAATGAAAAACCTGTACTTGGTCCTATGTACCGCTCTGTTGACTTTATAAGCTGTCAAGTTTGCATCTTCAAATATGCCGTGATTTGTTAACAGCTTCCCACTTTTTAAATCAACAATCTTCTAGTTTTGCCTTTTATGCATAAATATATACCATATATAATTTGAGTATCGGCGTCTTCCATTGAACTAATAAAAAGGATGCTAAATGTGTTCCAGTACGATTTGTGAGCATTTCCCCGTCTATGGATTCATCATCATGTCCTGAACCTAATCACACCTGGTGGTGGATTCGTCCTCATGTCGTGCACCTATCTTCATCCTATGTCCACCTATCTATACTTTAGAGAAGTTATATGCGTCACCCCATCTAAGTTACTGCTGCTGTAATTGGCACTGTCATATGTTCATCAAGTTAAGTCTACTCAATATGTATAGAGAACTAAGTTACTGTGTGAGTGTCTATTGAACAATCTGTCTACAATCTGTCTGAGTTACCAAGTCCAGATGTGCTTCACTTCACCTATGCTTTTCTATATCTGTTTGTCATATGGACGATTTGTGTTTGTTAGCAATCCGGACAAGCTTAACAGGGGAGGTTTCTAGGATATCTGTTTTTGTAGGGTATACTGGGTTGTGGTGCTCGTGGTGGTCAATTGTTCATGCCCATAGAAATTTATGTTTGCTTATGTGTCCTTCTCTCATGGATTGTGTTACATTTCAGAACTTTTTGTTTTGTTTTGTTTTGTTTCTGCCGAGGCTTGAAACATGGCATGTGCTTGACCATGTGTTATCTGTTTCCTGTGCTAGAATTGTACGCGCATAAGTAATATCCATGCTATACTCCTTTGCTTTGTGTTATAGCTTGCTTTTGGTTATGAGTTGAAAAAGTTGGGCTTGGTCCCATTCACCGTTGGTTACATAATAACCATGTTTTGCCATCTATACAAAATAAACTGTATGATTTGAGCATTGTCATTTTCATGGAGCAGCTAATGCCATAAAAAGGATGCGAAATGTGTTTTAGGTGTGACCTTTCATGTGTGAGAACTTCTATATGCACAATTGACATCCTTGTCAATCATGTTTATGTCATTTATAAAATCCTTCTCCCCGGCTTCTGTTTTGGCTTGCTTTTGGTTATGTAGTTGACCTTTAATAATTACTTAATGTATCAAGTTTGCATCTTTAAATCTGCTGTGATATGTTAGCTTGACTTGTTAAAATCAACATTCTTCCAGTTTTGCCTTTTTAAGCAAAATATATGATGTACTGGCAGCTTATGGGTCTGACTATATAGAAATCTTAGCTCCTGAAGGTGAAAGCTAAGAATCACATGTGCTTAATTTTTGCTAATATAAATTTGATTCCCTATTCTGCTGCAGGTCATGAAAATATATGTTTCGTTTTATATCTTCCATGAGTGACATGGCTATTCCAATTTATATTACCTGTATGTGATTACTCAGAGCTTATACGACTCCGCTTGACAGTCTCATGCTTCCCCACAAAGACATCCAACTAGTAAAAGGTCCTGGGCTACACAAAGACATCCANTCTATATGCGGCTGTGTCCTTCTCATTTAGGTTTATTATTTTCTGTTTGTGTTGAGGTTTTACATGTGCTTTGTCTCATGACCATGTGTTGCCTTTCTGTTTCATTATGGGCACACAAGTGATATCCATGCCAACCATGTTTACACACCTTATGGCCTTCTTTTCGTTATGGATGGATTAATGAAAAACCTGTACTTGGTCCTATGTACCGCTCTGTTGACTTTATAAGCTGTCAAGTTTGCATCTTCAAATATGCCGTGATTTGTTAACAGCTTCCCACTTTTTAAATCAACAATCTTCCAGTTTTGCCTTTTATGCATAAATATATACCATATACTCCCTCCGTTCTCAAATAATTGTCTTTCTAGCCATCTTAAATGGACTACAACATACGGGTGTATGTAGACATGTTTTAGAGTATAGATTCACTCATTTTGCTTCGTATGTAGTCACTTGTTGAAATCTCTAGAAAGACAATTATTTAGGAACGGAGGGAGTATAATTTGAGTATCGGCGTCTTCTATTGAACTAATAAAAAGGATGCTAAATGTGTTCCAGTACGATTTGTGAACATTTCCCCGTCTATGGATTCATCATCATGTCCTGAACCTAATCACACCTGGTGGTGGATTCGTCCTCATGTCGTGCACCTATCTTCATCCTATGTCCACCTATCTATACTTTAGAGAAGTTATATGCGTCACCCCATCTAAGTTACTGCTGCTGTAATTGGCACTGTCATATGTTCATCAAGTTAAGTCTACTCAATATGTATAGAGAACTAAGTTACTGTGTGAGTGTCTATTGAACAATCTGTCTACAATCTGTCTGAGTTACCAAGTCCAGATGTGCTTCACTTCACCTATGCTTTTCTATATCTGTTTGTCATATGGACGATTTGTGTTTGTTAGCAATCCGGACAAGCTTAACAGGGGAGGTTTCTAGGATATCTGTTTTTGTAGGGTATACTGGGTTGTGGTGCTCGTGGTGGTCAATTGTTCATGCCCATAGAAATTTATGTATGCTTATGTGTCCTTCTCTCATGGATTGTGTTACATTTCAGAACTTTTTGTTTTGTTTTGTTTTGTTTCTGCCGAGGCTTGAAACAGGGCATGTGCTTGACCATGTGTTATCTGTTTCCTGTGCTAGAATTGTACGCGCATAAGTAATATCCATGCTATACTCCTTTGCTTTGTGTTATAGCTTGCTTTTGGTTATGAGTTGAAAAAGTTGGGCTTGGTCCCATTCACCGTTGGTTACATAATAACCATGTTTTGCCATCTATACAAAATAAACTGTATGATTTGAGCATTGTCATTTTCATGGAGCAGCTAATGCCATAAAAAGGATGCGAAATGTGTTTTAGGTGTGACCTTTCATGTGTGAGAATTTCTATATGCACAATTGACATCCTTGTCAATCATGTTTATGTCATTTATAAAATCCTTCTCCCCGGCTTCTGTTTTGGCTTGCTTTTGGTTATGTAGTTGACCTTTAATAATTACTTAATGTATCAAGTTTGCATCTTTAAATCTGCCGTGATATGTTAGCTTGACTTGTTAAAATCAACATTCTTCCAGTTTTGCCTTTTTAAGCAAAATATATGATGTACTGGCAGCTTACGGGTCTGACTATATAGAAATCTTAGCTCCTGAAGGTGAAAGCTAAGAATCACATGTGCTTAATTTTTGCTAATATAAATTTGATTCCCTATTCTGCTGCAGGTCATGAAAATATATGTTTCGTTTTATATCTTCCATGAGTGACATGGCTATTCCAATTTATATTACCTGTATGTGATTACTCAGAGCTTATACGACTCCGCTTGACAGTCTCATGCTTCCCCACAAAGACATCCAACTAGTAAAAGGTCCTGGGCTACACAAAGACATCCAACTAGTAAAAGGTCATGGGCTACCCTCGCGCCACGTAAGCCTTGTGGTATGTACCGTCCTGTTGACCTTGGTTACGTAATAACCTGTTGAGTACTTCATAACCTGTTGAGTTTTCATCTTTGAATCTGTCGTGATATGTTGGCTCTCATGTTTTGCCATTCTTGCATTCTTCATGTTTTGCCATCTTTCGTGGAGCAGCTAAAAGGATGCTAATTTGTTTTAAAAGATGAATTGGGAGAATTGTGACTTGACAACTGTCCATTTCATGTGTGAGAACTGCATATGACTAACGGATTTGCTAGAACTCAGCTAGCTGAGTTTTGGTTGTGTCTTGTTCACCTCTATGGCCATTGGATAGGAAACATCAAGATTTGTGCGTGCTGGGTTATAGTGGTTTTTTAGTGGTACATCTGGGTTGTGGTCGTTGCCATCTTTTTTTGCTGCACGAGTGTGCTCATCATATTATATTAAAAAAGAGTGGAGAAAAATCCTCCACATTGTTATGTTACAGTTTACAAATTTTCCTAGCACCAAAGACCTGCCAGGATATGTGCTGGAGTGTTACAAAGTCTAGGGCAAAACTCAACTGGGTACTCGATGAAACCCAGGAGGCGGTATTTTGCTGCTTCTCTGAACGGAGTGCCCAGCTTGATTTGTCATTTGCTTTGGAGCTCACTGCATGCTTCAATTTTATGCTATCTGTCTCAAAAATGACCCTGCCCATTCCAAAACTCTGCTAGTTCAATCGCCTTAGAGGACCGGCTGCTGCAAACAAAATGTCTTCGTCCGGTGCCCTTGCAATGCAACCCCATCCTCCCGACCCAGTGGTCTGGTTGTAAGCTCCGTCGACATTCACTTGCTGGTGTTCGTCGTATGACTTGCTGCGGTGTAAAGAATAGGCCCCATTCTGCTACTTCGAGGGAAACTTGAGAATCAAAAGCATCAGGCATGAGCCGTTTCCCCCCATGCGTCTATTTGTTTTGTTCGTTCCGCCACTTCCGTAGCAAAGCCAGCACTCAGAGCTTGGTACGCTCAGCCTAGGCAAAGATAGCCTCGAGGACCTCCATTGGCGATTGACAAGCGAGCAAAGCATGTCTTACATTTTCTAACTGTGCTGCACGCCACACCTTCTTTGATTTCTTTGCACCGGAGAAGCAGGTGACTGTCATCTTCAAAGAGGCGTCCACACACACTGCATCGTATGTCCAATTCCACCCCCCAGCGTTCAATGTTCATCAGCATAGGGTTGCTATTATGGGCAAACCTCCATAGGAAATGTTTGGACTTTTGGAGGGCAGTGAAGCTTCCAGATCGACTGACAAATCCTCTTACGCGAATCTATTCCCATAGAATTTTCCCCTGTCTCAGTATTTTCCTGTTGTTGAGTAAGGCTTAACTGAATTTTATATGCGGACTTGATAGAGAAACGGCACTTTGAATCGAAATGCCAGGCGATGAAGTCCTCCTGCTGATCACGAAGGAGTATTTTTAGGATATTGGCAGCATCAGCAACAAAGAAAGTTTGGTTAATAAGACCCCTGTTCCAGGAATTAGTAACCAGGTCAATTAACAATGCAACTCTTGTCAA
The DNA here is from genome assembly GCA_904067115.1 of Aegilops sharonensis. NCBI lineage: Eukaryota > Viridiplantae > Streptophyta > Magnoliopsida > Poales > Poaceae > Aegilops > Aegilops sharonensis. The sequence goes on from LR880971.1 coordinate 721,475,733, forward strand.
CAAATGTGCCCCTTGCGCCGTACTAGGTTTCCTGGACCGATTGGCTGGCACCCATCATTGCCTTCTTCGACAACATTCAGACCTTTAAGAACACTGCACCAAATGTAGCTCATCCTGGGCATTGGTTGTGCATCAAGAATACTACCAGAGGGAAAATATTTGGCTTGCAATACCCGAGCACATAAGGAGTCTGGGTTTTGGAGCAATCTCACCCCTGTCATGCGAGCATTGCAATATTGAAGGAGTGTAGATCTCCGAAACCAAGCCCGTCATTTTCCTTAGACAAGTGGAGTTTCTTTTTGCTGACCTAGTGTGTTTTCCTTTCATCCTCTTGCTGCGACCACCAACACCTGCATATCATGTCACTGAATTCCTTGCATAGACCCTTAGTAAGATCAAAACACGCCATTGCATATGTCGGTATTGCTTGTGCCATGGCCTTCATTAAAATCTCATTGCATGCCTTTGACAGGAACCTCTCCTTCCATCCTTGTATCCTCGCTAGGATTTTATCCTTGAGGTACGCAAAGCATTTGACCTTTGACAAGCTGACATACATGGGAATGCCCAAATATTTGCCATCCGAACTTTCTGCATGTAACCCGAGCACTTGCATCACTTCATTTTCCTTCTATCTTGGGGTATTTGTACTGAAAAGAATGGACGATTTCTCCCTGTTAATGACCTGACCAGATACTGCCTCATATACTTGGAATATCTTATTTATTTCTGTAGCCCCATCCACAGTTGCCTCAAAGATCAGCAGCGAGTCATCAGCAAAGAGGAGGTGATTCACCGTGGGTGTTGTAGGTGCTATCTTAATACCTTGAAGCTTTCCCTCCTGTTCCGCTTGATGCAGCATTGCCGAACCCTTCCGCCATAAAGGAACATGTATGGTGAAATAGGGTCGCCTTGGCGAAGGCCCCTTTCCAGGAATCACAGGAAACGTGTAGTGCCCATTTATTTTTAACCTGTAGGACACTGTTCTCATGCACTTCCTGATGAGATCCACAAACTAAGCCCGGAAACCAATTTGAATCATAACACGCTCCAAGTAGCTCCGCTTGACTAGGTCATACGCTTTGCTCATCTAATTTTAGCACTGTGTAACACTTCCCTCCAGAACGTTTCCTTTTCAGAAATGGGTCATCTCATATGCCAAGGTGGTGTTTGTCAGAGGTCTGCTCGGCACAAATGCACTCTGGCTTGGAGATATAATCTCACCCAATATGCATGGAAAAACTATGTATTTCGATCACCCTTCTCCAGCCAATTCACATGAGCCCTCTGCCGCCACATAAAATTTTGTTGTTCCTCAAGGAGTTTCAATTTAAACTGAAGCACTTGTTCCTGCCGAACAGATTCCGTTGTGATTGCCTTTGTTCTACACTTTTCCAGTTCGTCCTTCACCTTTTTAATGCGCTTTGCCAGGCCCCCCAATATGTTACGACTCCAATCATGCAGCTCTGTTGACACGCCATGAAGGATGTCCTGTATCTTTGTTGCTCCACCTGCCTGTGCATTCTGCCAAGCCTTCTCCACCGTAACTCATAGTCCTCCTCGAGGATCCACCGAGCTTTGAACTTTTTTACTGGATCACCATCAGTAGGCTTTTTTTTCTAAAAATAAGACCACCAGCATGCTTTACGTACCTTGTCCGGTCCCCATCAACATCCAGGATGATTGATCATGGTTCGATTTTTGAGGATTTCCGTTAGTAACTTTATATATCCAGGAAATAGCACGATCAAGCCACTCACGAATACAACCATCAACTCAAAAATTATTATTCCTCCAGGTAAAAATATCCCGCTCAAAACCGAGGTCGTTTAGCTCATAGAACTCCAAAGCATCACGAAAATTATTCATATAGACCTGACTACGGGGTACACCACCTTGCTTTTCATAATTGTACAAGACTTCATTGAAATCACCTAAACAAGTCCATGGAAGCTTCTCTTGCATATACAGGGTGCGCAACACCCGCCAAGTTTCAACCTTCTTCTCCATCTTTGACTCGCCATAGATTCCTCTTAGGCGCCATTTGAAGCCATCCTCTTCTGTAACACCAGCATCGATGTGCACACTCCGTTTCCTCCTAAGACTCAAGTTTATTCCTCGCCTCTAGAACAAAGCCATCCCACAGTTGGATCGTACATCTCTCACACTTGTATTACATGGCCTTGATGGGCTTATATATGGTACATCAGAGAGTACAAGAGGTGGGATGAGAGGTTGGATTGGCACCCCTAGCATGCAGGACGTGCATGCGCACGTTGTGCGAGAGGGAGGGGCTGGCCGTTTAGCCCAGCAGCAGACCCGGTCAGGTGGTTCAGCCACCTGGTGACTGAAGTGTATGCGCAGTCGAACATCCCCCCGCAGCCTGAACGTGGGGCCCGCCAATGTTTAGGCTGGAACAGAAGTCGGTGAAGATGCGCGTCGGCAGCCCTTTCGTGAAGATGTCCCCGAACTGGGAGCTTGTTGTTGGAAAACATAGCATGCAATTTCAAAAAAAATTCTATGCTCATGCAAGATCTATCTAGAAGATGTATAGAACGAAAGGGGGAGAGTGTGTCCACGTACCCTCGTAGACCGAAAGCAGAAGCGTTTGACAACACGGTTGATGTACTCGAACTTCTTCTCGTTCCGACCGATCAAGCACTGAACGTACGTCACCTCCGAGTTCCGCACACGTTCAGCTCGATGACGTCCCTCGAACTCTTGATCCAGCAAAGTGTCGAGGGAGAGTTTCGTTAGCACGACAGCGTGGTGACGATGATTGTGAAGTGATCCACGCAGGGCTTCGCCTAAGCACTACGAAGATATGACCGGAGGCATAAACTGTGAAGGGGCCGCCGCATACGGCTAACAGATGTTGTTGTGTGTTCTAGGCGCCTCCCCCCTCATATATATAGGTGGGAGGGAGAGAGCAGCCAAGGGGGGCGCCCCAAGTAGGTCGAATCCTACTTGGGGTTCCTCCCCGATTCGCCCCCTTCCTTATTCATCGGAGAGGAAAGGAAAGAGAGGGGGGGGGGAGGGAAGGAAGGAAGAGGCCGAATCATGCCTTGTCTAGGGTATACTGGGTTGTGCGCTTGTGGTGGTCAATTGTTCATGCCCATAGAAATTTATGCATGCTTATGTGTCCTTCTCTCATGGATTGTGTTACATTTCAGAACATTTTGTTTTTGCTGAGGCTTAAAACAGGGCATGTGCTTGACCATGTGTTGTCTGTTTCCTGTGCTAGAATTGTACGCGCATGAGTAATATCCATGTTATACTCCTACGCTTGTGTTATAGCTTGCTTTTGGTTATGAGTTGAAAAAGTTGGGCGTGGTCCCATTCACCGTCCTGTCGACTTTGGTTACTTAATAACCATGTTTTGCCATTTATGCAAGAAAAACTGTATGATTTGAGTATTGTCATTTTCATGGAGCAGCTAATGCCATAAGAAGGATGCGAAATGTGTTTCCGGTGTGACCTTGGAGAATTGTCTGTTTCATGTGTGAGAATTCTATATGCACAATTGACATCCTTGTCAATCATGTTTTATGTCATTTATAAAATCCTTCTCCCTGGCTTCTGTTTTGGCTTGCTTTGACCGTTAATTACTTAATGTATCAAGTTTGCATCTTTAAATCTACCGTGATATGTTAGCTTGACTTGTTAAAATCAACATTCTTCCAGTTTTGCCTTTTCAAGCAAAATATAAGATGTACTGGCAGCTTACAGGTCGGACTCTGTATAGAAATCTTAGCTCCTGAAGGTGAAAGCTAAGAATCACATGTGCTTAATATTTGCTAGTATGAATTTGATTCCTTATTCTGCTGCAGGCCATGAAAACAATATGTTTCGTTTTATATCTTCCATGAGTGACATGGCTATTCCAATTTATATTACATCTATGTGATTACTCAGAGCTTATATGACTCCACTTGACAGTCTCATGCTTCCTCACAGACATCCAACTAGTAAAAGGTCCTGGGCTACCCGGCCATACCAGGGTGCTGTGCTCGCGCTTTGATTTTTATGGTCATCCTATGAATTTACTGCTCACGGTTTTACCCCTCGTCAATAGGTCGGCCGTTCGCACTGCTCTCACCCGCCTGGCGGTTGTTTTTCTTTGAGAGAACGTCGGCCTTTATTAATCAAGCAAACATATTACAGAGAGTCTCCCGGATGCAATCCGGAGCAGAGTTATAAACACAAAGGCTCAAAGAGCTCAAACTAGACCTAGCAAGAAGATGAGCTAAGACAACACGGTGCCGACGAACATGCATGAATGACACAGACGACAGAGCTTCAAAAATCGCCTTGATGTCAGAGATAATTGATCCCACCATGGACCGGTCTCGGACTGAAGATTTCAGCCTTTGAATCACCGAAAGACAGTCAGAGTGGAAGATCACATGCTGAAAACCCTCCCGGCGAGCCAGTAGAGCTGTCACAGCCCTAGAATTTGGTTGCAGATAGTGGCATTGCATCCATGCATCATGTCTAAATTTCTTTGAAAGTTAAAATGGGGGATGTTCAAACCCCAGCAGCAAATGGAATTCAAATAGATTCAACTAAAATAAATTCCAAGAACCCAAAATGGTCTTAGAAAAATGTTCATGATTTTTGTAGATGCTGGAAACAGCAACCAGAGGTGATGCACATTTTTCCTAGCCATCTTGGATTTTACCTCAACACATATTGTATTTGATCGGGGCTCCACAACATTGCTATAAATATTTTGACAGGTCCAAATATTCTAAGAAATATTGAGGGACACTGGATTAATTCAGAGAGTTCCCAAAAATATTTCCAGAATTATATAAAAATGATTTGGTGTTAAACTAAATCAAAACAAAATAACAAAATAGAAAAGCAGAACAAATTATTAATAGAGAGAGAGAGAACTGACCTGGCGCCCACTGGTCCGGCCCAGCACCGCCCAGTCCATCTGGCCGTGCCAGTCGTCCCCTTCCTTGGGACAGAAGGACGCCGGGCGTGTGCCCCTCGCGCGCGGCCACGCGCCTCGGCCACCTCCTGCTTCCCGCCGCCTCCCCGACGCGTCTGGACGATGCCACGCACCCTCGGTCCTCTCCCTCGCTCCCCTCGTCCTTTCCCCTCCCCTGGATACCTTCTCTCTCACCACCGAGCGGGGCTCGTCGCCGCCGACGTCGTTCACCGTAGCCACCGCCTCCCCCTGAACCTCTCCCCGCCCCCAGAAGATCCCCCACGACCACCTCTTCCTCCTCGACGAGTCACGTGAGCTCGGCCGCCCTGCATCGCCTTCTTCTCCCTCCGGCCACCGAGATCGCCGACAACGCCACGACGCCGTCCGTGCCTCCCAGAGCCCAATGAGACCGCCGACGACCTCGCTGTGAGCTCCACTCCGTTTCCCCTCCCTTGTTCTGCTCGTTCCCATGCCGTAGCACCCTCGCCACATGCCCGAGCACCGCCGTCCGCCATGGCTGCCTAGCCTCCTCGACCCGAGCCCCTCCGCTCGAACCTGTGGCACCCGCGTGTTTCTGGTGGCCCGCAGATGCCACCTAGCCCATCAGCTCCTCCCCTGGCGCACGCAGCCGCATCCCCGCGCGTGTCCGAACTCCGGCCACCGCCTCGCTCGCCACCGCCGACGCCACAGTGCACCCCAGCCGCTGCCGCTCATTGCGTTGGATGCGGGAGAGCCTGGGCTTCGCATTCATGCCATCCGTCGTTGATTTGGTCGCCGGAGGAGCGTTTCCGACGCCCTCCGCCGTCTCTGGCGTCGCCGGCGACGAGCCACAGGTCAACTCCGGCGAGTTTGACCCTGGTTGACCAGATTTGACTCCCCTCTGAGTCACTGACACGCGGGCCCGGCCCTACTAACTACTCTAGGATTAGTGCTAATTAAACCAGGATAGTTTAGTTAGTAACTGACCTACGGGTCCCACTGGTCAGTTTGACCTGGACCACCCCGTTGACCTGCTGACGTCACCCTGACGCAGTGCTGACGTATTAATTCAATTACTGGAATTATTCTTATACATGAAATTCCAGAAAATAGCCAAAACTTCTAAAAATCATAGAAAATCAACTGTAGCTCCAAATCAAACAAGTTATATATGGAAAATGATTAGAAAAATCCAATCTATCCATCTGTACCATTTTCATGCATGTTGGAACAACTTAAAGTTGCTGTTTAGGACATTTCAATTAATTGACATTTAAATAAGCACATATGGAGTTTGAATTTGAACCCTTGGTTCAAACCAACTTCATTTAATATGGTTGCTAGTTGCATTAGCTCAATCAACAACATATTGCCATGACGTTATCATGCATCACAATTGTGCATTGCATTGATGGTGTTTCCTTCTGTGTTGCCGGTGTTTGTCCCCTCTCAGTAGATGACGTACCGACGATGAGTTCGATGACACCGATGAAGAACTATATTATCTTCAGAAGTGCCAGGCAAGCAAAACCCCCTCGTTCATTCCGATACAATCCTACTCTCTCGCTCCTGCTCTCTTTTACTGCATTAGGACAACAACGATTCATCTATACTTGCTGCGGTAGCTGAACCCCTTTATCCTCTACATGACCTGTCATTGCCACAGTAAATAGATGAAACCCACTAGCATGAGCAGGAGTTGTTTGAGCCCTGTTGTGCCTACTCATTCATGCTTGTTTGTCATGCCTGCTACTGCTTAGAGTTGAGTCAGGTCCGATTCATCGGGGATGAATCAGAGGTGTGTGAACATGTCCTACTGTGTGTGAGCTAAGTGTGTGAACACGATTTGGTAAAGGTAGCAGTGAGAGGCCATGTAGGAGTACATGGTGGGTTGTCTCATTGAAGCCGTCCTCAGGAACTGAGTTCTATGTTTGTGATCCATGAACATCTACTACCACACATTGGGATCCTTATTTGACTCTGTCGACTTATTAACCGCCCCTGTCCTCTGTCCAGGAGTTGCAACTAGTTTTTGGTGTTTGTAGGATATGTGTTGGAGGCCGTGCGTAGCGCTGACCCTAGGGGTGGGCTATGATGCGGTAGATACACCGTGGCCCGGTGTACCGAGCGCCCGTTTGGTGTCTCGGGAACCCTGCACACATCGTTTGGGGCTGTGAGCGAAACCCCGGCCGGATCTCCTCGCGGATGGAACCCAAATAGGTGATAAACCTGGACTAGAGACTTGTGTGGTTAGTCAGGTCGTGGCCGACTCCCTCGCCAGGCTTCCGCTTGAAGGTTGCCGAGATACACGACGTGTACATGGTGGTAAGTGGCGAGAGCGTGTGTGAAGAAGTACACCCCTGCAGGGTTATAAATGATCTATTCGAATAGCCGCGTCCACGATAAAGGACTTCTGGGTTGCCTGTACAGTTCATAGACAAGTGAAAGTGGATACTCTAAAACTCGCAAGATAAGCGTGAGTGCTATGAATGGCGTTCTCGTAGGTAGACGGGAGCGGATCCATAGTGGTGTATTGATATGGTGAATATGTGGACTCGTGTGCGCCACCTCAAAAGAGTTACTTGCATACGTAGTTTAGGATAGCCACCGAGTCAAATCTGGCTTGCTGCAGTCAAACTCCACCACCCCCTTTGTTGATACCGATGCATATGTAGTTAGTTCTGATGTAAGTCTTGCTGGGTACATTTGTACTCACGTTTGCTTAATTTATGTTTTGCAGAGAGACTTCAGTCTCGCTAATAGTTCCGCGTGGACTTCGACGATTAGCTTGATACCTCAGCTATGATCTTGTGCCCTCGGCAGGATCTGGTAGATAGTCAGGCTTCTAAGCCTTTTTCATTTGTAGATGTCTGTACTCAGACATGTTTAGCTTCCGCATGTGCTTTGATTTGTATGCTCTGAATGCTGGGTCGAGAGACCCATGTTTGTAATATCTCGCTCCTCGGAGCCTAATGAATAAATACTTTGAGTCGTAGAGTTATGTTGTGATGCCATGTTGTATTTACACATATCGAGCATATTGTGTGTATGATTGAAATGCTT
>LR880971.1:721483974-721512281 GCA_904067115.1 Aegilops sharonensis
TTCGACGATTAGCTTGATACCTCAGCTACGATCTTGTGCCCTCGGCAGGATCTGGTAGATAGTCAGGCTTCTAAGCCTTTTTCATTTGTAGATGTCTGTACTCAGACATGTTTAGCTTCCGCATGTGCTTTGATTTGTATGCTCTGAATGCTGGGTCGAGAGACCCATGTTTGTAATATCTCGCTCCTCGGAGCCTAATGAATAAATACTTTGAGTCGTAGAGTTATGTTGTGATGCCATGTTGTATTTACACATATCGAGCATATTGTGTGTATGATTGAAATGCTTGGTATGTGTGGGATCCGACAACCTAGTTGTTTATCCTTGGTAGCCTCTCTTATGGGGAAATGTAGTCTTGTGCTTCCATGAGCCATAGTAGTCCGCTACAGCCCGGTTCACCGGAGTCCTGCTAGCCCAGCACTACTGCTCCGGAACACTTGACTGGCCGGCATGTGATTCACTTCGTTCCTGTGTCTGTCCCTTCAGGGAAATGTCACGCGGTGACATCCGGAGTCCTGCCTAGCCTGCTACAGCCCGGGTTCCCGGAGTCCTGTTAGCCCAGTGCTACAGCCCGGATTCGCACGTTGCTGACCGACATGCTCGATGTTGATTCATGTATGCCTGTCCCTATAAGTTAGTGCCACTTTGGGTTCACGAATAGTCATGTCGGCCCGGGTTCTCTGTCATATGGATGCTAGCGACACTATCATATACGTGAGCCAAAAGTCGCAAACGGTCCCGGGCCATGGTAAGGCGACACCCGTGGGAATACCGTGCGTGAGGCCGCAAAGTGATATGAGGTGTTACCGGCTAGATCGATGTGACTTGGAATCGGGGTCCTGACAGCTTTGGTATCAGAGCCTGACTGCCTGTAGGATTACCAAGCCAAACCGGTCGAAGTTGTGTCTAGAAATGCTTTAGTTATGTAAGGGAATTGATTGGGGAAGGGAACGTAAGGCTCTTTTTACTCCTTATACCTCATGGCCTTCTGATCTGAGTCAACCTCTTCTCTTCTACGGGGATTAAGAACTAGGCCTTCTCATCTATCTATCAGGATGACGTGTTACTAATCCATAGACTTATATGATTGTTGGTTTCAAGCCCCAGTTCAGTTCCTACTACTTTCGTGTGTTGTTAGTTGATCTCAGAACCTTGATGTTGTGATGTTGAGTGGTCATGCCACTATTTTCAGGATGTCTCAAATCATTTTGAGCATTTTCAGCCGTTATGCTGTCCGAGTCATCCCAGATTTCTAAATAGTCTGATGCATTTGCAAATCCCTTCTCTCCGTTTCTAATGTTCATTTGGGGCAGATTAATCACACAAATTAGTGTGTTGAGGTACTCCGCTGCCTCGACATATATGTTGGAGCTATTATTATGAACCTAGGTGTTTTAGGGAGTCACCTAGTAATCTAGCCATGTTTTGTGTTCCCGGTGTGATGATTCTGGCCATTATTCTCGAAAGCATCCTGTGATGCCATTTAGTAGTAGGTATTCTATTCCTGGGTTCTTGAACCCGAGATTCACCCTACTTACCTCCTGTTGATAGTGTTTGCTAGTTCCTTTAGGATATTAGTAACTTTGTGGTAGTCCTCGAGGTCCGTGGTATTTCCTTCTTCCAAATACCATGAACTACTTATGGCAGAAGTTCCTCGTTGAACCAAAAGATCACAACCAGAGTGCTCATGGTGAGTCCTCCATTCTATATTGTGATTCTGCCAGTTCTGCCTTTCTGCATGGGTTATCTGAAGGAAACCTGTTGAACTTGGTTTGACATATTAATCTATGCATCCACAACTCAAAAAGATATATGTTCCCTTGAGTTGTCCCTCTTCATTTGTATTCTGACCATCGTCTATCAATTGATAATCAAGAGTATGCGTGCATCCGTTCATCGATGCCTATTATTCTTGTGGTCCGTCAAGCCATTCTATCTGGAATGACTAGGAGAAACAAACTCCAATACCTCATCCATATCTAGGATTGGGTCAAAGCAGTTGTATTCCGCAGATCAAAATGCCGATCCAGCTTTTGATTCTGTTCTACCTTGGAGTATTACCTCCTTTATGTCACGATTGTCATGAGAATTGCACCATTTCTCATGAATTCTTGATGTAGTGATACTTCTCGCTATCATTATTCATTCCTCGGTCCCGTGTTGTTGTAACCGGAATGCCGACAAGTGAACTGTGATGTGTGAAATCGATACTCCTAGCAACCTCGTTGCTTGGTAATTAATGGACAATATTCTCATTCTTAGCGTGTTGGTTATTAAATCATCATCCTAAGATTGATCATGCTACCTAGTCCTTATTTCCGGTGCACTCTTCGATCAATGAGTTAGGATTGTGCCAATCCCTCGCTCTTTTGATCATATCGTCTTGCCCTGAAAAGCAAGATTATTCTCGAGCTTAGTAGCATATTGGTGGTTCGTGATTTTCCGAATATCTTCTCAGAAGTATTACCAGGTTGTCACCTGACCGCTATGTTGAGTTCGTGATCAAGTTGGTTTTCTTGTAACCACCCTTTCTCCAAGAATCTGTGCCGGATACCCTTAGCTAGTTGGTTAAGCTAAACAACAACTTGGAGAGTTGGAAGATAAAAGCTTACCTGGCTTAGTTCATCTCCAAGGGATATCCTTGTGTGTGTGTGTGTGTGTGTTGAAGAAAGATGATATCTTCATCAATTGGTCCTCGTCTGTCCCTTCGGTGAAATGTCACGCGGTGACATCCGGAGTCCTGCCTAGCCTGCTACAGCCCGGGTTCCCGGAGTCCTGTTAGCCCAGTGCTACAGCCCGGATTCGCACGCTGCTGACCGACATGCTCGATGTTGATTCATGTATGCCTGTCCCTATAAGTTAGTGCCACTTTGGGTTCACACTAGCCATGTCGGCCCAGGTTCTCTGTCATATGGATGCTAGCGACACTATCATATACGTGAGCCAAAAGTCGCAAACGGTCCCGGGCCATGGTAAGGCGACACCCGTGGGAATACCGTGCGTGAGGCTGCAAAGTGATATGAGGTGTTACCGGCTAGATCGATGTGACTTGGAATCGGGGTCCTGACAAGAGCAGCCCGTCGCAGGGCCAACGCTTCGGCCAGCTCCGAAGAAGAGACGCCAGGAAGAGGTTCACAAGCCGCTACCACAAACTGGCCCGAGAATTCCTGCACCACAACTCCAACTGACGACGAGCACCGCACCAAGTCCACCGCTGCATCAGAAGAAAGAAGAAGCGTGCCATGCGGGGGAGGAGACCAGCCAGAAGGAGAACCAAACGGTGGCGCTCGCGGAGCCGCCCACATAGGCTTGAAAAAGTGTTGGAAGATCATCTCCGAGTAGGCCTGCACCTTAGCAGCTGTGCGCTTCGGCTTAGGAGCAACCGGCTCGTTACGGGCACAGTTCCTTGCCTCCCAGATATGCCATAGCGCCACCATAATGATGGAGATGTCACGGTCGGAGTCTCGCGCGAGCACGTCGAACAACCACTGTTTAGGAGAGCTGAAAGAAGACCGGTGCAGTCCGATCCCATATGCAGGCTTGATAATATCCCAAACATCCCGAGCGTGGACACAGAAGAGAAGTGCATGCTTTATGCTCTCCGGACGGCCACAGAAAAAACAGTGCGTCCTCATCGGTAACTGACGGCGTAGCATTTGAGCACCTGAGGGTAAACAGTCATGAGCCAGCCGCCACAACACAATCTTCATTTTATTTGGAGCTTGCACCTTCCATAGCTTGTTCCACAATCTGTCCTCATGTGCCCAGTTTGAGGATTGACCCCCGCCATTAGCATTGCGATCAGACAGGAAACGACAAGTCCTGGCCATGTTATAGGCCGAGCGGACAGTATACTCTCCAAACTTGGTGAAAGCCACCTCGCAAAGTCCGGACCACCCTCCCAGTTGATGTGAACATTGAGAATATCATTAGCAACCTCATGGGGGAAGAAGGCTCTCACCGTATACTCATTCCAGCATTCGTTCTCCTCATCAAACAAGGAATGGACCGTAGCTGAAGCTGGGATCAGGATCAAAGGCTGCAGCAAGGCCGGTGGGGTGGAAGGAATCCAATGATCAGACAGAACATGTGTGCTCTGGCCATCACTAAGGCCCCATTGCACCCCCTGCTTCAGAAGATCTCGGCCGTGAAGAATGGCCCGCCAAGTGGCTGATGCCGCGCGGGGAGTCGAAGCATTCCAGAAATCAGTGAAAGGAAAATACATTCCCTTTAAGACCTGCGCACAGAGTGATCTGGGCTCAGTCAGGAGACGCCAGCCCTGCTTACCAAGCATTGCCTGGTTAAAGAGCGCAAGATCCCTGAAACCCATGCCACCGAGGGCTTTTGGAGTGGAAAGCCAGTCCCACGAGCGCTAGTGCATCTTCTTTTTGCCATCCTCGCGACCCCACCATTGATCAGCCACAATTTGCCTGAATTTTTCACATATTGCAACCGGAAGGCGAAATCAGCTCGAAATAAAGGTGGGGATTGCTTGAGTTTTAGATTTCAGCAATGTCTCAGTCCCTGCTCTGGACAAAGGCCGGTCTGCCTAACCAAAAATATTCTGCCATGCTTTGTCAACCAAGAACTTGAAAGTGTTCGTGGGGGAATTGCCCACCTTCGTAGGCATACCCAAATAAGAGTCCTTAAAGTTCTCATTACTTATACCCAACTGGTTTTTCACTCTGTCCTTGACCTCCGAGGGACAATGATTGCCAAAGAAAACATCCGATTTGTCACAATTGATTGCCTGCCCCGAACCCGCACAATAAGAACCGAGCGTTGCTTCCAAGGATGCCACACTCTGAGGATAACTCTTAGCAAAGAAAATGCTATCATCCGCGAATAGGAGGTGGGAGATAGACAGGCCATGACGGCCGTTTCGAATCCCATGTAGCTCGCCACAAGCCTCCTTTTGGAATAGCAGACTAGACAGACCTTCAGTGCATAAGAGAAAGAGATAAGGGCTGATCGGGTCACCTTGCCTGATGCCACGTGACGGAATGACCGGTTGCGTAAGCTCCCCGTTGACTCTGACAGCATACCTGACATTAGTCACACAACGCATCACAGTTTCAATCTAGGAAGAGGCAAAACCCAGCTTGGTCAAGCATTGATGGAGATAACTCCACTCCACACGATCATAGGCCTTCATCATGTCAATCTTGAGAGCAAAGAAAGGTTTCTTCACTCGTTGCCTCCTGATAGTGTGAAGGCACTCATAGGCGATCAAGGCATTATCCGTGATCAATCTGCCGGGGATGAAAGCACTTTGCGTCGCAGACACCACCACAGGCAGGATGACCTTTAGTCTATTAGCTAAACTTTGGAAGCGATTTTGTAGAGCTCATTGCAGAGACTGATGGGCCGGAAGTTCTTCAAATGTTTGGGTTTGACAGTCTTCGGAATCAACACAATGACGGAATCACAAAAACCATCAGGGATCGACCTCCCCTCTAAGAAGCCCCGAACCGCTTGACAGATGTCCTCTCCCAAGAAATCCCAATGAGTCTGATAGAAGAGGGCAGGGAACCCGTCCGGTCCGGGAGCCTTGGTAGGACCCATTTGAAACAGTGCCGACTTGATCTCCTCGTCAGAGTAGGGCTTGCACAACTCCGAATTCATCTCAGAAGAAACCTTGCTAGGGATAGCCTGCACAACCTCATCAGCTGCTGGTCGGGGTTCAGACGTGAAGAGATCTTCATAGAAAGATTGAACCATGCCCTTAAGCTGCCCTTGAGCGGAACAAACCGAACCATCCTCCTGAAGGAGCGAATGGATCCTGTTATTCCTCCGCCTAGCCGACGCTCTGGCCTGGAGAAACTCTGTATTATGATCGCCAGATTTGAGCCAATCCACCCGTGAACGCTGCCTCTCCATAATTTCCTCCCGTTCAAACAGCTCACAGAGTTGAGTCTCGATATGTCGCTCTTCAGAATAGGAAGCTGGGGAAGGAGGGGAGGATCTGATTGACGCCAGACGACGCTCCATCTTTCCAATCTGCTTGCGAAGGGAGCCAAAGGACTCCCTGCTCCATGTGCAAAGAGAGGCAGCCACACTTTTCAAATTTGCCCAAGTAGAGCTTAGAGAGGAGAGCCCAGCCCTTCCAGTAGACCATGCTTGTTCGAGGGTTTCTTTATAGTCAGACGCCTGCAACCACATAGCCTCGAACCTGAAACCGTACTGTACCGGAGCCGGACGGCGCTGTTGGGACAGAATGTCCAGAGAAATGCGGATGGGGTAATGATCGGACGTGGTAGCAATGACATTCTCCACGCTGCATTCAGAAAAGAGGCTGGAAAACGCAGCATTAGACACAACACGATCAAGACGACACTGAACATTGCTATTGGGATCTTGCTTGTTACACCAAGTAAACTTCGGGCCCGAGTACCCCAAATCAGATAGGCCACAGTCCATCAAACACTCCCAAAAAGCAGCCATTTGCGAATCCAGACGGTCCCGGGGACCACAGTGTTCGTCCTGGAGAAGGACTTCGTTGAAATCACCACAACAGATCCAAGGGCCCGACCAGGAAGGTTGCATTCGTCGAAGGAGCTCCCAAAAGTGAGACCGATGCTCCCGCTTTGGTTCTCCATATACAAAAGAAGCCCTCCACGGCACACCCTCCTCCAGTTGGACCACGACATCAATGCATCGCTTGTTTGCAGCCCTGACTGTCACTATTGCCGAACTTGACTAGAAGAGAGCCAGGCCCCCACTGAGACCCTCGCTGCTGACAGCAAAACAACCGGAAAAACCCAGAGACCACATAAAGTTTTTAACTCTCGAATCCCCCATCTTTGTCTCAAAAAGAAAGAGGAGGGAGGGTCGGTAGAGCTTCACGAGCCAGCGAAGCTCGCCAACTGTCGAGTCCGACCCCAGGCCTCGACAGTTCCAACAGATGATACTCATTGCGTCTGGCGGGGCTGCCTCGCAGCCTCCGCCGGATCCGCCGATCGAGGGTCTGATGTGCGTTGTTTCTTGTTGGACTCCTTGTCAGTCACCTGCTCCACATCAGAAACAACAGGTATATGATCCGTAGCTAGGACCAGAGCGAGAGCATTGGGATCAGTAGGACCATGAGCCTGGCGGTTGTTTGAGTGTACTCCCTCCGTTTCTTTTTAGTCCGCATATAAGGTTCGGTCAAAGTCAAGCTTTGTTGAGTTTGACTAACTATATTATAAAATATAAACATTCACAATATGAAATCAATATTATCAGATGCACCATGAAACATATTTTCATACTATGTAGTTTTAGTATTGTAGATGTTTATATATTTTTATATAAATCTGGTCAAACTTTGTGTAGTTTGACTTTGACCAAATCTTATATGCGGAGTAAAAAGAAACGGAGAGAGAGTATGAGCGTTGGGTCCGCGCGTGTGTGGGGCCCAGGGTCTAGGGGCAAGAGGGCAGGCCGTGCATGTGGAGTTGGCATTTGGGTCGTCAATGTTTGCCTCTTGTGAGCGGGTCGCGTGCTCATCCTGGTTTGTCTTTTGAGCTTTTGAATGGGCAAGGGCGACACGAAGATTATCGGTGGTGTACTCGCATGTGCTCTATCTAACTGACTTCTTCAGTGCTCGTAGTTGCTGCTTAGGCCCACTGTAGTGGCTTTGGTGATTAGGTGGCTGGGTTTGTTGTTTTTTGGCTCTTTTTGACTTGGCGAGGGCCACGTGTTGGTGTGGCCCGTACTGCGACGGCGAGGTCAGAGGAGTGGATGAGCATGGCATGGTGAGGTGGGTTTCGTACGTGCGTCTGGTCTACCTAGGTGTGTTGCACTCTGGTGCGTTGACGGTCCCAGTTGTAATTTCGGCCCATGTTACAATGACATGGGTGTTTCTGAATCGGGGAAGGGTGTCCGCTTGTTTTGCCCACTGTATAAAAGGATGGGCTCGCTGGGTAAAAGAGAGACGGTTGGCAGGTGAGATTAGCACCTCTCGATTTCCGTTACTTCCTCGATGACTTCCCTTGCTACTGGGCCCTCCCCTTTCTTGTCCCCACACGTTGGTCATGGGTTTCTATTGTCTGTGTTGTTTTTGTTTTATAAGTTACATTGCTTGGAACACTGATCTATCGGCGCCGCACGGTCCTTCTCTTAGAGCAAGTATAATAGAATGATGTAGGCGGGCTATAAGAGATGCCACATCGGATTTATGCCTAGTTAGAGAAGAGAAGAGGGAGAGAAAAGAGAAGTGAGCTACAAGCTTACAGCCGGCTGTAGCACGAGACCCAACAAAGTAGATGAGCCATATATTAATTATATGACATACTAATATGACAACTATTGTATAAGTGAGCTATTAGGTTGGCTACGAGTGACATGGCAATACCATGGTGGGTGGGTTCATGGGTACCTGGCCACCAATCCCCATCCTGAGCCCCACGTCTCTCCTCCTCCCCACTCTACACCCGCGCGCAACCATCGCCTCTCCCTCGTCCTTCCCATCTCGTCAGAGCGGCCACTCCGGGAGTCCTACCCCGCTCATCGAGGAGCTCCTATCCCAGCCCTAGACCGGAGTTCAATGGCAGGGATGGGAGACCCGATGGCAACACGACAAAGAAGAGGAGGGATCGAGGAGGGAGTGAGCTCCTAGTGATATGAGGTTAGGCATCGACATCGGAGTGAAGTGGGAGAGGCGACCCCAGCCGGACGACGCCTCACAACATGCTCCATGTACGGCGTAGAGAACGGCGGCACTGATGTGGCCTTAGATTGGCGATGGTCGCTTCGCCTTTGTCTACCTCGGCAAGGTGCATGACACCTCAGGTACCCTCATCCGATCCCACCACACTCTCCTCGAGGTGGCCTCTCACGATTCTTAAAGCGGTATGGCTGAGTTTCAAGTTTGGCATCATTCTCCGTATCGGTAATTAGATGCTTTTTCACATCATGATTCATGCGGCTACTTTTTTTAGGAAAATTCGTGCAACTTTTTTTAGGTAAGCCATTTCGTCCAGCTACTGGAGTACCTCACTTAGCTTGTGTAGTGATCCCTCATTCCGTCGTTCAGCCCGTTTCTCTCTTTTTTTCTCTTTTCACGGTTGTCCAGTTATGGGCCTGTGTCACGCATTATGTCATTTTCGTTGTCCAAATCCACTTTTAGCTCAAGGTGCGGCTGATCACACTACTGCTATTGTTGTACCAGCCCATTACGGAAGGGAACAACTAAAACAAAGTTTCGGTCAGTTGTAGGAAGCTTCTTAATCTGGATTTCAGAAGCTTCTGGAACCTTCCTACCAGTTTTTGAAGGTTTCAAAAGGTTTTCAATTTTTCTTTTTTCTGCTTTCCTTCCGGTTTTCTAGGCTTCTTTTAGTTTTGTGGTTTACTTTTCAATTTGTAAACATTTTTTATTTTGTGAATAAATTTGAGAACATTTTAAAGCCAGGGAATATGTTTTGAATTCATGAATTTTTTAATTTCATTTTGTTTTTCAATTTTGTGATTTAAAAAAAATGTGTTGTTACCGTATAACCCCAAACACGGCTACAACCATGTCGATATGGGAGTTGTTGGATGCGACATTTTTGTAGCATCTTTGTGTTAAGATGATTAGGGGGGCTAATTTATCTGTGTTGGATGTGATTTTTTGTATGGCATGTTGATACGTCCATTTCGCATCATGTTTTCTTACTGTTATTTATAATGTTTTTATACATAATAATGCATTTTGGAGTAATTCTAATGCCTTTTCTCTCATGATTTACAAGGAACACACTAAGAGGGAGAATTCCGGCAGCTGGAAATTTGGACGTGAAAAAGCTACGTCAGGCCACCTATTCCGCACAACTCCAAATGAGCTGAAACTTCACGGAGATTTTTATGGATTATTTAAGAAATATTGCAGGCAATAAACACCAGAGGGGGCCACCAGGTGGGCACAACCCACCTATGCGCGCCAGGCCCCCCAGGCGCGCCCTGGTGGGTTGTGGCCTCCTCGGCCCACCTCCGGTGCCCATCTTTTGGTATATAAGTCATTTTGACCTAGGAAAAAAAAGTAAGGAGAAGGCTTTCGGGACGGAGCGCCGCCGTCTCGAGGCGGAACTTGGGCAGGAGCACTTTTGCCCTCCGGCGCAGCGATTCTGCCGGGGGAACTTCCCTCCCGGAGGGGGAAATCATCGTCATCATCATCACCAACAACTATCCCATCTTGGGGAAGGCAATCTCCATCAACATCTTCACCAGCACCATCTCATCTCAAACCCTAGTTCATCTCTTGTATTCAATATTGTTACCGGAACTATAGATTGGTGCTAGGGGGTGACTAGTAGTGTTGATTACATCTTGTAGTTGATTACAATATGGTTTATTTGGTGGACGATTATATGTTCAGATCCATGATGCTATTTAATACTCCTCTGGTCATGAGCATGCTTATCATTTGTGAGTAGTTACTTATGTTCTTGAGGTCACGGGAGAAATCATGTTGCAAGTAATCATGTGAACTTGATATGTGTTCGATATTTTGATAGTATGTATGTTGTTATTCTCTTAGTGGTGTCATGTGAACGTCGACTACATGACACTTCGCCATATTTGGGCCTAAGGGAATGCATTGTGGAGTAGCAATTAGATGATGGGTTGCGAGAGTGACAGAAACTTAAACCCCAGTTTATGCGCTATTCCGTAAGGGACCGATTGGATCCTAAAGTTTAATGCTATGGTTAGANGAACTATAGATTGGTGCTAGGGGGTGACTAGTAGTGTTGATTACATCTTGTAGTTGATTACAATATGGTTTATTTGGTGGACGATTATATGTTCAGATCCATGATGCTATTTAATACTCCTCTGGTCATGAGCATGCTTATCATTTGTGAGTAGTTACTTATGTTCTTGAGGTCACGGGAGAAATCATGTTGCAAGTAATCATGTGAACTTGATATGTGTTCGATATTTTGATAGTATGTATGTTGTTATTCTCTTAGTGGTGTCATGTGAACGTCGACTACATGACACTTCGCCATATTTGGGCCTAAGGGAATGCATTGTGGAGTAGCAATTAGATGATGGGTTGCGAGAGTGACAGAAACTTAAACCCCAGTTTATGCGCTATTCCGTAAGGGACCGATTGGATCCCAAAATTTAATGCTATGGTTAGAATTTATTCTTAATACTTTTCTCGTAGTTGAGGATGCTTTTGGGAGGGTTAATCATAAGTAGGAGGTTTGTTTCAAGTAAGAACAGTTCCTAAGCACCGGTCCACCCACATATCAAATTATCAAAGTAGCGAACACAAATCAAACTAACATGATGAAAGTGACTAGATGAAATTCCCGTGTACCCTCAAGAACACTTTGCTTATTATAAGAAGCCGTTTTTGCATGTCCTTTGCCTCAAAGGGATTGGGCTACCTTGCTGCATACTTGTTACAATTATCATTACTTGCTCGTCACAAATTATCTTGCTATCAAACTACTCGCTACTTACAATTTCAGCACTTGCAGACAATACCTTACTGAAAACTACTTGTCATTTTCTTCTGCTCCTCGTTGGGTTTGACACTCCTACTTATCGAAAAGAGCTACAATAGATCCTGTAGCGACTAGACCTCAAACAGTCTGATCTCTGTGCTCAGTGTCATCCCTGGATCAGTAATGCTGACACCACACAGTACTTGAAGGATTTATAACAGAGTAGCAATCACACACTTATTACATCGAATGTCTCAAGAGAGAACTTATTAAAATAAATATGGCTTAAGGCCATCTAAATACGATAACAGCGGAAGGCTTGGAAGAATAAGCGAGTCCATCAACTCCAACGACATCACTGAGTATAGAACCACGACCTAAGCACCTTACTCGTCGTCTGAAAAGTCTGCAACATGAAACGTTGCAGCCCGAAAACGGGTCAGCACATGGAATATGCTGGCAATGTAACACATAGAGAATAATAATGGAATAAGCTATACTACATGCATATTTGGCTGGTGGAAAGCTCTATGGTTACAGTTTTGCGTAAAGCCAATTTTTCCCTACTACAAAGGAATAAATTTATTTAACTATCATGGTGGTTGTTAAACATTGAGAATGGTTGACAGCATTCTCAATCCCAATTAAAAGTACTCATTAACAACCCAACAATATTAATTAGAGTAACATGTTGAGATTCACATGATATCCAAGTACTAGATACTCAAGATGTCCATAACCGGGGACACGGCTAACCATGATTAGTTTATACACTCTGCAGAGGTTTGCGCACTTTTCCCCACAAGACTCGATCGCCTCCGTTGGATTTCTCTCACTACATGATGTTTGAGAAACGGATGACCGAGACATAGTCTTTCGGAAGCGCTAGCATCTTACATAGGGTAGACCGGTACACCTACTTTCCCCTACATATGCTAGTCTACCCGTAAGAGTTCGCACGACTTAATCAACTATGCCAGAGCCCATAATGGCTTGTGGCTGCACACAAAAGTTTCTAGCATGAATAATCTTATGATCCCTTTGAGCCTGGGTGGCGGTCCGAAGAAAAATAGGCAAATCCTGGAAACCAGGTACCTCAGTCCACCCAGATGTGTGTTTAAGTCGCCACCTTAAGTAAACCATTAATTAACAATCTCACATCTGTCATGGATACACTCACCCAATCCACGTCTACTTGCATAGCATGGCATAATAAGCAAATGTAGAAGTAACTCCCAAAGGTTTGATAATTAAACAGGTAATAGGTACTACCTCAACTACTTCCCAAACCCACAGTTTGATTAGATTCTAATCATGCAATGTTTGAGGATTGATCTAATGCATAAAACTGGGTATGAAAAAAAGGTATGATCAAAGTGTTACTTGCCTTGCTGATGATCCGCGAAACCTAGAGACTCGAAGTAACAGGCGGCGCACTCCGGGTATTCTATCGCAGACAAACAAACAAGCATACAATAAGTACTCATCTAATGCACAGGTAAAACTCAAATAAAAGATCTAACCAGAAAGTTCAACTTAAGAACCCCGGTTTGCAAAAAGAATCAAAACAAACGAAGCAACGGAAGTCAAACGGCGAAAGAAAACTGCTTCATTTTACTAATCTGGATCTAAGTCAAATTTTACAGAAGCAAAAACTTGTTTAAGCTGGTTATTCATAAAGAGGGTTTCGAGACGAAACTCCAGGCGCTTGAATCGCCTGATTCCGATAAACGAGCGAAAAGTTATACTAAAACGAAAATCGGATCAGAAATCGCGATCAGAAAAATAACGGATTAAATTTTCCCCGGCTTCTAAACGGACTCCAAAAATCCCGAAATAAATTTTCCCCGGCTTCTAAAATCAAGCCGGACAAGATGAACATTTATTTGGGGCCTAAATGCAATTTTGAAAAACGCGCATTTTTCCTAAATTCAAATAAAAAGCAAAAAACTCCAAAATAAAATCTTATTTGATTTTTGTTAATTCTTCACTATTTCTTTATTTTGGGAAAGTCATTTTATTCCCTCTCTCATATTTTTATAGTAGAAATAATTGAAGATAAAATAAATAAAATCAAATGATCCTATTTTCAAAATTTGAGAAAACTCAAATATGAAAATAACGAAATCCCCAACTCTCTCCGTGGGTCCTTGAGTTGCGTAGAATTTCTAGGATCGAGCCAACAATGCAACAAAAATATGATATGCAATGATGATCTATGTATAACATTCCAAATTGAAAATTTGGGATGTTACAAACCTACCCCCCTTAAGATGAATCTCGCCCTCGAGATTCGGGTTGGCTAGAAAATAGGTGAGGGTGGGTCTTGAGCAGATCTTCCTCTCGCTCCCAGGTGGCTTCTTCCTCGGTGTGGTGGCTCCACTGAACTTTGCAAAACTTGATAACCTTGCTGCGGGTAACTCGACTGGCAAACTCGAGAATCCTGACTGGTTTCTCCTCATAGGTCAAATCGTCATTCAACTGAATCGCTTCCAGTGGCACCGTGTCTCTCAGTGGTATATCAGCCATCTCTGCGTGACACTTCTTCAACTGAGAAACATGGAACACATCGTGAACACCTGGCAATCCCTCGGGTAATTCCAACTTGTAGGCCACTTCTCCCATACGTTCCAAAACACGATATGGTCCTACAAATTGGGGCGCTAACTTTCCCTTAACTCCAAAATGCTTTACTCCTCGAAGCTGAGATACTCGAAGATAAACTCTGTCTCCGACTTTGTATTCTGTCTCCTTGCGTTTTGAATCCGCATAGCTCTTCTGCCTTGACTGAGCTACCTTGAGCCTATCGCGAATCAGTTTTACTTTCCGTTCAGACTCCTTAATCAAATCTGGTCCAAACAACTGGCGGTCTCCAACTTCATCCCACAACAACGGGGTCCTGCACCTCCTTCCGTACAAGGCTTCGAAAGGGGCCATTTTCAAACTGGATTGATAACTGTTGTTGTAAGAGAACTCCGCATATGGCAAATTATCGTCCCATCTAGATCCATAATCCAAGGCACAAGCTCTAAGCATATCCTCCAAAATCTGATTGACTCTCTCGGTCTGTCCATCTGTCTGCGGATGGAAAGCTGTGCTAAACTCCATCCTGGTTCACAAAGTTTCATGCAACTGCCTCCAGAACTTTGAGGTGAATTGGGTTCCTCTATCTGATACGATACTCCTCGGAACTCCATGTAAACATACAATCCTGGTCATGTATATCTTAGCCAATTTGGCACTGCTGTAGGTAGTCTTTACTGGGATGAAATGAGCTACCTTCGTCAAACGATCAACTACAACCCAAATCGAGTCATAGCCTGAACGAGTCCTGGGCAATCCCGTGATGAAATCCATGCCTAGTTTATCCCACTTCCATTTGGGTATCGGCAATGGCTGTAACAATCCTCCTGGCTTCTGATGTTCTGCCGTCACCCTCTGACATACATCACAAACTGCTACATACTCTGCTATATCCTTCTTCATTCCGGTCCACCAGAAAGTATTCTTCAAATCCAAATACATCTTGGTATTTCCTGGGTGAATCGAATATGGTGAATCATGTGCCTCTTGCAGAATCAACTTCCTGATCTCCGGGTCATTGGGCACATAAACACGGTCTTCAAACCATAGGGTATCGTGCTCATCCTCATGAAATCCCTTAGCCTTTCCTTCACTCATTTTCTCCTTTATAGAGGCAATCTCTTTGCCAGTCTTCTGAG
This sequence comes from Aegilops sharonensis, assembly GCA_904067115.1. NCBI lineage: Eukaryota > Viridiplantae > Streptophyta > Magnoliopsida > Poales > Poaceae > Aegilops > Aegilops sharonensis. Next base: position 721,499,114 of record LR880971.1, read on the forward strand.
CTTCTCTGATTTTATCCATCAAAGTAGACTAAATCTCCAATGCTGCTACATAACCTCTCGGAACTATTTCCAAATATAGCTCATGAAGATCCTCGGCTAACTCCTTTGGTATTTCTCCTGTCATTAGTGTGTTGACATGGCTCTTACGGCTCAATGCATCTGCTACAACGTTAGCCTTTCCGGGATGGTAATGCAATCTCATATCATAATCCTTGATGAGCTCCAACCATCTCCTTTGTCTGAGGTTTAATTCCTTCTGCGTGAAAATGTACTTCAAACTCTTGTGATCCGTATACACCTCACAATGGTTTCCGATGAGGAAATGTCTCCACGTTTTCAATGCATGCACTACGGCTGCTAACTCCAAATCATGAGTATCATAATTTAACTCATGAGGCTTAAGCTGTCGGGAAGCATACGAAACAACTCTTCCCTCTTGCATAAGTACTGCTCCAAGTCCTCGACGTGAAGCATCGCAATACACCTCATAATCCTTGGTCTGATCTGGCAGAATTAACACTGGTGAGGTAACCAAACGTTTCTTCAACTCCTGGAAACTAGCCTCACACTCCTCAGTCCATATGAACTTGGTATCCTTCTTCAACAATTCTGTCATAGGCTTCGCAATCCTCGAGAAGTTCTCAATAAATCTCCGGTAGTATCCTGCCAGTCCAAGAAAACTCCTGATCTCTCCAACTGTTGTTGGTGCTTCCCAGTTTGTCAAAGTGGCAACCTTAGTGGGGTCCACTGCTATACCTTCTCCGGATATAACATGTCCAAGAAATCCAACTTCATTCAACCAAAACTCACATTTGCTGAACTTGGCATATAACTGATGTTCTCTGAGTTTCTCCAGTACCAATCGCAAATGTTCCTTATGTTCCTCTTCATTCTTCGAGTAAACCAAAATATCATCAATGAACACCACGACGAACTTATCCAAAAACTCCATAAACACTTTGTTCATCATGTTCATAAAGTAGGCAGGTGCGTTAGTCAGACCAAATGACATAACGGTATACTCATACAGCCCGTAGCTGGTGGTAAAAGCCGTCTTAGGTATATCCTGCTCTCGAATCTTCAACTGATGGTACCCTGATCGCAAATCGATCTTGGAAAACACCTTAGCTCCTTGCAACCGATCAAACAGATCACTGATCATCGGTAGTGGGTACTTGTTCTTGATTGTTACTTCATTCAATCCGCGATAATCAACAACCATTCTTAATGATCCATCCTTCTTCTCTACTAGAAGTACAGGTGATCCCCAAGGCAAAGAACTTGGGCGAATAAAACCTTTGTCCAGTAACTCCTTAATCTGCTTCTTAATCTCCACCAGATCTTGGGCTGGCATCCTGTACGGTCTCTTGGATATCGGCCCAGTGCCTGGCAAAAGCTCAATCAAAAACTCAATATCTCTATCGGGTGGCATGCCTGGCAACTCTTCTGGAAATACATCGGGGAAATCCCTTACCACTGGTACTTCCTCCTGCACAACTCCTGAAAAGGAATTTACATGTGCCCTCCTCGGCTCATGCCGTGATACATACTTGATTCTCCTTCCTTCTGGTGTCGTAAGCAAAATTGTCTTATTGGCGCAATCGATGTTTCCTCCATACATTGACAGCCAATCCATACCAAGAATTACATCCAAACCTTGGGATTCCAGTATAATTAAATCCGTTGGGAAAACATGCCTTCCTATACTTAATGGCACTTGAAAACATCCTTGACTGGCCATATACTCCGCTCCCGGTGAGCTTACTAGCATGGGTGTCTTAAGGGTCCTAGTGGGCAGGCTAAACTTATCCACAAATCCCCTTGATATGTATGAATGCGATGCACCAGTATCAAAAAGAACAACTGCAGTAAATGACTTAACCAAAAACTTACCTATTACTGCATCTGGCTGAGCTTCAACCTCCTCCACGGTAACATGGTTCACTTGTCCTCTGTTGAAAGGATTCGGCTTGTTTCCTGAGCTTCCATTGCCATTACCATTTTGGGCTTCTGGACATTCATTTGCATAATGCCCAGTCTTACGGCACTTAAAACAAGTGATGTGGCTCAGGTCTACCTTGGTTGGTGTTGACGGGTTGGTGCGGTTTTGTCCATTGCTTCCTCCATTCCCGTTTCCATTCTTGGTGCCATTATGATTGTGCGAGCTACCACCTCCGTGAGTATGCTGAAATTGTCCTCCTGTCTTTGGGGTAAAGCGTAGCTTCTGCTGAGCGCCAGAATTGTACTTCCCTTGTCCATACTTCCTCTTACGATTGTCAATCTGCTGCTGCTTCCCTTCAATCATAAGAGCACGATCTACTAACTCCTGGTAGTTATTGAAAGTGGCTACCATCAACTGCATGCTCAGCTCATCATTCAGTCCTTCTAGAAACTTCTCCTGCTTAGCTGCATCCGTAGCAACGTCATCTGGGGCATAACGTGCTAGCTTACTGAAGTCATGCACATACTGGCCAACTGTCCATCCTCCTTGGCGCAAGTTGCAAAACTCACGCTTCTTCATGGCCATAGCTCCTGCTGAAACATGGGCAGTATGAAAAGCTTGCTGAAACTGATCCCATGTGACAGTGTCTACAGGGTAAGTGGCTGTAAAATTCTCCCACCATGTTGCTGCGGGTCCTTCGAGCTGATGTGCGGCAAACTTCACCTTTTCCCACTCTATACATCCTGCAGTGGTCAACTCCCTCCCTATCTTACGAAGCCAATCATCTGCTACTATCGGCTCGGTGCTACTGGAAAACACCGGCGGATTCAGCCTTAAGAAACGTGTCAAATGGTCAACAGGTGGTGGTGGTGGTGGGTTGTTGTTGTTGCCTTGGTTCTGTACCAATGTTTGAATCAAGGCATTCTGCTGCTGAATCAACTGAGTGATCTCCGGCGGGAAAACAAATCCCGGGTCGCGTCTCGGAGGCATCTCAGGGGTTTATAGAAAAGACGAGAGTTAAGAATAGAATAAGGTCTAGTGAGAAAACACTACCCATATGCACATGAGATAAAAGCACACAATATCACTCCAATCAATTCAAACAAGGGCATACAACGGTCTAACTATCGTTACAAAAGTGCTTGGACTAAAACTAATTTTAAATGGGGGAAATTCTACTACTGTTATGGTGGTCAACTAGAAAAACTGCTCCGATGAAGATTCCATGATATCTGCTCCAGCTTCATCAACAAAGTCATCATCACTGTCGTCGGGATCCGAGTCGGTGTCGTCGATGATGATATAATTATCCGGGCAAGTGAATGCGTCCTCTTCTCTTTTAGGTGCTGAACCTCCCATGAATACTCCAATCTTCTCCTTTAGGTCGCCGTTTTGTCTCACTAGTGCGACGATCTCTTCCATATAGTCTTCACGTGTAGCCTTGAGTTCTTCTTCTAGCTCCTTGATCTTGGTCATAGCCTTCTGCAGATCCTCCATATCTGCGCACATCTGATTCTCCTGGCGTCGGATGTGTTGGTTTAATTCCTGAATATAAGCGGCGATTGATCTGTCCCTCCTGGTGTTGATCATCTCCCCTTGCTCGTCTCGGCGCCCACAAATCTGATAAATAGTATTCTTGAGATTATCATGGTAAACTTCTCCAATTCGTCCCATGGCGATGTGAGCTGCCATGCTCTTTCCTAGGCTCCATGTTGGTGCATCAAAGGAAAACTCTATGGGCTCCGTGACTGGTGCAAATGTCCTTCCTGGAATGTAGACTTGAATCATCCAGCGCTCCTCTTCGGGTAAAGTGGCGTTGAAGGTCCCGGTGAAGCTTGCTACTCCTATGTTCAGGTATCTAGTGACTTCCTTCAAGTGATATCCAAAAGGTGAGTCTTCATCCGGTTGTGTGAACTTGTTCCTTGCATCCGCCATCCTAAAGAATAGAAAAGATGAGGAGTCAGAAATGGGAAGAAAGAGTAGTGATCTAGGGCTTTAGCTTAGTGGCCGTGTCCTAGTCAGCGTGTGCTCTGATACCATCTTTGTAGAGACCAGACCTCAAACAGTCTGATCTCTGTGCTTAGTGTCATCCCTGGATCAGTAATGCTGACACCACACAGTACTTGAAGGATTTATAACAGAGTAGCAATCACACACTTATTACATCGAATGTCTCAAGAGAGAACTTATTAAAATAAATATGGCTTAAGGCCATCTAAATACGATAACAACGGAAGGCTTGGAAGAATAAGCGAGTCCATCAACTCCAACGGCATCACTGAGTATAGAACCACGACCTAAGCACCTTACTCGTCGTCTGAAAAGTCTGCAACATGAAACGTTGCAGCCCGAAAACGGGTCAGCACATGGAATATGCTGGCAATGTAACACATAGAGAATAATAATGGAATAAGCTATACTACATGTATATTTGGTTGGTGGAAAGCTCTATGGTTATAGTTTTGCGTAAAGCCAATTTTTCCCTACTACAAAGGAATAAATTTATTTAACTATCATGGTGGTTGTTAAACATTGAGAATGGTTGACAGCATTCTCAATCCCAATTAAAAGTACTCATTAACAACCCAACAATATTAATTAGAGTAACATGTTGAGATTCACATGATATCCAAGTACTAGATACTCAAGATGTCCATAACCGGGGACACGGCTAACCATGATTAGTTTATACACTCTGCAGAGGTTTGCACACTTTTCCGCACAAGACTCGATCGCCTCCGTTGGATTTCTCGCACTACATGGTGTTTGAGAAACGGATGACCGAGACATAGTCTTTCGGAAGCACTAGGACCTTACATAGGGTAGACCGGTACACCTACTTTCCCCTACATCTGCTAGTCTACCCGTAAGAGTTCGCACGACTTAATCAACTATGCCAGAGCCCATAATGGCTTGTGGCTGCACACGGAAGTTTCTAGCATGAATAATCTTATGACCCCTTTGAGCCTGGGTGGCGGTCCGAAGAAAAACAGGCAAATCCTGGAAACCAGGTACCTCAATCCACCCAGATGTGTGTTTAAGTTGCCACCTTAAGTAAACCATTAATTAACAATCTCACATCTGTCATGGATACACTCACCCAATCCACGTCTACTTGCATAGCATGGCATAATAAGCAAACGTAGAAGTAACTCCCAAAGGTTTGATAATTAAACATGTAATAGGTACTACCTCAACTACTTCCCAAACCCACAGTTTGATTAGATCCTAATCATGCAATGTTTGAGGATTGATCTAATGCATAAAAACTTGGTATGAAAAAAAGGTATGATCAAAGTGTTACTTGCCTTGCTGATGATCCGCGAAACCTAGAGACTCGAAGTAACAGGCGGTGCACTCTGGGTATTCTATCACAGACAAACAAACAAGCACACAATAAATACTCATCTAATGCACAGGTAAAACTCAAATAAAAGATCTAACCAGAAAGTTCAACTTAAGAACCCCGGTTTGCAAAAAGAATCAAAACAAACGAAGCAACGGAAGTCAAACGGCGAAAGAAAACTGCTTCATTTTACTAATCTGGATCTAAGTCAAATTTTACAGAAGCAAAAACTTGTTTAAGCTGGTTATTCGAAAAGATGGTTTCGAGACAAAACTCCAGACGCTTGAATCGCCTGATTCCGATAAACGAGCGAAAAGTTATACTAAAACGAAAATCGGATCAAAAAAATCGCGGATTAAATCCGAGAAAAAGAAAAACGACGAACAGGTTAACGAACGAACGTTCGTTAACTAAACATAATCTGACGAACACGTTCGTTAAAATGAAGGAATGAGCGAACGTTTGCTAATTAAACTAAACCGGAAATAAAACCGATCTAAAAAAACAGAAACTAAAAAAAAACCCAAAAATATACCGTCGGAAAACCGATCGGTTTTCTTAAAAAACCGGCACGGACTTTGAGGCAGCGACGAACCTCGTCGGCGGGATCGACGGCGGCGGCGGCGACTCCGGCGACGACGGTGGCGGCGGGCGGCGGCGGGTCGGCGGCGGCGCGGGCGGCGCGGGGCGGCGGCGGCCCGACAGCGGCGAGGCGGCGCGGCGGCGGCGGCGCGAGGCGTCGGGGTCGGGGCGGCTCGGGCTAGGGTTTCCCCCCGGGGTGGGCCGGCTTATATAGCCTAGCGGGCCGGGAGTCCTAGACGGACATGGCCCGTAGGTCGGTGCGTGCGTTTTTTATAAATAATTACCCGCAGAAAATCAAACGAAAGAAATACTAAACAGACTCCAAAATCCCGAAATAAATTTTCCCCGACTTCTAAAATCAAGCCGAACAAGACGAACATTTATTTGGGGCCTAAATGCAATTTTGAAAAACGGAATTTTTCCTAAATTCAAATAAAAAGAGAAAAACTCCAAAATAAAATCTTATTTGATTTTTTATTAAATCTTCATTATTTCTTTATTTTGGGAAAGTCATTTTATTCCCTCTCTCATATTTTGATAGTAGAAATAATTGAAGATATAATAAATAAAATCAAATGATCCTATTTTCAAAATTTGAGAAAACTCAAATATGAAAATAACGAAATCCCCAACTCTCTCCGTGGGTACTTGAGTTGCGTAGAATTTCTAGGATCGAGCCAACAATGCAACAAAAATATGATATGCAATGATGATCTATGTATAACATTCCAAATTGAAAATTTGGGATGTTACAGATCCCCTATACTTGTGCGGCACCAAGGCTATTTTCTGGCGCCGTTGCCGGTGTCGGTGTCGGTGTCAAAACCGGCATATCTCGGGTAGGGGGTCCCGAACTATGTGTCTAAGGATCAAAGGTAACAGGAGGCAGGGGACACAATGTTTACTCAGGTTTGGACCCTCTTAATGGAGGTAATACCCTACTTCCTACTTGATTGACTTTGATGGGTATAGGGTTACAAGAGTTGATCTACCTCGAGATCGACCCTAGATGTCTAGCCTGTATGATTATGATTGCCTCTACGGACTAAACCCTCCGGTTTATATATGAAGGAAATATGCCCTAGAGGCAATAATAAAGTTATTATTTATTTCCTTATATCATGATAAATGTTTATTATTCATGCTAGAATTGTATTAACCGGAAACATGATACATGTGTGAATACATAGACAAACAGAGTGTCACTAGTATGCCTCTTCTTGACTAGCTCGTTGATCAAAGATGGTTATGTTTCCTAGCCATTGACATGGGTTGTCATTTGATTAACGGGATCACATCATTAGGAGAATGATGTGATTGACATGACCCATTTCGTTAGCTTAGCACACGATCGTTTAGTATGTTGCTATTGCTTTCTTCATGACTTATACATGTTCATATGACTATGAGATTATGCAACTCCCATTTACCGGAGGAACACTTTGTGTGCTACCAAACGTCACAACGTAACTGGGTGATTATAAAGGAGCTCTACAGGTGTCTCCGAAGGTACTTGTTGGGTTGGCGTATTTCGAGATTAGGATTTATCACTCCGATTGTCGGAGAGGTATCTCTGGGCCCTCTCTGTAATGCACATCACTTAAGCCTTGCAAGCGTTGCAACTAATGAGTTAGTTGCGGGATGATGTATTACAGTACGAGTAAAGAGACTTGCCGGTAACGAGATTGAACTAGGTATTGAGATACCGACGATCGAATCTCGGGAAAGTAACATACCGATGACAAAGGGAACAACATATGTTGTTATGCGGTCTGACCGATAAAGATCTTCGTAGAATATGTGGGAGCCAATATGAGCATCTAGGTTCCGCTATTGGTTATTGACCGGAGACGTGTCTCAGCTATGTCTACATAGTTCTCGAACCCGTAGAGTCCGCACGCTTAATATTACGATGACAGTTATATTATGAGTTTATATGTTTTGATGTACTGAAGGTTGTTCGGAGTCCCGGATGTGATCACGGACATAACGAGGAGGCTCGAAATGGTCGAGACATGAAGATTGATATATTGGAAGCCTATGTTTGGATATCGGAAGTGTTCCGGGTGAAATCGGGATTTTTCCAGAGTACCGGAAGGTTACAGGTACCCCCCGGGAACATAATGGGCCTTAGTGGGCCTCGGTGGAAGAGAGGAGAGGAGGCCAGGGAAGGGCGCCGCGCGCCTCCCCCCCAGTCCGATTAGGACAAGGAGAGGGGGGCGGCGCCCCCCTTTCCTTCCTTCCTTTCCTCCACCTCTTCCCCCTCTCTCTCCTAGTCCAACATGGAAAAGGGGGGGAGTCCTACTCCTGGTAGGAGTAGGACTCCTCCTGGCGCGCCTCCTCCCTGGCCGGCCGCACCTCCCCCTTTCTCCTTTATATACGGAGGCAGGGGGGCACCCTAGATACACAAGTTGATCAGTTGATCTTTCCCAACCGTGTGCGGTGCCCCCCTCCACCATAGTCCACCTCGATAATACTGTAGCGGTGCTTAGGCGAAGCCCTGCGTCGATAGAACATCAACATCGTCACCATGCCGTCGTGCTGACGAAACTCTCCCTCAACACTCGGCTGGATCGGAGTTCGAGGGACGTCATCGGGCTGAACGTGTGCTGAACTCGGAGGTGCCGTAAGTTCGGTACTTGATCGGTCGGATCGTGAAGACATACGACTACATCAACCGCGTTGTGCTAACGCTTCCGCTCTCGGTCTACGAGGGTACGTGGACAACACACTCCCCTCTCGTTGCTATGCATCACCATGATCTTGCGTGTGCGTAGGTTTTTTTTCGGAATTACTACGTTCCCCAACAGTGGCATCCGAGCCTGGTTTTATGCGTTGATGTCATGTGCACGAGTAGAACACAAGTGAGTTGTGGGCGATATAAGTCATACTGCTTACCAGCATGTCATACTTTGGTTCGGCGGTATTGTTGGATGAAGCGGCCCGGACCGACATTACGCGTACGCTTACGCGAGACCGGTTCTCCTGACGTGCTTTGCACAGAGGTGGCTAGCGGATGTCAGTTTCTCCAACTTTAGTTGAACCGAGTGTGGCTACGCCCGGTCCTTGCGAAGGTTAAAACAACACCAACTTAACAAACTATCGTTGTGGTTTTGATGCGTAGGTAAGAACGGTTCTTGCTAAGCCCGTAGCAGCCACGTAAAAATTGCAACAACAAAGTAGAGGACGTCTAACTTGTTTTTGCTGGGCATGTTGTGATGTGATATGGTCAAGACGTGATGCTATATTTTATTGTATGAGATGATCATGTTTTGTAACCGAGTTATCGGCAACTAGCAGGAGCCATATGGTTGTCGCTTTATTGTATGCAATGCAATCGCCCTGTAATGCTTTACTTTATCACTAAGCGGTAGCGATAGTCGTAGAAGCATAAGATTGGCGAGATGACAACGATGCTACGATGGAGATCAAGGTGTCGCGCCGGTAACGATGGTGATCATGACGGTGCTTCGGAGATGGAGATCACAAGAACAAGATGATGATGGCCATATCATATCACTTATATTGATTGCATGTGATGTTTATCTTTTATGCATCTTATCTTGCTTTGATTGATGGTAGCATTATAAGATGATCCCTCACTAAATAATCAAAGTATAAGTGTTCTCCCTGAGTATGCACCGTTGCAAAAGTTCTTCGTGCTGAGACACCACGTGATGATCGGGTGTGATAGGCTCTACGTTCAAATACAACGGGTGCAAAACAGTTGCACACGCGGAATACTCAGGTTAAACTTGACGAGCCTAGCATATAACAGATATGGCCTCGGAACACGGAGACCGAAAGGTCGAGCGTAATCATATAGTAGATATGATCAACATAGTGATGTTCACCATTGAAACTACTCCATCTCACGTGATGATCGGACATGGTTTAGTTGATTTGGATCACGTGATCACTTAGAGGATTAGAGGGATGTCTATCTAAGTGGGAGTTCTTAAGTAATATGATTAATTGAACTTAAATTTATCATGAACTTAGTACCTGATAGTATCTTGCTTGTGTATGTTTGATTGTAGATAGATGGCCCGTGCTGTTGTTCCGTTGAATTTTAATGCATTCCTTGAGAAAGCAAAGTTGAAAGATGATGGTAGCAATTACACGGACTGGGTCCGTAACTTGAGGATTATCCTCATTGCTGCACAGAAGAATTACGTCCTGGAAGCACCGCTGGGTGCCAGGCCTGCTGCAGGAGCAACACCAGATGTTATGAATGTCTGGCAGAGCAAAGCTGATGACTACTCGATAGTTCAGTGTGCTTTACGGCTTAGAACCGGGACTTCAACGACGTTTTGAACGTCATGGAGCATATGAGATGTTCCATGAGTTGAAGTTAATATTTCAAGCAAATGCCCGGATTGAGAGATATGAAGTCTCCAATAAGTTCTATAGCTGCAAAATGGAGGAGAACAGTTCTGTCAGTGAGCATATACTCAAGATGTCTGGGTATAATAATCACTTGATTCAACTGGGAGTTAATCTTCCGGATGATAGCCTCATTGACAGAATTCTCCAATCACTGCCACAAAGCTACAAAAGCTTCGTGATGAACTATAACATGCAAGCGATGAAAAAGATGATTCCCGAGCTCTTCGCAATGTTAAAGGCTGCGGAGGTAGAAATCAAGAAGGAGCATCAAGTGTTGATGGTCAACAAGACCACTAGTTTCAAGAAAAAGAGCAAAGGGAAGAAGAAGGGGAACTTGAAGAAGAACAACACGCAAGTTGCTGCTCAGGAGAAGAAACCCAAGTCTGGACCTAAGCCTGAAACTGAGTGCTTCTACTGCAAGCAGACTGGTCACTGGAAGCGGAACTGCCCCAAGTGTTTGGCGGATAAGAAGGATGGCAAGGTGAACAAAGGTATATGTGATATACATGTTATTGATGTGTACCTTACTAATGCTCGCAGTAGCACCTGGGTATTTGATACTGGTTCTATTGCTAATATTTGCAACTCGAAACATCGGCGACGGATTAAGCGGAGATTGGCTAAGGACGAGGTGACGATGCGCGTGGGAAATGGTTCCAAAGTCGATGTGATCGCGGTCGGCACACTACCTCTACATCTACCTTCGGGATTAGTATTAGACCTAAATAATTGTTATTTGGTGCCAGCGTTGAGCATGAACATTATATCTGGATCTTGTTTGATGCGAGACGGTTATTCATTTAAATCAAAGAATAATGGTTGTTCTATTTATATGAGTAATATATTTTATGGTCATGCACCCTTGAAGAGTGGTCTATTTTTATTGAATCTCGATAGTAGTGATACACATATTCATAATGTTGAAGCCAAAAGATGCAGAGTTGATAATGATAGTGCAACTTATTTGTGGCACAGCCGGTTAGGTCATATTGGTGTAAAGCGCATGAAGAAACTCCATACCGATGGACTTTTGGAACCACTTGATTATGAATCACTATGTACTTGCGAACCGTGCCTCATGGGCAAGATGACTAAAACACCATTCTCCGGAACTATGGAGAGAGCAACAGATTTGTTGGAAATCATACATACATATTTATGTGGTCCGATGAATGTTGAGGCTCGTGGCGGATATCGTTATTTTCTCACCTTCACAGATGATTAAAACATAAGTCTGAAACTTTTGAAAAGTTCAAAGAATTTCAGAGTGAAGTTGAAAATCATCGTAACAAGAAAATAAAGTTTCTACGATCTGACCGTGGAGGAGAATATTTGAGTTACGAGTTTGGTCTACATTTGAAACAATGCGGAATAGTTTCACAACTCACGCCACCCGGAACACCACATCGTAATGGTGTGTCCGAATGTCGAAATCGTACTTTACTTGATATGGTGCGATCTATGATGTCTCTTACTTATTTACCGCTATCGTTTTGGGGTTATGCTTTAGAGACGGCTGCATTCACATTAAATAGGACACCATAAAAATCCTTTGAGACGACGCCTTATGAACTATGGTTTCGCAAGAAACCAAAGTTGTCGTTTCTTAAAGTGTGGGGCTGCGACGCTTATGTGAAAAAGCTTCAACCTGATAAGCTCGAACCCAAATCGGAGAAATGTGTCTTCATAGGACACCCAAAGGAGACTGTTGGGTACACCTTCTATCACAAATCCGAAGGCAAGACTTTTGTTGCTAAATTCGGAGTTTTTCTAGAGAAGGAGTTTCTCTTGAAAGAAGTGAGTGGGAGGAAAGTAGAACTTGATGAGGTAACTGTACCTACTCCCTTATTGGAAAGTAGTTCATCACAGAAACCGGTTTCTGTGACACCTACACCAATTAGTGAGGAAGTTAATGATGATGATCATGAAACTTCAGATCAAGTTGTTACTGAACCTCGTAGGTCAACCAGAGTAAGATCCGCACCAGAGTGGTACGGTAATCCTGTTCTGGAAGTTATGTTACTAGACCATGACAAACCTACGAACTATGAAGAAGCGATGGTGAGCCCAGATTCCGCAAAATGGCTTGAGGCCATGAAATCTGAGATGGGATCCATGTATGAGAACAAAGTGTGGACTTTGGTTGACTTGCCCGATGATCGGCAATCAATTGAGAATAAATGGATCTTCAAGAAGAAGACTGACGCTGACGGTAATGTTACTGTCTACAAAGCTCGACTTGTCGCGAAAGGTTTTTGACAAGTTCAAGGGATTGACTACGATGAGACCTTCTCACCCGTAGCGATGCTTAAGTCTGTCCGAATAGCCGCATTTTATGATTATGAAATTTGGCAAATGGATGTCAAAACTGCATTCCTGAATGGATTTCTGGAAGAAGAGTTGTATATGATGCAACCGGAAGGTTTTATCGATCCAAAGGGAACTAACAAAGTGTGCAAGCTCCAGCGATCCATTTATGGACTGGTGCAAGCCTCTCGGAGTTGGAATAAACGCTTTGATAGTGTGATCAAAGCATTTGGTTTTGTACAGACTTCTGGAGAAGCCTGTATTTACAAGAAAGTGAGTGGGAGCTCTATAGCATTTCTGATATTATATGTGGATGACATATTGCTGATTGGAAATGATATAGAATTTCTGGATAGCATATAGGGATACTTGAACAAGAGTTTTTCAATGAAAGACCTCGGTGAAGCTGCTTACATATTGGGCATCAAGATCTATAGAGATAGATCAAGACGCTTAATTGGACTTTCACAAAGCACATACCTTGACAAAGTTTTGAAGAAGTTCAAAATGGATCAAGCAAAGGAAGGGTTCTTGCATGTGTTACAAGGTGTGAAGTTGAGTAAGACTCAATGCCCGACCACTGCAGAAGATAGAGAGAAAAT
>LR880971.1:721544675-721558760 GCA_904067115.1 Aegilops sharonensis
TTCCGTCTCGGTCCTAAGATCTCGGGACGAGATCTCTTGTTAGTGGAGGAGTGTTGTAACGCCCCGGATTCGATGCGCCAGGTGTCTGCCAGTTATTCGCCGTCGTTGCCATGTCATGTGCTTGCGTGTTGCACTTTGCCATGTCATCATCTGCATTTTTATTATGTCATCTTGTGCATTTCATTTTGCATACGTGTTCGTCTCATGCATACGAGCATTTTCCCCGTTGTCCGTTTTGCAATCCGGCACTCCTATGTCTCCCGGCGCCCCCTTTTACCTCTTTTCGTGTGCGGGTGTTAAACGGTCTCAGAATGGACCGAGGTTTGTCAAGCGGCCTTGGTATAGCACCAGTAGACCGCCTGTCAAGTTTCGGATCATTTGGAGGTCGTTTGATACTCCAACGGTTAACCGGGTAACCGCAAAGCCCTCTTTGAGTTGCAGCCCAACACCCCTTCCAAAGTGGCCCAAAACCCACCTAACTCCCCTCCATGCTCTCGGTCGTTCGATCACGATCGCGTGGCCGAAAACCGCACCTCATTTGGACACTCCTAGCTCCCTCTACCTATAAATACACCTCCCCCTCCAAAAATCGCGGGTCTTCTTCCTCCCGAAACCCTAAAAATCATCTCTGCGCCGCGCCGGACATGTCCGGACCGGACCGGACGTGTCCACCCGCTCCCGCCGCCGGCCCGCAGCGAATGGGAGGCTGCCACGTGGGCGCCGCCGCCTCACACCGCCGCCGGCCCGCGGGACCCGGATCGGGCCCGCGCGAGCCCGTCCGCGCCGCCTCCCGGCCCGCGTTCGCCGCCGCCCGGCCCTCCTCCGCCGCCCCGCCGCGGTTCGGCCCCGCCGCCGGCGCCGCCCTCGCTGGCGTTCCCCGCCGGGTCCCTCCGCTCGCCCCGAGCACCCTCCCCGCGCCGCCCGGCCTGCGCCGCCGCCGCGCGCGCGTCCGTCGCCCCGTGCCGCCGCCCCTCGGCCCCTCGCCGCCCGGTCGCCGGATCCGCCCCTCGCCGCCCCGCTCGCCGCCTCCCGCCGGCCGTGCCCCGCGCCGGTGCGCCTCCTCATCGCCGGCCAGATCCGGCCAGGGTCCGGCCGGATCCGCCCTCCCCCGGCCGCCCGGACCCCGTCGACCGCCTCCCCATCCTCTGCTCCGGCGAGACCCGCCGCCCTTCGTCCATCTCCGGCGAGATCCGGCTTGCCTCGAAAACCGTGCACGGAGGTTGACTTTCTCCCACCTCCGTTTTCCGCCGAGTCCCCGTTTCTGCTAACATTTTGTTGCATTTTCTTTGCATCGTAACTCTGCATCCGTAGCTCCGTTTAGTGCGTGTAACATGTCAAATTGTTCGACTCGATGGGTAGAGCATTTCATCTCATTGCATCATTTTAATTTGAGCTCATCTTGATGCCCGAAATGCTGTTGGAAGAGTGCTATGTGATGTTAGTTTCTGTTTCTTAACAGAACATGCACTTTTGTCATTTTTGCCATGATTGATGTGTGCACCCTATGGAGTTGAGTCCTACATGTCTTTTGTAATATGCCATGCCATCTTTCCAGGGGTGTATGCCTGTATTTTTATGATCAATGTGGTGTCTAGCACAAGCATGCAAACTAGGTGTCTTGTTGTTGCTGATTTAAGCCCTGTTTTGCTGATATTTTGATGCCATGTTAACTTGATGCTACCAAGAGATACATGCATATTTTGAGATACTTTAGTAAGGATGTTTTGTTATAGATGTCTTGCTCTATCCATCCATGCCCTTGTTTGCAATTATGGAGTGCCATAGCTTGAGTCAATCGAGCTCTACTTTTGCTATAAAATGTTTCCTGGCAGGTTGTTTACATGTTATTCAATTTTGCCAAGGTTGTTGTGGTTGATCCTTGCATGCTATGTTGTTGTTCTTGCCATGTATAGCTTCTATGCCATGTCTTATTACTGTTGGGTACCTTGCCATGCCATGTGTTGCTCTGTGGTGAGTGGTTCAAGCTCACCAACATGCCTACTTATCGTTGTTCCTGCCATGCTTAAATCTGTAATATAACTTGCCATGTTTACATGGGTGCCGTCATATTTTCTGATCCTTTTTGGCTTATGGTCAGTAAAGGACTTTTGTTCTATGCTTTGAGTAGATTCATGCCATGCCTTTGTTTACCATGTTAAGTTCCTGTAGCATGTTGTTTGATAGATCTAAACATTGCAACCTGATGTTATTTTCTGCAAAGTCTGATACTGTTATTATTTGCAATCTTGCCATGTGTGTTTGAGCATGTTCTAGTGATTTCTGGAGATAGCTCAGTGTTCATGTTTTGTAATGCTTTACCTGTAAATCATGCCCATGCCTTTTGTTTTCATGTTGGGGTGCTGTAGCATGTTGTTTTGATGTTTGCAATATGCCTAGTTGCTGTTTTGGGCAGATTGTTGTCATGACTTGTTTCATGTGTATGTGTTGAACCGTTGCTCCGTTTTGAGTGTGCTCTATATGAAACTTGCTTGATTTTGCATGTAGTTTCATATTATCATGTTGCATCCTTGTTTTGAGGTGTTTGCTTGATGTTTGTATGCATTTTGCGTCAATGCCATGTTTAACTTGTTTTGCTCATATCTTCTAGGCCGTAGCTCCGAATCTAATGAACTTTATATGTAACTTGACTAGAATTTCGTGTAGATCATCGTGGTGCATCTTAACTTGCTGTTTAACAACTTGAACATAAGGTTTAGACAGATCTGGATCAATTTCGAAATTTGCATATGAGGACTTACCGGAATTGTTATATGTTGTTCCCGGCCTCATTTAAACTTGCTTTGATGTGTTGCTCTTGTTTGCATCATCTCTTTCCATGAGTAGATTCTTGTAGCTTTGTCATGCATCATGCTTGTTGTGCATCATGTCTTGTTCATGTGTGGTGTGTTTACCATGTTGTGTGCTTCTTCTTGTTAGCTCCTGTTTCGTTGCGATCGTGAGGATTCGTTCGTCTACGCTTGGTTCGGCTTCATCCGTTCATCTTCTTCATGGACTCGTTCTTCTTCCTTGCGGGATTTCAGGCAAGATGACCGCTACCCTGGATCTCACTACTATCATTGCTATGCTAGTTGCTTCGTTCTATCGCTATGCTGCGCTACCTATCACCTGTTTATCAAGCCATCCCAAATTGCCATGTCAGCCTCTAACCTTTTGCACCCTTCCTAGCAAACCATTGTTTGGCTATGTTACCGCTTTGCTCAGCCCCTCTTATAGCGCTGCTAGTTGCAGGTGAAGATGAAGTTTGTTCCTTGTTGGAACATGGAGATGTTGTTTCTTGTTGGAACACGTTTACTTGTTGGGATATCACAATATATCTTATTTAATTAATGCATCTATATACTTGGTAAAGGGTGGAAGGCTCGGCCTTATGCCTGGTGTTTTGTTCCACTCTTGCCGCCCTAGTTTCCGTCATATCGGTATTATGTTCCCGGATTTTGCGTCCCTAACGCGGTCGGGTGATTTATGGGACCCCCTTGACAGTTCGCTTTGAATAAGACTCGTCCGGCAAGGCCCAACATTGGTTTTACCATTTGCCTCACCACCACCTACTTTTCCCTTGGGAGTCGCTCTCTCGAGGGTCATCTTTATTTAGCCCCCCCCCCGGACCAGTGCTTCTCTAAGTGCTGGCCCGAACCGAGCCGCCTGCGGGGCCACCTTGGGGCAACTTGAGGGTTGGTTTTACTCGTAGCCTGTCTCATCCGGTGTTGCCCTGAGAACAAGATATGTGCAGCTCCTATCGGGATTGTCGGCGCATCGGGCGGTCTTGCTGGTCTTGTTTTATTACTATCGAAATGTCTTGTAGCCGGGATTCCGAGACTGATCGGGTCTTCCCGGGGAGAAGGAATATCCTTCGTTGATCGCGAGAGCTTATCATGGGCTAAGTTGGGACACCCCTGCAGGGTTTAAACTTTCGAGAGCCGTGCCCGCGGTTATGTGGCAGATGGGAATTTGTTAATATCCGGTTGTAGTAAACTTGAAGCAAACTCTTCTAAAATACACCAACCGTGTGTGTAACCGTGAGCGTCTCTTTTCGGGGTTGATCGAGAGGAGAACACGGTTTCTGGGTTATGTTTGACGTAAGTAGGAGTTCAGGATCACTTCTTGATCATTGCTAGTTGACGACCGTTCCTTTGCTTCTCTTCTCACTCTCATTTGCGTATGTTAGCCACCATATATGCTTAGCCGCTGCTGCAACCTCACCACTTTATCCTCTTCCTTACCCTTTAAGCTTTGCTAGTCTTGATACCCATGGTAATGGGATTGCTGAGTCCTCGTGGCTCACAGATTACTACACCACCAGTTGCAGGTACAGGTTTGCGATGATCATGACGTGAGAGCGATGTTACCTGTTTTGGAGTTCTTCTTCTGCTTCTTCTTCGATCAGGGGATAGGTTCCAGGTCGGCAGCCTGGGCTAGCAGGGTGGATGTTGTTTGAGCTTCTGTTTATGTTTCATCCGTAGTCGGATGTGGATCTTGTATATGATGTTGATGTATTCTTGTGGCATTTGTGCCTGATGTATGTATCCCCATCTATAATGTAATGTTGATGTAATGATATCCACCTTGCAAAAGCGTTTCAATATGCGGGTCTATCCTTGGTGGGACCATCGAGTTCCTTTTGGATAGGGTCGCATATTGGGCGTGACACCGTATGTGATCACGGACATAACGAGGAGTCTCGAAATGGTCGAGACATGAAGATTGATATATTGGAAGCCTATGTTTGGATATCGGAAGTGTTCCGGGTGAAATCGGGATTTTTCCGGAGTACCGGGAGGTTACCGGAACCCCCCGGGAACATAATGGGCCTTAGTGGGCCTCGGTGGAAGAGAGGAGAGGAGGCCAGGGCAGGGCCGCACAATCCTCCCCCCCAGTCCGAATAGGACAAGGAGAGGGGGGCGGCGCCCCCTTTCCTTCCTCCCCTCCACCTCTTCCCCCTCTCTCTCCTAGTCCAACATGGAAAGGGGGGGAGTCCTACTCCCGGTAGGAGTAGGACTCCTCCTGGCGCGCCTCCTCCCTGGCCGACCGCACCTCCCCCTTGCTCCTTTATATACGAGGGCAGGGGGGCACCCTAGATACACAAGTTGATCAGTTGATCTCTCCCAACCGTGTGCGGTGCCCCCTCCACCATAGTCCACCTCGATAATACTGTAGCGGTGCTTAGGCGAAGCCTTGCGTCAGTAGAACATCAACATCGTCACCACGCCGTCGTGCTGACGAAACTATCCCTTAACACTCGGCTGGATTGGAGTTCGAGGGACGTCATTGGGCTGAACGTGTGCTGAACTCGGAGGTGCCGTACGTTCGGTACTTGATCAGTCGGATCGTGAAGACGTACGACTACATCAACTGCGTTGTGCTAACGCTTCCGCTTTCGGTCTACGAGGGTACATGGACAACACTCTCCCCTCTCGTTGCTAATCACCATGATCTTGCGTGTGCGTAGGAATTTTTTTGAAATTACTACGTTCTCCAACAATATAGACACCGGAGGGGGCTAGGGTTGTACAGAGTCGGTTTACAGAGAAAGGAATCTTCATATCCGAACGCCAAGCTTGCCCTCTACGCCAAGGAGAGCCCCATCCGGACTCAGGGGGAAGCCTTCTATTTTGTATCTTGACGGCCCACCAGTCCGGCCCATGTCACATAGCCCGGACGCCCGAGGACCCCATAATCCAGGACTCCCTCATTAGCCCCCGAACCAGGCTTCCATGACGACGTGCCCGGCGCGCATATCGTCTTCGGCATTGCAAGGCAAGTTCCTCCTCCGAATACTCCAAAGCAATTTGAACAAAAGAACCGCATTCGACCCTTCGATGATGACGAAGTATTCGAATTTTATATCTTCGGTCTTGTTAGGTGGGCCCTCCATGATACTCCGGACGGCTTCAGCTTCACATTAAACATCGTATCCTTCGGCTTCTGCGTCTTTGTCGCCTCGGCTTCCACGTGTCAGATGAATACGAAGGGTCCAAGCTTTTTTCAGATAACACCTTGACGGCGTACGGAAAGGCATCTATTTAAAGAGATTGGATCTCAGATGCCATTCTCAACCAGGCGAAAAAATCCTTGGAGCTAGCCACAGAGAACAACACAAACATGGCTAGCGCTCCCAGTTCTTCCTCACGCCCTGACGGCCCCCAAAAAGGCGATTGGGTGAGCTGCTCGGTCTCCCACGCCCAACTGATCAAGCTCCAGGTGCAGGGATATCTTCCTTCCGTGGACCTGGTTCCCATCCAGGCGGTATTAACTTCCATAAATGGCAAAGCCCTGGCATAAAATTTCCCCAATCCTTCAGAAGGGGAGCGAGTGTGCTTTGTTTCCTTCCTTTTAAGAGGCGTTGGATTTCCAATCCACCCGTTCCTTCGAGGTCTCTTGGAGTACTATGGCATCCAGCCGCACAATCTCACGGCGGGCTCCATTCTGCACATCGCGGGCTTCGTTGCTCTTTGTGAGCTGTTCCTAGGCTGCGAGGCCCATTTTGAATTATGGAGGAAGCTTTTCTGCCTTGTCCCCCGCTCCCAAAAGGGATCTATATACAAGGTGGCGGTGCCGAAGTACGTTGTCGGATTTCGGGTTCCGGCAGACCCTTGAGGTTCGAACACTGGGGTGCGCACGGAGATCTCGCCCTCTACCTACCTGCACCTTGCCGCCTCGCTAGGATCTAAGCTATGAAAAGAACAGCACAAGAGACACAAGGTTTATACTAGTTCGGGCCACCATTGTGGTGTAATACCCTACTCTAGTTTGTGGTGTGGTGGATTTCCTCTTGGGCTGGTGGTGATGAACAATACAAGGAAGAACAGCATCGCGAGGGTCTGTTCTTGGCCGGGGCGATGAACTGCTAGGAGGAGTTCAGTCGTCTCTCTCTCTCTCTCTCTCTCTCTCTCTCTCTCTCTCTCTCTCTCTCTCTCTCTCTCTCTCTCTCCCTGAGATGTCTCTCAATCCCAGATTTCGGATCCTTCTACCCTGTGGGTGGCTAGTCCTATTTATAGGCAAAGGCCCTGGGCCTCTTCCCAAATATTGAGCGAGAAGGGCGCCAACAATTAGCCATTTTGAAGGGGAACATCTAGTACACTTATCCTAACTAAAGTTGGTCCTCGCCTGTCAAAGGCTCTGGTGGTGACGCCTGTTGGGCTCCACAATGACTTCCTTCCTGCCGTTGGGCTGGTCTTGGTCTTGTTGCACCGAAACGGATGCCTTTGCTTGATGCTCTCGCATGCGCTCGCTCCCTTTGCACCAAAGAGGAAAGGAGGACAATGCGCGGGCTGGCGCCTGCCTGGCGCCCTTGGTCGTCATGACTTGCGTCATGGGCACCTCGTGAGGTACCGCGCCTTGATCTCCCCGCCTCCTCGCGAGCCAGCCTGATGAGGCCGTGCCCGAGGAAGCTCCCTGTCATCCGCCCCGCAAGGCTTGGCCCCTCACGAGGGTCTTGAGCTTGTGTTGATGAAGATGGGCCGTGCTGGGCCCCCTTTTGAGCCACGCCGCAGGCCGCAGGCAGGCAAGTCTAGGGATCCCCGTTCCCAGGACGCTGACATACGTCGTATAGCCAGAACCGGATACTTGTCCGGCACTCCGAAGAAGGCATCCGAAGAGTGGCCCTCGGAGTGGTTTTATATTGAAGACGTTGTTCTCCCAGACCCAATCTGGCGGTACCCGAATTTTGCAATGCTCTGTTAAAGAAATGCCACAGCTGGCGTCCCCAGAGCCTCGAAGAGGAGGACAACACGGAGATTAAGAAATTAATGAGCGAGATAAAGATACTCGCCCAATCCGGACTGTCCATAATTGAGATACTGGCGATTTCAATAACGCAAGGCGTTCAACCACTCCAATCCAGAGGACTCCCCATGTGGCACTACGACGGGGAAGATGACGCATCTCGCTGCGGGCGCAAGGGCCCGGACAATTTTGCCGCCTTTGCCGCCATGTTGGATGATCTTTATAAAGGGGAGAAAGAAGATTTTACTCGCCTTAAGTGCCGAGAGGGATTTTCCATGTACAACTCTCCTAGCTGGGTGAGCTTTCGCTCCGTAACCTTACTCAGTCCTCTTCTCGAGTCATACCTAGTTGAACTTAATCCGACTATTTTAACAGGAATGGAGGAAGGTTGTCACGAGGATCTATAGCCCCGCTCCGCAGCCGAAGGACCATATTCGAGACCTGGATCTCGGATTTGAAGAGGATCCGGATATATTCATAGAGCTCAAGGAGGGCGTCTTTTATCAGGTGAGCTACGACGGCACAGAAGTGACCATCATAGCCGACTATCCTGGCCTTCTCCCCTCCTCTCATGTAAGTCCCCAGGAGACATCTTCTCAACAAGAGCCTTCCCGTTGCGCCTCACCCACCGCACTATCTCATGCTCCAAAGGGGCGACGATCGTCCCGCCAAACCACATCGAAGGTGCCCTCCCAGAAGGCGACGCTTACGCAGGGCGAGTCTTTAAAAAGAAAGGCGGGCAGGGACACCCCTGAGCCTCCTCGTTCACCGAACAAGTATAATTTTCAACTTGCACTTGGAAGATAGGCCGAATTTTAATGTGCTCCGTGTCGGTGTCAAAACCGGCGGATCTTGGGTAGGGGGTCCCGAACTGCGGCGTCTAAGGTCGATGGTAACAGGAGACAGGGGACACGATGTTTACCCAGGTTCGGCCCCTCTCTATGGAGGTAATACCCTACTTCCTGCTTGACTGATCTTGATGAATATGAGTATTACAAGAGTTGATCTACCACGAGATCGTAATGGCTAAAACCCTACAAGTCTAGCCTGTATGATTATGATTGTTTCTACGGACTAAACCCTTCGGTTTATATAGACACCGGAGGGGACTAGCGTTATACAAATTCGGTTACAGAGAAAGGAATCTTCATATCCGAATGCCAGGCTTTCCATCCACGCCAAGGAGAGTCCCATCCGGACACGGGAGAGAGTCTTATGTCTTGTATCTTCACGGCCCATCAGTCCGGCCCATGTCCAACAGGTTGGACACCCGAGGACCCCTTAATCCAGGACTCCCTCAGTAGCCCCTGAACCAGGCTTCAATGACGAGGTGTCCGGCGCGCAGATTGTCTTCGGCATTGCAAGGCGGGTTCCTCCCCCGAATACTCCAAAACAGCTCTTGAAAAGAGAACGTGTCCGGCTCTGTAAAACAAACACCACATATATCCATAGAGAGTATAATATTTTATGAGTCCAATCCACTGACAACTTATGTAGCGTGACATCATGTCATAGCCCGGTCATTATTTTGAACCGTTTTTAGCCTCCCGCTCCATGTTTCAAGATGCGTTTTTATTGGCACGTCTTGTCGAACCAGAGATCGTGTCCCCTTATTATGAGATTCTCATTAATATGGCTGTGGATAACCCAACCGTTCCGTTGGCATAATCCCTTGGGAATAGGCAGGCTTTAAGGCCTATGAGGAGGCATTTGATATTCATCGCCTTTATAAAGGGGCACAGACCCGTCTCTCTCCTGCGTGCCTTCCTCTCCCTCAACCTTTCCGACCTTGAGTTCTAGCACCCAAGTTTCAACTTAACTGTTCCGAGCCTCCCAGTCATGTCTGGACCCAGCCCTCAAGGCCGGTGGGTAGCCTCCTCTGTCATAGAGGAGGATATCGTGAAGCTCCGGGCGGCAAGATACCTGACCGCGGAAATCCCCCATAGGCTCCCTGCTAAAGGACAGGTTATTCCTACTCCCAGATCCGGCGAGAGGGTTGTATTCGTCTCCCACTTCCTCCGGGGGCTAGGGTTCGCTCTCCACCCCTTCGTTCGCGGTCTCATGTTCTATTACGGGCTAGATTTTCACGATCTAGCTCCGGACTCCTTCCTTCACATCTCGGCATTTATTGTCATGTGCGAGGCCTTTCTCTGTATTACCCCTCACTTCGGTTTATGGCTCAAGACCTTTAATGCGAAGCCGAAGGTAATCGAGGGGAAGCAGATAGAGTGTGGTGGTGCTATGGTGAACAAGCTCACCAATGCCTTTTGGCCCAAAGGCTCTTTCATGGAAATTTCAGACCTATGGCAGCGGGAGTGGTTTTACATCACCGAACCTCGTGGTACCAAGTGGGCAGCTACACCTGCGTTACGATCTGGCCCTCCATTACAGCGCACATCATGGATTAATAAGGGGCTGGACTGGGGATCCATTGACGGAGTGCAGATGCTACAAAGCCGCATCCGGAGCCTCCTTGAAAAGGACACCGTCCTCGTCAATGTAATCCAGGTAATGCTACTCCACCTGGTCCTGCCGTGCCAGCGACGGCCCCTCCGCATGTGGGAGTTCAATCCGGAAGGACCACGGACCCTTCAGCACTTCTTCGTCACGACGCACAAAGGAATGTGGAAGTTATTCTTCGGGACACGAAGGCAGTGGCCGGATACCACCGAAGACATCAGCCTCGACTGCAACCATCCTGATACCTCGGTAAGCACTCGACTCTCGAATGCAGCTTAGTTAAACATCTCGTAGTACTGAGAAAACCATTTTCACACAGGGCTGGGTAAAGAAGGCGGAACGAATTAGGTGCTCGGCCCCTCTTCCCGAAGACTCGGCCGATCCTGTGTTAACAAGGATGCTGGCTTCGGCGCCATATCAAGTGCCGGCGAAGGAGGACAAGGAGGAGAGCAAGAAGGCCAAAGGTGATCTCCCTTCTAAAGGTACACCAGACGCTATGTCCAGGGAGATTGGGACTCCCTCTTCCAAAGATAAAAGAGAAGGGGAAGCTGGCATCCCTTCCCCGCATGGGAAGAAGAGGACCGCCTCCGAAGATTTGGAGGTAGAGGCTCCTAAGCGAGGGAAGATGTCCTTGCCAGGCGGTTCGGGTTCGGAAGACGACGTTGATGCGCAGTTCCTCCATAAGGACAAGCCTTTAGCCGAATCGTAAGTGAACAAAGGTGTCCTAAACATATCCCGTTCCTTTCCGCTTACAAGGGTAACATCTGAAATATATGTTTGCAGTCCGGCACACAGTCTTCCTCAGCAGTCCTCCTCCTCGGGGGATCTTCTTCCAGAGATGATGGAAAGCGAGACGCCTCCACAGACCCTCTCACCCAATAGGGCGGACGACTTTGAGGTGTCGTCCAAGAGGATTTCTCCTGATCAACAAGTGGTGCGAGGGACAATGTAGACCACGCCCGAAGGTGATACTTCGGCAGTCCAGGGTCCGGGGCATGCAGCCCCTTCGGGGACCAACAATAAAGGTCCTGAACTACCCGGTTTACAGCCGGAGACGAATCTAGAGTCGAGAAAACACATCCCTTCGAAGGGAGTCCGTACTCCCATCGCAGCTTCCAGGAATCAGGAGGCGCCGGATACATTGATGGACGTGTTGCAACACGCGTCCATTGTCGGTGTCAAAACCGGCGGATCTTGGGTAGGGGTCCCGAACTGTGCGTATAAGGTCGATGGTAACAGGAGACAGGGGACACGATGTTTACCCAGGTTTGGGCCCTCTCTATGGAGGTAATACCCTACTTCCTGCTTGATTGATCTTGATGGATATGAGTATTACAAGAGTTGATCTACCACGAGATCATAATGGCTAAACCCTAGAAGTCTAGCCTGTATGACTATGGTAATGAGTATCTGCCTTTCTGGACTAAGTCCTCCGGTTTATATAGAGACCAGGAGGATTTAGGGTTACACAGGGTCGGTTACAAAGAATGGAATCTACATATCCGGTCGCCAAGCTTCCCTTCCATGCCAAGGAGAGACCCATCCGGACACGGGTGCAGTCTTCGGTCTTCATATCCTCACAGCCCATTAGTCCGGCCCATGGTTAACAGGCCGGACGCCCGAGGACCCCTTAGTCCAAGACTCCCTCAGTAGCCCTCGAGCCAGGCTTCAATGACGAGGTGTTCGGCGCACAGATTGTCTTCGGCATTGCAAGGCGGGTTCCCCCTCCGACGGCTTCCGAGTAATGTATTCGGATTTTAATTCAATGTTGCATCCCACGGCTTCTGTGTATCTATGACTTCATCTTCCATGTGTCGGGCGAATGCGGACGGTCAGGGTATTTTTTGCAAATAACACCCTAGCCCTGCAAGAAAGAGCGTCTATTGAAAGATATTGGATCTCAGATCCTTTCGGCACCACGCGGAGAAAATCCTAAGAGACTGCCAGGAAAGACCATTCCAACATGGCTAACATTCCCAGCTCCTCTTCCCGTTCCAACCTAGAGAGAGGCGAGTGGGAGAGGTGCTTTGTGTCCCACAGCCAATTGGAGAAGTCGCAAATGCAGGGATTTCTCCCTCCTGCAGATATGGTCCCTGTTCGAGCAGGATTGGCCTCCTTCAACGGCAAAACCCAGGCGGAGGATTTCCCCAATCCGTCTGTGGGAGAACGAGTGTGCTTCGTCCCCTATCTGCTGAGGGGCGTGGGATTTCCAATTCACCCATTCCTCCGAGGGCTTCTGGAGTATTATGGCCTCCAGCTGCACAATTTTACCCCAGCCTCCGTCCTACACATTGCGGGTTATGTCGGTTTATGTGAACTATTCCTGGGTTGCGAGGCCCATTTTGATCTGTGGAGAAAGTTGTTTTTCCTTGTCCCGCGCAACCACGAGGGATCGATATTTGAAGTGGGCGGGGCCAAAATATGGCATATTGCTGAGACCGGATACCTATCCGGCACACCAAAGAAAGCTTCCGAAGAGTGAACCTCTGAGTGGTTCTACATTGATGACGTCGTACTTCCAGATCTAGTCCGGAGAGGTCTCCTCGAGTTTGTGAGTGTGCGCCACAGCTGGCACCCTCGGAGCCTCGAGGAGGAAGATAGTGCGGAAGTTCGCCAACTCCTGAGCAAGATCAGGATGCTTGCCCAGTCCGGTTATACGATAGTCGAAGTGATGGCGACCTCCATAGTACGGGGAGTTCAGCCACTCCAATACAGAGGACTTCCCATGTGGAATTACAATGGGGAAGATGACACCTCCCGCTGCGGCAGGTGTCGGTGCCAAAACCATCGGATCTCGGGTAGGGGGTCCCGAACTGTGCGTCTAAGGCGGATGGTAACAGGACGCGGGGGACACAATGTTTACCCAGGTTTGGGCCCTCTCGATGGAGGTAATACCCTACTTCCTGCTTGATTGATCTTGATGATATGAGTATTACAAGAGTTGATCTTGTAAGTGCATCTAGTGCCCCTTAGTGATTTTGGTGTATTGAAGACTTATAGGTTAAGTAACTAATGCGTTTGTGAGTGTACACAGGTCTATAAGTCTATGAGGAGTTTGATATTTACAGAGAAAGTCGACCCCTAAAAATGAATTTCTTCAACTGAAGAATTTGATATTCTGAAGACTTTCTGAAGAATTTGAAAGTGAAGAAATTGGTGTGATTCTGAAGACTTGGTTATCGCTTGAGGAATATGAAGCGTGAAGACTTTTGTTTTCGTAGTTTCATTTTCTCTTTCTTGAGTCATAGGAAACACCGTTCTGTTAAAGGGGGTCGAGGAAATACTAAGGAGAAATTTCCATTTGATGCTCAACTCAAAATCCTACACCTACCAATCCCTTCGAGTGAAGCTTTTGGAAATCTCATACAGTTCAGTCAATTTCTTCAGTGACAGAGACGAAGCTCTTCTGGTCGCTGAGGAATTTGTTCTGACTGAGGAGTTAGGAATTCGCCAGTGCGAATTGCCTACACAGTGAGGAACATGATAGCCCTGAGGAATTTGATGTTCCAATTTCTGACCGTTGCTGTGCTGCGCGCCAGCTGTCCCCAAAATATCTCCACCTAACGGTCATATCATTTAAGGGCATTTATGTCTTATCATGTCGGGCTGCTCCCTAGGCTATAAATAGCCGCCCCCTACAACCACTAGTTGGTTGGCTACTCCGAGAGAACTTGACACTTGTCATTTGAGAGCAACCCATCCTCTGAGGACTTTGAGCGAAAATCATCAAGTGAGGAAAAACCCAAAGTGAGGAAAATCCCAAAAACCAAACCCCAACAAACCCAAAGTGATTGAGCATCACTGAAGAAATTGATCCCGCGTGGATCCGACGCTTTTTACCTTTGAAGACTGTGCTTCTTCCAGACGGTTAGGCGTCACGGT
>LR880971.1:721577689-721589500 GCA_904067115.1 Aegilops sharonensis
ATTGTCTTCACCAACCTAACTGGTTCTATTTCCTCAACCCTTTCATTTCCTCATTACTGTGTTGAGTGTTTGTCATATCTGTGTTTGAAGACTTTGACTGAAGACTTTCTCAATTTCCTCAGTTCAATTTCTTCAGTCTGTTTGTCTTCATCTTGTGTTATCCTGTGATTACGCTTTCGGTACTCTGTGATTGTCTTCATTTCATCATGATGACTATGCTTGTAATCTGTTATGCTTACTTCTGAGTACTTATTCCGCTGCATGTATTTCTTCGCTAAGGAATTTCCTCACCGGCAAATTCCTCAGTGAAGAATTTGTAAATTTCATAAAAATCGCCTATTCACCCCCCCTCTAGTCGATATAACGCACTTTCAGATCTATCACGAGATCGTAGAGGCTAGACCCTAGAAGCTAGCCTATGATTATGATTGTTCTTGTCCTACGGACTAAACCCTCCGGTTTATATAGACACGGGAGGGGGCTAGGGTTACACAGAGTCGGTTACAAGGGAGGAGATCTACATATCCGTATTGCCAAGCTTGCCTTCCACGCAAAGGAGAGTCCCATTCGGACACGGGACGAAGTCTTGAGTCTTGTATCTTCATAGTCCAACAGTCCGGCTAAAGTATATAGTCTGGCTGTCCGAGGACCCCCTAATCCAGGACTTCCTCAGTAGCCCCTGAACCAGGCTTCAATGACGATGAGTCCGGCACGCAGATTGTCTTCGGCATTGCAAGGCGGGTTCCTCCTCCGAATACTCCATAGGAGATTTTTAACACAAGGATCGTGTACGGCTCTGTAAAATAAATTCCACATACCACCGTAGAGAGTATAATATTCCACAAATCTAATCCGCTGACAAGTTTCATAGCGTGACATCACGCCACGGCCCGGTCATTATTCGAACCGTTTCCCCTAACCAGCTACTGCACATATTGCGAGGTGGTTTTCTTGGCACGTCTCGTCGAAGAAGAGATCATGTCCCCCTATCACGGGATTCTCATCAATACGGGTGTGGGTAACCCAACCGCGCCATCAATTACGGCGCTTGGGGAATAAACGAGTTTACCAGGCAGGTGAGGAGGCGCATAGTTTCTTCCGCCCTTATGAAGGGACAAGGATTCATCTTTTTCACCCACGCCTTCTTCTTCCTTGCTCATCCGTTCTTGCGCACTCGAGCTCCAGCGTTGAAGTTCGCATTTTCTCCTCAAAACCACTCCAAGCATGTCCGGAGCGGGAGTCAAGTGGATGGTCTCCTCCGTTACGGAGGAGGACATCACAAAGCTCCGGGGAGCTAGATACCTGGCCGCAGATATCGCGCACCGGCTACCAGATGTGGGGCAGATCGTCCCTACTCCAGAACCCCATGAGAGGGTGGTATTTCTTACCCACTTTGTCCGTGGACTGGGATTTCCCCTCAACCCGTTTGTCCGTGGGCTCATGTTCCACTACAGGCTGGACTTTCACGATCTGGCCCCCAATTTCATCCTCAACATATCAGCATTTATCGTCGTGTGCGAGGCCTTCCTTCGCATCAAGCCCCACTTCGGCCTGTGGCTAAAGACCTTCCACGTTAAACCGAAGGTGGTGGTCGGCCAGACAGTAGAGTGCGGAGGCACCATGGTGGGCAAAATTCCCAACGTCACCTGGCTCGAAGGCTCCTATGTGGAGACCGTAAAGGGGTGGCAATCGGGGTGGTTCTACATCACCGAGCTGCACGACACCAACTGGGTGGCGGCCCCCGAATTTTGATTCGGAATCCCCATGCAGCTCACCTCCTGGAAAGAGAAGGGCCTATCCTGGGGTTCATCGGTGGAGCCGCGGACTCCAGACATGCATCAAGAACATGATAAGCAATAAAATCAAGCTTGTCAATGTGGTCCAAGTCATGCTCTTCCGCCGGATCCTCTCGTGTCAAAGACGAGCATTCAATTTGTGGGAGTTCGACCCGGCTAAGGACCAGACGCTGCGAGAGCTCTTTGACACGACGCACAAGGACGTCTGCAAGGTGTTGTTCAAGGGCGCCGAGGTACCTCCTCCCCTTACCGAGGACCGCGGACTTAGCGCAAAGCGCCCTGCCAATCCGGTAAGTCTTTTATATCTCATAAGATGTTCTTTTCCCAAGTATAACCATGCGCGGGATCTAAGCCTCCACGCCATTTAAAAGGACTGGGTAGCGACAGCGGAGCAGATCGATTGTCCAGCCCCCCTGCCCGAAGATCCAGCAGTTGCTCTCCTAACGGAGATGCTGGTTCCGGCGCCTTATGANAGTTTTAACCATGCGCGGGATCTAAGCCTCCACGCCATTTAACAGGACTGGGTAGAGACAGCGGAGCAGATCGAATGTCTAGCCCCCCTGCCCGAAGATCCAGCAGACGCTCTCCTAACGGAGATGCTGGTTCCGACGCCTTATGAGGTGCCGGCAAAGAAGGCCACTGGTACCAGGAAGGGTCTCCGGCGCAAGGTTATATAGGACTCATCGTCCGAAAACACCGAGGCGAACTCCTCCCACGAAAACGAGGAGGAGGAAGAGGAAAATTCTCCCCCCACCCCGCACCGGGGGAGACAAGAAAAGGAAGGCCGCCCCATCAGGGGAGGCCGAAGGGTTCAAGAAGGGAAGGACCCTCCTCCCGGACTGCTCCACGACGGCCGCTTTCAGCGACGAGGAGTGGTTACCCGGGGACAAGCCCCTGGCGAAGTCGTGAGTATCTGGATACCATAATAATTCTTGGTACGTTTTATTGTACTGCTTCTTATCACGCCGAACATGATTATGCATTCCATCCCGAGCCCATATCGACGTATCTTCGTCGGATGATTCTTTGGGCCCGTCAGATATGAACAGCGATTCACTCCCGACCGCCTCCTCCCGCCGCCCTACGGACGATGCCGAGGTGTTGTCTCAAAGGGAACTGAACCAAGGGGAGACAGTTCCGGAGGCGCCCCAAGGCGACATTCCAGGCGCTGGGCGCACGAGGGGCAAGACTCCCCTGGGCCCTAACACCGGGGGGCAGCAAGTCTAGCCCCAAGCCGAATACGGCACCGGAACCTCCAGTGGTTCCGGATTCTGTCAGGCAACCCCTCGCTAAGGGGGGCAAGCCGTCTGTGCCGATGGCCTTTCACTACAGGAATCAGCTACTTTGCCGTCTGCCATGGCGGACGGCAAAGGCATGAATGGCGGACGGCAAAATCCTTTGCCGTCAGCCGCGGACGGCAATAGGCTCCGGCAACGTAGGCTACGGTAAACAGCTACTTTGCCGTCCGCTTCCTGGCGGCTGACGGCAAAGGCCCTTTGCCGTCCGCGACGGACGGCAAAGAGAGCGGACGGCAATAATTGCGCCGTCAGTCCGTTAAGTTTCTAACGGCAGGCCTTTGCTGTCCGCCGCTGACGGCAAAATTTCTAGTGTCTTTGCCGTCTGCCACTGATGGCAAAGTGCAGGTTCTTTGCCGTCTGCCACGGATGGCAAAGTGCAGGTTCTTTGCCGTCTGCCACTGATGGCAAAGTGACCAAATGGGTCAGCTTCCAGGAAGCACAGCTAGATGCCACGTGTCTTCTTTGCCGTCCGCGGAAGACGGCAAAGAGCGCGTTGCCGTCGGTGGCAGACGGCAAAGAGCCTGCATATTGGCTCTTTTATCTGTTTTTTATTAAATCCAACAATTTTCATCACAAATATATATGACATATATAGATATATTTCAAAAGGCCATTACAGAGCAAACATATAAGATATCCAACACATAACTTCATCATCCAAACATATATATTACATGCATAGTTCCATCATACATAACAAGTTCAACATAGAGGCATCCAACCATATATATTACAATAGTTTCATCCAACGATACATGCATAGTTCAACGATACAAAAGAAACAGAGAAAGGGATAAGGAGCACTCCATCTATGCAAGCTTTCGTCAAGTGAAAGAAATCTGCAAAATGAAAAATAAGAAAGTTAGAACAAGAAGAGTAGAACAAGAAGAAGACTAGAACAAGAAGAGTAGAACAAGAAGAAGACTAGAACAAGAAGAGTATGCCATTTATGAGCTAACTTACGTGAAATGGATCATATATGAGCTAACTAAGTTGAAATGGGTCGTTTATGAGCTAGCTAAGGTGAAATGGATCATTTATGAGCTAACTAAGTTGAAATGGGTCGTTTATGAGCTAGCTAAGGTGAAATGGATCATTTATGAGCTAACTTAGTTGAAATGGATCATTTATGAGCTAATTTAGTTGAAATGGATCTTTTATGAGCTAACTTAGTTGAAATGGATCGTTTTTGAGCTAACTTAGGTGAAATGGATCATTTATGAGCTAATTTAGTTGAAATGGATCTTTTTGAGCTAACTTAGGTGAAATGGATCATTTAAGAGCTAATTTAGGTGAAATGGATCATTTTGTAGCTAACTTGGTGAAATGGATCATTTAAGAGCTAATTTAGGTGAAATGGGTCATTTTTGAGCTAACTTGGATGAACTGGATCATTTATAAGCTAACCTAGGTAAAATGGGTCATTTTAGAGCTAACTTAGGNGCCGTCGGTGGCAGACGGCAAAGAGCCTGCATATTGGCTCTTTTATCTGTTTTTTATTAAATCCAACAATTTTCATCACAAATATATATGACATATATAGATATATTTCAAAAGGCCATTACAGAGCAAACATATAAGATATCCAACACATAACTTCATCATCCAAACATATATATTACATGCATAGTTCCATCATACATAACAAGTTCAACATAGAGGCATCCAACCATATATATTACAATAGTTTCATCCAACGATACATGCATAGTTCAACGATACAAAAGAAACAGAGAAAGGGATAAGGAGCACTCCATCTATGCAAGCTTTCGTCAAGTGAAAGAAATCTGCAAAATGAAAAATAAGAAAGTTAGAACAAGAAGAGTAGAACAAGAAGAAGACTAGAACAAGAAGAGTAGAACAAGAAGAAGACTAGAACAAGAAGAGTATGCCATTTATGAGCTAACTTACGTGAAATGGATCATATATGAGCTAACTAAGTTGAAATGGGTCGTTTATGAGCTAGCTAAGGTGAAATGGATCATTTATGAGCTAACTAAGTTGAAATGGGTCGTTTATGAGCTAGCTAAGGTGAAATGGATCATTTATGAGCTAACTTAGTTGAAATGGATCATTTATGAGCTAATTTAGTTGAAATGGATCTTTTATGAGCTAACTTAGTTGAAATGGATCGTTTTTGAGCTAACTTAGGTGAAATGGATCATTTATGAGCTAATTTAGTTGAAATGGATCTTTTTGAGCTAACTTAGGTGAAATGGATCATTTAAGAGCTAATTTAGGTGAAATGGATCATTTTGTAGCTAACTTGGTGAAATGGATCATTTAAGAGCTAATTTAGGTGAAATGGGTCATTTTTGAGCTAACTTGGATGAACTGGATCATTTATAAGCTAACCTAGGTAAAATGGGTCATTTTAGAGCTAACTTAGGTAAAATGGATCGTCTATGAGCTAACTAAGCTAATTATGCAATTTTTGACATAAGTAAGCTAAGTACAGATCGTTTTAGAGCTAACTTAGGTAAAATGGATGGTTTTGGAGGTCAGTAAGCTTATTAAGTCATTTTGGAGGAGAAGAAGCTAAGTCTAGGTCATTATGGTAAGCATTGGAGGAAATAAAGCTAAGTCTAGGTCTTTATGCATGTGTTAAGCAAAACACTAGATAAACTTACCAAGATCCAGGAGGTGTAGGAGCGGGGTGGCTCGTGTCGGTAGCAAATAGAAACTCATCGACCAACACCTCCCAACAATCCATCCGATCCGCACACCATCTCGGAGGCGCCTAAGTTAGCAAATAGAAACTTGAGAGCTACGGCTAAGAATTACTAAATGAAGGAACTTAAGTAGAGAAGGCCTTAAGAATTACCTTCATGTACTGCTCCTTACTCAGGAACTTATCGCGGCACGCCGACTTGGTCTTCTTGATACCATGCAAGGCGTAGTAGTCTCGAACAGCCTGCACCCGAGCCTCGTGCCGTAAGTTCTGGAGTAGGCGCTTGCAGACGTTCTCGATAACATGTGCCGCGTCCTCCTCGTATCCCTCCTCACACCTGTAGAATGTCTGCAATCAAATGAGACAATATTGATTAGTACAATTAATAACTAGCTAGTTGAAGATTTTTAAATGTGTAAANCACGCCGGCTTGGTCTTCTTGATACCATGCAAGGCGTAGTAGTCTCGAACAGCCTGCACCCGAGCCTCGTGCCGTAAGTTCTGGAGTAGGCGCTTGCAGACGTTCTCGATAACATGTGCCGCGTCCTCCTCGTATCCCTCCTCACACCTGTAGAATGTCTGCAATCAAATGAGACAATATTGATTAGTACAATTAATAACTAGCTAGTTGAAGATTTTTAAATGTGTAAAGGAGAAATTACCCAGAACTTTCTGATCACCATGTCTGCCCTCGTGTCGCACACGACACCGTCGATAATCTCATCCGGCGGGGCCGGGGCAGCCACGTAGTGCTCCCAGCTCAATCCAAGCTCTGGAAGCCGACCCTCACCAGGCAACGTGACAAACCCCGGGAAGTTTTGCCGGCAAAGACCTCCAAGGACGGAGTTGGGCCGGCGGACACTATGATGGTGGTCCCAACCTCTGCAGCATGACAAGGCCAACGCATTAGTTATTTGAAAAAAACGTGAATGCACAAGGTACAAAAATATTAAATGCACTTACGTACCTCTCCCCATCAGGGAAAATCAACCACCTCTGCTCGCGGGTCACCGGCACGGACGGGAGCCGTGTAGCACCACGCTGGTAGACGGTGCCCCCCTCCTCCTCAAGATCAGTCGGCTCCCCGCCATCATCAGCATGGCCACTCGGCTCCTCGGGCTGATCCGGCCAGGTACCCCATCCGGACGTGTGCTCCTCCGGGGTCACGTGGGCCGAACTCGAGGCCCAAGACCCGTGGACCGGAGGCTCGTGGACCGGAGTCCGTGTAGCCTCCTCCTCGGACGAGTCCACCCTAGCCTCCTCCTCCCGACCAGCGCCCACCATCTTTCAACACCTGCCATGACAAACAGTAAACGAAATTAGTACAACATAAAAAAAGACCGACATGAATAATAATATGTGTATCACTTAAGTGTATCATCATCAAGTACAACATAAAAAAATGTAATACCTGACACTACTAATAATCTCGATCAGTATCATCAATAAATGCATAATCATCATCATCACTATAATCAATGACGGGCTCATAGGGTTCATTGGCATCAACATGTGCAAGGCCACCTTGACGTAATCGGTCAAGCATTGACAGGTCATCCGCAGCAGTAACCTCTTCTTGTTCCGGCTCTTCTTGTTCCTCCTCTGGGGTGATGTCGGATTCATTATCGCTGTCTACTTCAGCCATCGAAGTTTGCCGCCTCCTCTGTGATGAATGCCTCAGCCATCGATGCTTCAATTCTACGTTTATTTTTACATTTTTGTCGAAGCGTCTTCTGCATTCTCTCAGTTGGGTAGCACCAACGATTTTGCACGGGCCTCCCCAATCTTGCCTCGGTCGGGAGATGCAAAATCAAATGCTGCATTGGATTAAAGAAGCCCGGTGGAAAGATCTTCTCTAACTTGCAGATCAACTCCGGCGCCAACTCTTCCATTTCTTCTAGCACGCCAGGCGATAGTTCTTTCGCACAAAGAACACGGAAGAAATAGCTGAGTTCTGCCAGTACTAGCCATTCATCCTCAGGGATGAAGCCACGCAACATCACCGGCATTACCCGCTCAATCCATATGTGCCAATCATGACTCTTGAGACNCCAGTACTAGCCATTCATCCTCAGGGATGAAGCCACGCAACATCACCGGCATTACCCGCTCAATCCATATGTGCCAATCATGACTCTTGAGACCAAATATCTTCAGTTTATCAAGATTCGCTCCCCTCTTTAGATTCGCTGCATACCCATCGGGGAACATCAACTGCTGTTGCACCCACAAGAGAATTTCCCTCATAGCTGGCCTTCCAAGATTGAACCATGCCTTTGGCTTCGTCCAGTTCTGCTTTCCTTTCGGTTCTTTCATGTTTTGTAACGGCCTATCACATAGCGCCTCCAGATCGACTCTAGCCTTAGTATTATCCTTTGACTTCCCATCTATGCCGAACAATGTACCAAAAAGTGCCTCGGCGACATTCTTCTCAGTGTGCATCACGTCGATGTTGTGTGGGCAAAGGAGGTCTTTGAAGTAAGGCAGATCCCATAAGCATGTTTTGTGAGTCCACGCGTGCTTAGTATTATACCCCTTGAAGTACCCTGGACGTTGTGGATCTGGCTCGAGAGCGTTTAACCGATCCAGGGTCTGTTGGCCTGTCAATGCAGGTGGTGCAGAGTTTTTGACAACTCTACCCCTGATGAAGTTCTTCTTGTCTTTCCTGAACTTATGGCGAGGATCCAGGAACTGTCNCGAGAGCGTTTAACCGATCCAGGGTCTGTTGGCCTGTCAATGCAGGTGGTGCAGAGTTTTTGACAACTCTACCCCTGATGAAGTTCTTCTTGTCTTTCCTGAACTTATGGCGAGGATCCAGGAACTGTCTATGCATGTCGAAGCAAGAAAACTTGCGACCGGCCTGAAGCCAACGAAACTCAAGAGCTCCCTTGCATGTGGGGCACGGGAACCTTCCATGCACACACCAGCCAACGAATAGCGCATACGCCGGCAAGTCATGCGTCGAGTACATGTACCAGACACGCATTATGAAGTTCCGTTTGCTAAAGGCGTCGTATGTCTTGACCCATTATCCCAGGCTTCTTGCAATTCGTCCTTAAGCGGCTGCATGTACACATTCATATTTTTGCCCGGATAGCTGGGTCCTGGAATTATCAACGTCAGGAAAATGTTCTTTCTTTGCATAATCTGTCCGGGGAGGAGATTGAGTGGAAAGACAAATACGGGCCAACAACTGTATTGGGCTGCCGTCATACCAAACACACTGAACCCATCCGTGCTGATGCCGACTCGAGGATGCCTCGGATCTGCCGCTTTGTCAGCATGTAATTCATCAAACTTTTTCCACGCAACACCATCTGATGTGTGTACCATCATCAGATTCCCATCTGCATCTAGTTCGGTTCTTTTGCCTGTTTTGTGCCNTTTGTCCGACTGGTACAGGTTTGCAGGCATTACATGGCCTTTGGGTAGAAAGCGTCCAAATACTGTCATAATTGCGTCATAGCATTCTCTGCCCAAGTTGAACTGAGCCTTCAGAGCCATTACTTGTGAGATGACATCCAACTGACAAAGCTCAGTGTGCTCGTGGAGCGGACGTTTCGAAGACTCCAACATTTCATTGAAGGCCTTTGCAGATTCCTCCATCTCCTCGTCCGAATCCCGAGCATCATCATAGCCTTGCACCATGTTTTCCATCCCGGTACCATGCTCGTCGGTGCGACGACGATCCACCTCAGCTCGGTCATGTTGGGCAGACTCACCATGAAATGTCCACACCATATAATCGGGCGTAAAACCACTCTTCTGCAGGTGTTTGCCCATTTCAGCCTCTGTCTTCTTTTCCCAATTGCCGCACCGGAAACAGGGGCACCAGGTTTTCTTTTGGCCATTTGCAAATGCGGCTTGCACAAACCCCTTAGTTTTTGTGAACCATTCAGCGCTCCATTTGTTCTGACCAGTGTGACCGGTATACATCCAAGCACGGTCACTCATCTTGACTTTCAGAGCTACTGGACACACAACAATTATATATGTAATTCACCATGTATATATTCATCAGTTGATCTACTTTGTCAATTTTATTACGTCCATGCAACCTACACTCTAATAGGTAATGATAGGTCCTAATCCCACCCGTGTATGTGTAGATTGGGTTTATTTTCCCACGCTATGCTCCAGATCCGACGCAAAATTTCGGCAGCACCTCCCCGCCGTTCTCCTGATACACGTCTCTGCAATAAACAGAGAGGATGTGTACCCGGAGAACAACAGGGGAGGCACTGACGAAATATATGCGTCGGATCCGGAGCAAAGCATATGGGAAAACGAACCCAATCTACACATACTCGGGCTGTCCATGGATAGCGTTGGACAATTCGAAAGAATCAAGGTTATAAATATGCAAATGCATGCATATTTATAACTATGACGCTTTCGAACGGGAGACACATATTGGTTACGCAAACTGATGATTCAAGACACATATATAGCTAGCTATCAAGTTTCATCGGAATAGATCAAATAATTAATGGGGGAGGAGGAGTTGTTTCGGGGTCGGGGTGTCGGGGTAGTGCCGTGTCGGTGTCGGGGTGTTGTTTCGGGGTCGGGGTGTGGTGTCGGGGTCAGGGTGTCGGGTCAGGCTCGGGGTCGGGGTGTCATGTCGGGGGGCGGGGTGGGGGTTGGGGTCCGGTGCCGGGTGGGGGTCGGGGGCGGGGTGTGGTGTCGGGGTCAGGGTGTCGGGTCAGGCTCGGGGTCGGGGTGTCATGTCGGGGTGCCGGGTCGGGGTCTGGGTACCGTGTCGGGTCGGGGTCGGGGTCTCGGGGTCGGGGTGTCTTCTTCTTCTTCTTCCTTTTCCTTTTCTTCCTTTTTTTCCTTTTCTTCTTCTTCCTCCTTTTCCTTTTCTTCCTTTTTTTCCTTCTTCTTCTTCTTCTTCTTCTTCTTCTTCTTCTTCTTCTTCTTCTTCTTCTTCTTCTTCTTCTTCTTCTTCTTCTTCTTCTTCTTCTTCTTCTTCCTCCTTTCCTTTTTCCTCTTCTTCTTCTCCTCCTCTCCTCTCTTTTCTTCTTCTTCTTCCTCTTCTAAATCTAAACCTAATACTAAACTAAAACTAAACCTAATACTAAACTAAAACTAAACATATAAANGTCTCTTCGACCATGAAAAGACGTTGAAGTCTTGGTACGATTGGCATATACCGAAGAACACTAACGGGGATTTTGGTCTGTGTCTTCTCACCCATACCGTTGTCTACCACAATATACCTGGAAGACTTGCAAATGGGACAATAGTTCAAGTCCGCATAGTCAAGCCTAAATAAGGCACATCCTTTCTCACAGGCATGTATCTTCTCATAGGGCATCTTCAGTGCACGGAGGATTTTGTCCGACTGGTACAGGTTTGCAGGCATTACATGGCCTTTGGGTAGAAAGCGTCCAAATACTGTCATAATTGCGTCATAGCATTCTCTGCCCAAGTTGAACTGAGCCTTCAGAGGCATTACTTGTGAGATGACATCCAACTCACAAAGCTCAGTGTGCTCGTGGAGCGGACGTTTCGAAGACTCCAACATTTCATTGAAGGCCTTTGCAGATTCCTCCATCTCCTCGTCCGAATCCCGAGCATCATCATAGCCTTGCACCATGTTTTCCATCCCGGTACCATGCTCGTCGGTGCGACGACGATCCACCTCAGCTCGGTCATGTTGGGCAAACTCACCATGAAATGTCCACACCATATAATCGGGCGTAAAACCACTCTTCTACAGGTGTTTGCCCATTTCAGCCTCTGTCTTCTTTTCCCAATTGCCGCACCGGAAACAGGGGCACCAGGTTTTCTTTTGGCCATTTGCAAATGCGGCTTGCACAAACCCCTTAGTTTTTGTGAACCATTCAGCGCTCCATTTGTTCTGACCAGTGTGACCGGTATACATCCAAGCACGGTCACTCATCTTGACTTTCAGAGCTACTGGACACACAACAATTATATATGTAATTCACCATGTATATATTCATCAGTTGATCTACTTTGTCAATTTTATTACGTCCATGCAACCTACACTCTAATAGGTAATGATAGGTCCTAATCCCAC
>LR880971.1:721591857-721615579 GCA_904067115.1 Aegilops sharonensis
CTTTGCCGTCCGCCACCCTTTGCCGTCCGCCTTCTTGCTCTTTGCCGTCCGCTAGCGGACGGCAAAGAGGGCCCCCGTTAGGTTTTTTTTTTTTGCAACTCGTCAGTGGGGCCCCTCCCTCTTTGCCGTCCGCTAGCCGACGGCGACGAATCTTTGCCGTCCGCGAGCGGACGGCAAAGAACTGGCTGATGGTAACCTTGGTCTTTGCCATCAGCCAGTTCTTTGCCGTCCGCTTTTTGGGTAGCTGATGGCAAAGAGCTTATTTGCCGTCCGCTAGCGGACGGCAAAGAGCTGGCAGATGGCAAAGTAGCTGATTCCAGTAGTGTTTGTCCATCCAGAGGCATCAGACAACTTGCTGGAAGTGCTTTGCGGCGCTTCCATTGACGAAGAGCACCTCACTATTATGAGTGCGGTAGTCAAGAAGGTTCAGTCCGCTAAGAGCAGACTGACTGAAGCCTGTGCCAGCCTCCTAACTGGCTTTGAGGTAAGTAATCAAATTGTAAGAAAATGTTACATCATAGACAGTAGCCCCTGATGCTCTGTTTGGCATTCGCTAAGAAAGGCCGAATAGAGGATCAAATAATAATCGCAGGAGTCTAAGCAGAATGTGCCTATGTGAATAAGCAGGCTTCACTGCTGGCCGCTGCTGCTCGTACTGCGGAGGTCGCCGCCCTGAAGCGGGACCTTGAGCGGTGCAAGGAAGAGGTCGGCCTTACCCTGAGGCAGCTCGAAGAGAACAAAGGTAAGTGACACCCCGTCTGAATATTTATAAAGAAAAATTTGGTTTTGGAATAATAGGGTCGTCATGAATTTTGCTAAGGGCCACGACTGAAGTGGCGGCCCTGCAGAAGACTCTATACGAGGCCGAAGACAAAGCGGCCAAGGAGCGCATCAAGCGAGAGAAGCAAGAGGCCCGAGTAGGCGAGGTGCAGCAAGAGCTCGAGGCTCTCGTCAAGAAACACGAGTCCTTGGAGCTTGACTCTAAGACGCAAGGGTCCGAGCTTGCGAAGGCCCTCGAAAATGCACAACATGCCAAGGCCGAAGCCCAAAAGGCCCTCCAGGAAATTGAGGCGGTTAAGAAGATAGTGGCGGGTAAGGCATTCATTATGCAAAGCAAGCATGTGAAGGAAACTTTCTTTTTACTTACCCGAGTTCGGAGCTCTCCAGGAGCGTTCGCAGATCTACCCCATAGTGTGTCGGATGCCGCAGAGTTCTACCGGGCCGAGGAGGGGAGCTCGACAGAGAAGTTGTTCTGGTCTCAGTATACTGGGACCAAACACCCCATGCCCTTGAGTGAACAGTTGAAGCAACTGGTCGAGCTTCACAAGGAGGCCGAACAGGCCATGAAGGGTTTTATAGTCCGGATGTGGCCTGGCGAGCCCCTGCCTGGTAGCTACTTCGGTCTGGTGAGGCGGCTTGTGAATGCCTGCCCACGGTTTGAAGTCATACAGCGGTCCGTCTGCATTGAGGGTGCGTGCAGGGCTTTTGCCCGGGAGAAGGTGCACTGGGCGAAGCTGGACGCTGAAAAGCTGGTGAAGGAGGGGCCGCCGGAGGGCAAGGAGCATCGCTACCCCGAAAAGTATTATGACAGTGTCCTGAAGGGTGCTCGCCTTGTGGCGGAGGAATGTGCTAAGGATGTAATATTTTGAATGAATGTACTCATGTGATCCTGTAATATGAAACGAGTTCATCTGCGCTATGCAACGCTTGCTAATTTCAAATATTACCTTCTGTGCGGCCGTTTATAAAATCTGAGAGTTGGCCACTCGTCCGCTTCTTCCCCATGTAACTAGTACTGAGGTGTTCGGGATAAACCTGAGCACTCTTTATCCCAATTTTGGGTCCTTCGAAGGAGGTGTTCAGCACAACAAACCAGGCAATCGGACTATAAAGCTTTATCGCTCTCACTTAGCCATAGAAGTCTACGATACGTCTCCAACGTATCTATAATTTTCGATTGGTCCATGCTATATTATCCTCTCTTTTGGACATTATTGGGCTTTATTATCCACTTTTATATTTGTCGGGGAAGCTGATCATGACCCACGAACACCTATGGGACCTGGCGGACCGAGTCCCTTTTGGTTCGGTGGGGGGGGGGCGGAGATTGCACGAAGAGCAGATCGAGGCGATGCACACGAGCAGTTTTACCCAGCTTCGGAGCTCTCCGGAGAGATAATACTCCTACTGCTGCTTGTCTGATTATCTTGTGTTCTTGCTAGGGAGCAATGAGAGCTACAAAACCTAGCTTGAGTGTTTCTAGTCTCGAATGAGTCGAATGAGCCGAACCGAACCCCCTCTACGTTGCGCATGGGCCTCCTTTTATAGGCTCAAGGGGTCTCCGACAGGTGGCAACGTAGATGAGGGTACAAATGGAAAAACAGTAGTAGGTACACCGACTTGTACAGTGTACAGTGTACTCTACCTAATTCTGACGGCAAGGGACAAAAACATTAAATGCCCGTCCCTATCGCCTAAACAGTGCAACAGGGACCGTCAGGTGCGCCACCGTTTGCCACGATGGTAAGCTCGTCTGCACCGCTTATCGCTGCTCCCCGCTGGCTGCACAGCCTCTTGACACGCACGCCTGGAATGGCCCCATGGCGACACGTTGGTGGATGAGCTGGAGCAGAGATGAAGAGAGGTTGCCTGCCGCGGCAAGCACCTTGCCGCGGCTGAATCCTTGTCGCGCTCGGGAGCTTGTCGCTCACCAAGCCTTCCCGGTAAGCTCCTCTTGCCGCGGTCTTGTCCTCTGCGTGCCTTGAGTGGCCTTCCCGGAAAGCTCCTCTTGCCGGGGCCTTGCATACTTTGTTCTTGAATGGCTCCAAAGGAACCACGGAGGATCTTGGCGGTCACTAGGCAGCCCTGCCGCGGGGTGCTGCAACTGCCCGTGCATGAGTTCGGGATTCTAGGGTACCCCTACTCTAGTACACCGACAGGAGCCCCCGGGCCTAGGCCACACACGGTGCCGAGCGCTGTTGGGCTAGGCCCAAAACAGTGCACGGGCACGCGCGGCCTAGATCACGCCGTTACTCGCCCCGGACCCACCACGTCCCCCACGAACAGCACGCTCCGAACGTGGCGTCGTGGGAGAGATCGTGGGGGCTTTCTTTAATTGGAAAAGCGGAACGTCCGCCCCCTCTCCCTCCTTATAAGCAGGGGAAACAGGGGCACGATGCCCACCTTGCCATTGCTGTCACATCTCAAAAACCACCGCCGCTCCCTCCTTCTTCTCAAGTCCGAAGAGAGCGACGCTCCGCCCCCCATTGCCACCGGCGCCATCAACGCCGTCGGACTCCTCCACCACCTCCGCCATGGCTCCGAAAGCCGACAAGGGGAAAGGCGTGAAGTCGGCCGAGGCACAGCGGCTCGCGGCGCTGCGGAAGGAGCGGGCTACCTTCGACCCCCTGCTCGACGCAAAGGAGCTGCGGGAGGGGTACTACCTCTTCTGGTCGACGGAGACGCGGGCGCACCCGCGCACGAGGGTGATCTCCGCCGCCGCATCCGAGAAGGTTCCTGTCGGGTATCCCTTCTTCGCGCTCTTCTTCTACTGCGGGCTCTGCCCGCCCTTTTCCGAATTCTTTTGCGACATCATGAACACCTACAGTCTCCGCCTCCTTGATTTCACCCCCAACGCCGTCCTGACCATGGCGGTTTTCGCACACCTTTGCGAAAAATTTGTCGGAGTCCACCCAAATGTAGCCCTCTTCCGCCACTTCTTCATGCCCCGCGTTGAGAGAGGAGAGCCGCTTGCCGGAGGGATTGCTTGGATCTCCAGGATCGGCAAGAAAGAAGCATATCTGGAAGGAGAGCTCCGTAGCAAGTGGGAGGAGTGGAGAGCCGATTGGTGTTGGATCGTTGAGGAAAACCCGCAGCCCTTCACTGCCCAGCGCCAAAATCCCATAGTGTGCGGCAACGATTGGAGCAACTTGGCGCCGGAGGATGCTAGGTTGAAGATTGCCGTGACCCGGATCTTGCGCCTCAGGCATGCCGGACTCACTGTAGGCGCTGTTGGCGCGGATTTCCTTCGCTGCCGCATCGCTCCCTTGCAGGAGAGGAGGAGACCTGCTTGGGAGTTCCAAAATGCGGCGGACATCATGAGGTTGCGCCCGGGCCTCAACTAGAATTTCACCGTCTTGGAGCTGGATGCGATGCTGCTGGAGCTGTTCAAGCACGACCCAGATCATCCCGAGTGGTTCATGTTGCCGAGGGGGTCGTCCCTTTGTGCAACAACTCTTCGCTTGACCGCATCCGTGCGATGATGCCGTTGTGCGATTCCCATGGGATCGTTCCAACTTGGCAAGAGCCCGCCGACAACATCGTGCAGCAGTTCTTCGACAGCTTGGAAGAAGTGTCGATCCGCGCCGACGAGCAGAAGTGGCTCACCCGCGACACCACCGACGCCGAGCTGCAGCGCATCGCCACCAGGCTGGAGGAGGCGGCGGAAGTTGCTGCCGCAGGTGAATTAGGGTTCACCGTGGAGGAGGCGGAGGCAGCCGAGGCGGCAAGCCTTGCCAACCGAGAGGAGCTTGCCGGCGCGGAGGAGCAGGCCGAGCCTGATGCTGAGCCGAACGAGCCTGCCGGGGGCGCCTCCCCTCCACCTTCAGATAGCTTGTCGCGGGAGGAGCCCGCAGCTCCACCAAGAAGGCGCCTCCGCAAGACCGGGGAAGTGGCGGGGCGGCAGACGGGCCAAGAGCCGTCGCGCCGCGCGACGCGCTCCACCGCGGCAAGCTCTGTTGCCACGGGAGCGCCTCACGTCGCCACAGCAACTGGAGCGGGGCCTTCTGGGACCATGGCTCCCGCACCCGCCAAGCGTCCGAGGGAGCCTACCCTTCCAGCTCGTCGCACTGGAGGCGGAGTGGAATTCGACTTCTCCGCGCTTAGCTCCGAGGAAGAAGAAGAAGAAGAGTAAGATCTTGTCGCTGTTACTTGTAATTCTTCAATTTGCTGCTTTGTCTTGTATCTGATTTTCTTCATTCTGAACTCTTTCCTTTTTCAGGACGTTGGTTCAGAGAGCGTCGAAGAGAGCCAAGACCCCTGTGGTTGTCATCGAAGACGATCCCCCCGTGGAGACAGGAGGCGCGTCTGAGACCCCCTTGCCGGACCCGGAAACCCTTCCTCAGAGCAGCCCCCAGCACAGCCCCCAGAATAAGTATTTGGTTTATTTCTTACGGTTGGGTGTGCATGGGTGCTCCTTCTTTGCTGACGTCTGAC
The DNA here is from genome assembly GCA_904067115.1 of Aegilops sharonensis. Taxonomy (NCBI): domain Eukaryota; kingdom Viridiplantae; phylum Streptophyta; class Magnoliopsida; order Poales; family Poaceae; genus Aegilops; species Aegilops sharonensis. The sequence goes on from LR880971.1 coordinate 721,597,072, forward strand.
TTGTTGATTTGTGTAGGAGCAGAGCAGCTTCGTCAGGAGGGCCCGGAAGTCGCTCCCGAAATTCTGTCTGCTTCAACTACGCCGCCAAGGGAGAATTCTCCAGCAAGGGAGCACTCTCCGGCAAGGGAGGCTTCTCCGACAAGGGGCAGCGCCGGCGATCCTCCGGTGGTGGAGACCGCGGCCACAGATCCCATCGCAGGTAATCTTTTTGCGTGACAATTTCCCTTGGGTTCTTTTTCTTCTTTTCATCTTTTCGAACATTTGCTTGACTGTTCTTTCTTTTTCTGATCGTCAGATCCATCTGCCGGAGAGCCGATGGAGACTGAGGTTGCCGGCGAGGAGGACGCGCGCGGCAACAATGACGACGCCGCCAACATGGAGGAAGAGGCTGGCACCGATGGGTCCGCCGGCGAGGAGGCCGCCAAGGCTACTGCCACAAAGGCTGGGGAGGGTCTGGTGATCGTACTGACGACCCTGAGGCCGCAGGAGCGCCAGGCGCTACGCCGACCGCCGATCCCTCCGCCACCGATGCAGCGTCAGGCTCCGAAGAGCCCCAGCCCGGCGCCTATCTGAAGGCCGGCGACGGCGTCTTCATCAAGCTCCCATGGGCGTCGAGCTCCAGGGCGCCGGTCGAGGGAGAGACCTTCGATGAAGAGATGCTCGCCTCCGCTGGGATGTCGCTAGTTGACGCGCCAAGCAGCAGCAGTGGCGAGTCTGAGGAGGAGCAGCTGCTGAAGAAGTTGTTGTCGCTCTACCGCGCCCGACAAGGCAAACTGGAGTCCCGGGAAGCACTTGTCGCGAGGGCGGGAGCTGACATGGAGAAACGCGCAGAAGAGCTCCAGCGCGCCTACCAGGAAACTCTCCGGGACATAGCCGAAGCGCGGGAGCAACTCTCCGAAGAGCGCACAGCCTTCATCCTTGAGAAGGCTGAGGTCGAGGAGCAGCAAAGGCTTGCCGGCGAGAAGCTATCTGCGCAAGAAGGCGAGCTGGCGCAGCAGAAGATCAACCTTGACAGCTATGAGGAAGATCTTGCCGCGCGCGAGCAATCAATTGGCGGAGCACTCAAGGAGGCAAAGGACGCTGCCGCAGCTGCCGAGGCCGCCAAGAAGGAGTTAGAGACGAGGGTGGCGCAGCTGGAGGCCACCCTCCAGAAGAGCGGCGAGGAGGTCGCCGCGCTGAAGCACGAGCGCGAGAAGGACGCCTACACTCTTGGCGAGTTGTAGGGTCGTCTCGCTGAGAGGATCAAGGAGCTCGACGCCGCCAAGGACTCCAAGGCAGATCTTGAGCTGAAGCTGTCTACCTTGACGGAGACGCTGGATGGCGCCAAGGAGCGGGAAGTGGGTTTGCTGGAGAAGATCAAGGCCAACGAGGAGTTGCTGGCGAATGCCACGACCGCCCATAACACCTTCAGAGAGAACGTGATGATCTGGACCGAGGGTCTTGTGAATACAGCCGCCGCCATCGACAAGGAGCTGATGGAGCTGGGGATGGTGGACCTCGGGTACTCCACCAACGAGCATCTCCAACCCAGCGCCAAACTCAGCCTGTTCTTCAAGGGCGTGGTGGCGGCTCTCCAGCGGCTCCGGGAAGAGATCCCAAAGCAGCTGGCCGACGAGTCACGCCAAATCTGTGCAGGGGCTCTTCAGAAGGTGCTGATGAAGGTGGCCTTCGCAATCCAGGCATTAGCTTCGCCAATGTCCTCAAGTCCCTGCCGCCGACTGCTGACGTTGAAGTGCTCAAGGCCCTTGTCGCACCCATTGTGGACAGGGTGAGCGGGGTCAAGCGGGTTGATGGCGACCGCGTAGACTAGGCCGCCAAATTTATCTTTTCCTTGTCGCTGCTGATCATGTTTAGGAGAACAATTTATTAGATCAGCGACAAGTTATTTTGTAATATACTCTATCTTAGGCAACGATTGTAATGTTATTTCCTTTACTCGATTGCTTCCTTTATATGTTTGTGCCTTATGCTTTTAGGGAACTTTTCGGCGCGGGTACCTTTGTCGCGAGCGCTGAGTGCGGAACGTCAGCAGCCTGCTGGCGGTGCCACCTCCGACAAGCAACCTTGTCGCAACTAGTTGCAGCTCACTTAAGTTGTTGAGCGGACTCGAAACAAAGTAAGGGCGCAAACTAGCTACGAGTTGGTTCCTCCGCGCACAGGTTTTCCATATAAAGTACTATCGTTCGAGGAAGATAACTTAAAAATTTAAAAACTGATTGCTCAAACTTTGGCAACTTAGCTTTTCTGTCGTTTGCTTCCCGGCAAGGCGATACTTCCTCGAGCGACACTCGGCGGTCCACACCATTATCTTCTCCTTCCCCCCCGGCTAACCTGTGGGCGAAGGAACCTTCCTTTCTTTTGGCAAGAAAGAAGAGAAAATAAAGTTATGGAGCCTCGTGGCTCGTTATTGCTTACCGGGTGCGGATGCTGCACAAAATGTCAGATAACACATGCAAAATGATTATGAAAGCATGAAATTGACAAGTTGCGCGCAACGCATGAGCTTTACTGATGCACGGGGTCTGCGCCCGGCTTTGTACAAAGGATTACATGCAACATCAGCAAGACTTGTACAAAAGGGTGGTTGCCGGAACGGGTTCCGGCAACCGCGCCCTATGGGTAAAACTTACGAAGATGCTCTATATTCCAGGAGTTGCTCACCGGAACGCCATCTTCGGTCTCAAGGCGGACAGCGCCAGGCCTAGTGACTCGTTTCACCCGATAAGGGCCTTCCCACTTCGGCATCAACTTGTTGGAATTCTTGGCGGACTGAACGCGCCGAAGAACAAGGTTGCCTTCCTCGAAACTTCTGGCACTAACTTTGCGGCTATGGTAGCGACGCAAAGCTTGCTGATAACGAGCAGCTCGTACAGCGGCCTGAAGACAGTCCTCCTCAAGGAGCAGCGCGTCATCTTGTCGCAGCTGCTCTTGCTCAAGCTCATCATAAGCGAGTACTCGAGGTGACCCGTATACGAGTTCCGTGGGGAGAACTGCCTCTGCTCCATAGACTAGAGCGAAAGGTGTCTGGCCAGTGGCTCGATTTGGTGTCGTCCTGATCGACCAAAGAACCACCGGCAGCTCCTCAATCCAGTTTCTTCCGCACTTGTGCAGCCTGTCGAAAGTTCTGGTCTTGAGTCCTCGCAGCACTTGAGCGTTTGCCCTCTCTGCTTGACCGTTGCTCCTTGGATGAGCAACAGAAGCAAAGCAGACCTTGGCGCCAAGATCTTGGACGTATTGCATGAAGGTGCGACTCGTGAATTGTGTGCCGTTGTCGGTGATGATCCTGTTAGGAACCCCAAAACGGCAAACAATTGACCTGAAGAACTTGACTGCTGACTGTGCTGTCACCTTCCTCACTGCTTCCACTTCCGGCCACTTTGTGAACTTGTCGATTGCAACGTACAAGTACTCAAAGCCCCCGACAGCTCGGGGAAAGGGGCCGAGGATGTCGAGCCCCCATACCGGAAATGGCGAGGATAAAGGGATCGTCTGGAGAGCTTGAGCTGGCTGGTGTATCTGCTTGGAATGGAACTGGCACGCTTCACACTCGGTTACTTGTGCAGTTGCATCCTGGAGGGCTGTCGGCCAGAAGAAAGCTTGCCGGAAAGCTTTGCTGGCAAGCGCTCTTGCGCCAATGTGGTGACCACATATGCCTCCATGTATCTCTGCCAACAGCTTCTGTCCATCTTCCCGATGAATACACTTCAATTTCACTCCGTTGAGTCTTCTTCTGTACAGGATGTTGTCAACAAACTGGTACATACTTGACTGCCGGGCTACTCTTTCCGCTTCTTCTTGCTCTTCGGGAAGTTCTCCTGTCTGAAGGAAATGGACAATCTGCTGTGCCCATGTTGGAGCTTGCGGCTTGACAACAAGGACTAAAGGCACATCTGCTGCTGTGGGAACATCCGCTTCTACGGCAAGAACTTGCGGCTCTGCCGGAGCTTGATGTTCCCCGACAAGCCTGCCGGAGCAAAACTTGTCGGGAGCGTCTGCTTCAACGAAACAAACCCTAGGGCTTGTCGGAGCAGACTGCTCCTCAGCACTTTTGGCGTTGATCTTGGGGACTTTCGCAGCGGCGGCTTTGGGGAGCTCGGCTGGGAAGTAGTCCCCAGAAACCAACTTCCTCTTCTTGCTCTGTCCGGTTGCTGGCGTTATAGTTGGTCGAGTCAGCTTGAGCACAAAAATTCCTGGTTCCACAGGTAACTTGAGTGCGGCGCACTTTGACAGGCCATCAGCAATATCATTCTGAGCTCTTGGAACATGTTCCATTTGCAGGCCTTCAAAGTGTTCTTCTAGTTTTCTCACTTCATCGACGTAGGCTTCCATCAACGGACTCTGATAATCTTTGTTCACTTGGCGGACGACAAGCTGCGAGTCACCCCTGACAATAAGCTTTCTGATCCCAAGGTCCACTGCAATCCTGAGACCGGCAAGCAAAGCTTCATACTCTGCAGTATTATTTGTTGCTTGCTCCTTGGGAAAGTGCATCTGGACTATGTACTTGAGGTGCTCTCCGGTGGGTGCGATAAGCAGCACGCCGGCACCGGTGCCTTGCAGCGAGAAGGCACCATCAAAGTACATCAGCCACTCTTTACTTGCTTCCTTGACGGGGATGCTCGTCTCTGGAATTTCTTCATCATGCGTCGGCGTCCATTCTGCTATAAACTCTGCCAATGCTCTGCTTTGGATAGTCGAAGTGCTTTCAAACTTGAGGCCAAAGCTTGACAGTTCCAGTGCCCACTCGACAATCCTGCCTGTTGCTTCTGGATTTTGCAATATCCTCTTCAGCGGAAAGCGAGTGACGACTGTTATCTCATGTTCTTGGAAGTAATGGCGCAGCTTTCTCGAGGCCATGAGGAGGCCGAAAAGCAATTTCTGCACACCAGAGTACCTTGACCTAGCCCCCTGCAGAAGGGAACTGACAAAGTAGACTGGGCGTTGCACCATCCTTTTCTGCATCTTCTCGCAATCCTGCGCAGATCCGTCCTTGTCGGGACCAGAGCTTGTCGGTGAAGCCCCCTGCTTGTCGCTGGATGCATCTACCTCGGTTGCCGGCTCCTCATCTGCCTCCCTTTCCGCTACTAACGCAGCACTAACCACTTGATTGGTTGCCGCTATGTATAGCAGCAACTTCTCTTGTGGCCTAGGTGCGACAAGTATTGGAGTAGAGGACAGGTACCTCTTTAAGTCCTACAGCGCAGCCTCCGCTTCGGGAGTCCATTTCATTGGACCCGCCTTTTTCAAAATCTTGAAAAATGGCAGGGTGCGCTCAGCAGACCTAGAGATAAACCTGCTGAGAGCAGCCACGCAACCGGCAAGTCTTCGTACATCCTTGACGCGCTTTGGTGCTTCAATCTGCTCAATGGCCTTGATCTTGTCGGTGTTGGCTTCAATTCCCCTCTAAGACACGAAGAACCCGAGAAGCTTGCCGGAGGGAACTCCAAACACGCACTTCTCGGGATTGAGCTTGAGGTTGATCTTGCACAGATTTGCAAAGGTCTCATCTAAATCTTGAACCAAAGTTGTTTTGTCCTCGCTCTTGACCACTATGTCATCCATGTAGGCTTCTACATTTCTGTGCATTTGTGGCTCAAAAGCGTCATGGACTACTCTTGCAAACGTTGAACCAGCATTCTTTAGCCCAAAAGGCATCCGTACAAAACAGTAGGTGCCACACGGGGTGATGAAGGCGGTTTTCTCTTCATCCTCTTCTGCCATGAAGATCTGATGATATCCTGAGTATGCATCAAGAAATGAAAGCAAATCACATCCAGCCGTGGAGTCAACAATCTGGTCGATACGTGGCAAGGGAAATGGGTCTTTGGGACAAGCTTTATTAACATCTGTGAAGTCAATACAAAGTCTCCATTTCCCATTTGCCTTGCGTACAACTACCAGATTGGCCAACCACGTGGGATGGAGCACTCCTCTAACAAGGCCTGCTGCTTCCAACTTCTTGATCTCTTCTGCTATGAATTCTTGGCGCTCCACTGCCTGTTTTCTGACTTTTTGCTTGACGGGCCGCGCATGAGGACAGACAGCTAAGTGTTGCTCAATTACTTTCCTGGGAACACCAGGGATGTCAGACGGTTTCCATGCAAACACATCGACATTCGCCCGCAGGAAAGCAACGAGCGCGCCTTCCTATTTAGGGTCGAGAGTGGCACTGATGGTGAAGGTACCACCAGTGCCGTCCTCCTTGGCAGGCACCTTCTTGGTCTTCGGTGGAGCTGCCATCATCTTCTTGCACTTGCCGGTGGAGCTCGATGGTGCGTCCTCGACGGTAGCGCAGCACTCCGAAGAGGTGCGCTTGCCGGAGTGGGCATCAGAGCTCTTGCTGGACAAAGTGGTCTTCTTCTTCCCCCTGGGAGCTTCAGCGGCAAGTGATTTGCTATCTGTCGCAGCTGCTGCATCCCGGTAAATCTTGTCGGCGCAGATAAGAGCATCTTTCTTGTCGCCATGAACAGAAATGACACTTATCGGGCCAGGCATCTTGAGCAAATTGTATGCATAATGAGAGCCTGCCATGAACTTGGCGAGTGCTGGACGGCCAAGTATTCCATTGTAGGGCAATGGGAAATCAGCAACGTCGAATGTGACCCTCTCAGTCCTGAAATTCAGTTCGCTGCCAAATGTTACCGGCAACGTGATCTTCCCTTTCGGCTTGCTCCTTCCTGGATTGATTCCTTGGAACGTGCCAGTCTCTTCGAGCTCGCTGTCAGGGATTTGAAGCTTCTGGAGCAGTGCGGAGGAGATCAGGTTTAAGCCTGCCCCGCCGTCAACTAACATCTTGGTGACCTTGAGGTTGCGGATAGTTGGTGAGACCAACATCGGCAAACACCCGACCGCGGTTATGCGATCAGGGTGGTCCTCAATATCAAAGATGATAGGCGTGCTGGACCATTTCAAAGGCCTGCGTGACTCTACGGATGGTTCTGCTGCATTAACCTCCCGCATCCATTGCTTGAGCTGGCGGTGTGAGGTATGCAGAGAAGCACCACCGTCAACGCAGAGGACCTCCGTGGCTTTCTGAAACTCCTGCTCATCAGCTTCATCGTCTTCCATATCTTCATCGTCATCGTCGTCTTCATCCTTGTCGCGGCCGCGGGGAGGTCTGTCTCCTTGCCGCTGCTTGGCCTTGCCGCGGCGTCCTCCCCGGCCGGGTCGCTTCTTGCTAGCTGCTCCAGCACCTTCCTGGGCCTTCTCCTTGTCTCGCCGCTCGTACTCAGCCTTCTGCTGTTCTACAAGCTGCTCGACCTTCTTGCAGCTCTGGAGGTCGTGGCCCTTGGTGCGGTGAATCTTGCAGTACTGTTTGTTGGAGCTGTCCTGCTTGTCGGCGGCCGCCACAGCTTGGCGGTCGGTGTCAGCGGCAACCTCCTTGCCGGAGCCACCAACCTTGGCCTTCTTGGTGCCACCTTTGTTGCCGGACTGCTCGACAACTAGTACCTCTTTGCCCTTCTTCTTCCTGTTGTTCCGCCGCCGGCTCTTCTTCGCTGGGGCGGTCTCCTCACTGTCAGATCCTGCTTCTGCATTCTCTCCTGGGAGTCTTCTTCCTTCTTCAGCACGTGCACACTTGTCGGCCAGGGCATACAGCTCACTGACGTCCTTGACTTTGCACATCGCCATCTCCTCCCTCATCCTGCGGTTCCGCACGTTCTGATGAAACGCGCTGATCACCGCGGCAGGGTGGACATCTGGGATGTTGTAGTGCACACGGCTGAATCTCTGAATGAACTTGCGCAGGGACTCTCCTTCCTTCTGGGCGAGTAGGTGAAGGTCACTCTCTTGGCCATGAGGTTTGTGGCCGCCTGTGAAGGTGCCGACAAACTGATGGCATAGATCTGCCCAAGAGGATATGGATCCGTCCGGCAAGTGCATGAGCCAAGATCTGACATTTGGCTTGAGTACCAGCGGGAAGTAGTTGGCGAGGATCTTGTCGTGTCGTCCCCCCGCAGCCTGCACCGCGATGGTGTAGATGCTGAGGAACTCTGATGGATGCATCCTGCCATCATACTTCTCTGGCACATCTGGCTTGAAATTTTTCTTGTCGGGCCACTGGACTTGCCGCAGCTCACGAGTGAACGTAGGGCAGCCTACCGCGTGCGGCAAGTCACCTGGTTCCCCTGGCGCTTGCATGTCGACAGTGGGCCCAGCGCGCTGATCGGACTGACGCCGCGCTTCTCTTCGGCGCTCGATGCGAGTTCGAGCGTCTTCTTGTTGCCGTTCTTGAAGAACTTGGCGCTGATCATGGCGAGCTCGTGGATCCGATGAAGTGGTGGAGTCGCTGTCGAGGTGGATCTGACGAGTCGGCGATCTTGGCCTTCGGGATGGGGAGTGCATGGTGGTTGCACCCCCGCATGTTTCGTCGCCACCGGCTCGTGCCTTGTCGTCTCGCCGCGGCAAGGATGCAGTTGGTTGCCGCGGAGTATCGCCGTTGGCAAAGCCGATGAGGCTTTGGATGGTGGCCCTCCATTCTTCGACCTTGTCAGCCATTGGAGGGTAATGCAGGAGCAGTTGAGCCCGCGCCAAAGCTTCCGCTTGAGTGGTGGGCGGCAATGGCGAATTGTGCGAGGATCGGGATGTGCTCGGACTTCTAAATACATTAGAAGGAGCAGCATCCCGTCCAGGCGACCGTGCCCCGCTCGCACCAGCTTGTTGGCGCGCGAGCTGCTCTTGAGCGTCTCTGGATCCACCAGCTCGATCTTGGCCCAACGAACGTATGGCGCCGCGAGCACCATGACACTGTCGGTCTCGTGCCTCCTGAGATGGACGCGGTACGTATCCGGACGCCGAGGTCTGCGCCGCCTTGTCCTTGGACTTGGCAGCGTTGTGGGCTCCCTCGATGACGCCCGTTCCTCCGCCAGCGTCTTCCCCACCACTCGTCAGCTCCGATGGTGGTGGGTTCGACGCGGATGGCTCTGCTGCCGCCGAAGCCTTCTTCTTCGGTGGCATGTTGATGAAGGTGATGAAGATGTTGCTCGTGTGAACGTCGGATCAGGTTCACACAGCCTCGACGCACCCCCTACCTGGCGCGCCAAAGATGTCGGGGAAGCTGATCGTGACCCACGAACACCTATGGGACCTGGCGGACCGAGTCCCTTTTGGTTCGGTGGGGGGCGGAGATTGCACGAAGAGCAGATCGAGGCGATGCACATGAGCAGTTTTACCCAGCTTCGGAGCTCTCCGGAGAGATAATACTCCTACTGTTGCTTGTCTGATTATCTTGTGTTCTTGCTAGGGAGCAATGAGAGCTACAAAACCTAGCTTGAGTGTTTCTAGTCTCGAATGAGTCGAATGAGCCGAACCGAACCCCCTCTACGTTGCACATGGGCCTCCTTTTATAGGCTCAAGGGGTCTCCGACAGGTGGCAACGTAGATGAGGGTACAAATGGAAAAACAGTAGTAGGTACACCGACTTGTACAGTGTACAGTGTACTCTACCTAATTCTGACGGCAAGGGACAAAAACATTAAATGCCCGTCCCTATCGCCTAAATAGTGCAACAGGGACCGTCAGGTGCGCCACCGTTTGCCACGAAGGTAAGCTCGTCAGCGCCGCTTATCGCTGCTCCCCACTGGCTGCACAGCCTCTTGACACGCACGCCTGGAATGGCCCCATGGCGACACGTTGGTGGATGAGCTGGAGCGGAGATGAAGAGAGGTTGCCTGCCGCGGCAAGCACCTTGCCGCGGCTGAATCCTTGTCGCGCTCGGGAGCTTGTCGCTCACCAAGCCTTCCCGGCAAGCTCCTCTTGCCGGGGTCTTGTCCTCTGCGTGCCTTGAGTGGCCTTCCCGGCAAGCTCCTCTTGCCGGGGCCTTGAATACTTTGTTCTTGAATGGCTCCAAAGGAACCACGGAGGATCTTGGCGGTCACTAGGCAGCCCTGCCGCGGGGTGCTGCAACTGCCCGTGCACGAGTTCGGGATTCTAGGGTACCCCTACTCTAGTACACCGACAATATTATTTTTGGGACTAACCTATTAACCGGAGGCCCAGCCCAGAATTGCAGTTTTTTGCCTATTTCAGAGTTTCGCAGAAAAAGAATATCAAACGCAGTCCAAACGGAATGAAACCTTTGGGAACGTGATTTTCGGAACGAACATGATCCAGAGGACTTGGACCCTACATCAAGAAATCAAGCAGAAAGCCAAGAGGTAGGGGGGCGTGCCTACCCCCCCAGGCGCGCCCTCCACCCTCGTGGGCCCCATGTTTCTCCACCGACGTACTCCTTCCTCCTATATATACCTACGTACCCCCAAACGATCAGATACGGAGCCAAAAACCTAATTCCACCGCCGCAACCTTTTGTACCCACGAGATCCCATCTTGGGGCCTGTTCCGGAGCTTCGCCGGAGGGGGCATCGATCACGGAGGGCTTCTACATCAACACCATAGCCTCTCCGATGAAGTGTGAGTAGTTTACCTCAGACCTTCGGGTCCATAGTTATTAGCTAGATGACTTCTTCTCTCTTTTTGGATCTCAATACGATGTTCTCCCCCTCTCTTGTGGAGATCTATTTGATGTAATCTTCTTTTGCGGTGTGTTTGTTGAGACCGATGAATTGTGGGTTTATGATCAAGTTTATCTATGAGCAATATTTGAATTCTGAATTCTTTTATGTATGATTGGTTATCTTTGCAAGTCTCTTCGAATTATCAGTTTGGTTTGGCCTACTAGATTGATCTTTCTTGCAATGGGAGAAGTGCTTAGCTTTGGGTTTTATCTTGCGGTGTCCTTTCCCACTGACAGTAGGGGCAGCAAGGCACGTATTGTATTGTTGCCATCGAGGATAACAAGATGGTTTTTTTTATCATATTGCATAAATTTATCCCTCTACATCATGTCATCTTGCTTAAAGCGTTACTCTGTCCTTATGAACTTAATACTCTAGATGCATGCTGGATAGCGGTCGATGTATGGAGTAATAGTAGTAGATGCAGGCAGGAGTCGGTCTACTTGGCTCGGACGTGATGCCTATATACATGATCATACCTAGATATTCTCATAACTATGCTCAATTCTGTCAATTGCTCAACAGTAATTTGTTCACCCACCGTAAAATACTTATGCTCTTGAGAGAAGCCACTAGTGAAACCTATGGCCCCCGGGTCTATTTTCCATCATATTAATCTCCTGACAACAAGCTATTTCTGGCGCCGTTTTTATTTTACTTTCTTTACTTTGCATCTTTATCATAAAAATACCAAAAATATTATCCTATCATATCTATCATATCTCACTCTCGTAAGTGACCGTATAGGGATTGACAACCCCTTATCGCGTTGGTTGCGAGGACTTATTTGTTTGTGTAGGTGCGAGGGACTCGCGTGTAGCCTCCTACTGGATTGATACCTTGGTTCTCAAAAACTGAGGGAAATACTTACGCTACTTTGCTGCATCACCCTTTCCTCTTAAAGGGAAAACCAACGCGGTGCTCAAGAGGTAGAAGAAGGATTTCTGGCGCCGTTGCCGGGGAGGTCTATGCAAAAGTCAACATACAAAGTACCCATCACAAACCCTTATCTCCCGTATTACATTATTTGCCATTTGCCTCTCGTTTTCCTCTCCCCCACTTCACCCTTGCCGTTTTATTCGCCCTCTCTCTTTCGTTCGCCTCTTTTTTCGCTTGCTTCTTGTTTGGTCGTGTGTTGGATTGCTTGTTTGTCACGATGGCTCAAGATAATACCAAATTATGTGACTTTACCAATACCAACAATAACGATTTCCTTAGCACTCCGATTGCTCCTCTTACCGATACTGAATCTTGTGAAATCAATGCTGCTTTGTTGAATCTTGTCATGAAAGATCAATTCGCCGGCCTTCCTAGTGAAGATGCCGCTACTCATCTAAATAGCTTCATTGATTTGTGTGATATGCAAAAGAAGAAAGATGTTGACAATGATATTATTAAATTGAAGCTATTTCCTTTTTCGCTTAGAGATCATGCTAAAGCTTGGTTCGTCTTTGCCTAAAAATAGTATTGATTCTTGGAATAAGTGCAAAGATGCTTTTATCTCTAAGTATTTTCCTCCCGCCAAGATTATCTCTCTTAGAAACGATATTATGAATTTTAAGCAACTGGATCATGAACATGTTGCACAAGCTTGGGAGAGGATGAAACTAATGATACGTAATTGGCCTACACATGGTTTGAATTTGTGGATGATTATACAAAAAAAATATGCCGGATTGAATTTTGCTTCTAGAAATCTTTTAGATTCGGCCGGGGGAGGCACTTTTATGGAAATCACCTTAGGAGAAGCTACTAAACTCCTAGATAATATTATGGTTAATTATTCTCAATGGCACACTGAAAGATCTACTAATAAAAAAGTGCATGCGATAGAAGAAATTAATGTTTTGAGTGGAAAGATGGATGAACTTATGAAATTATTTTCTAGTAAAAGTGTTTCTTCGTGATCCTAATGATATGCCCTTGACTACTTTGATTGAGAATAATAATGAATCTATGGATGTGAATTTTGTTGGTAGAAATAATTTTGGTAACAACGCGTATAGGGGAAACTTTAATCCAAGGCCTTACCCTAGTAATTCCTCTAATAATTATGGTAATTCCTACAACAATTCTTATGGAAACTTTAATAAGATGCCCTCTGAATTTGAGACTAGTGTTAAGGAATTTATGAATTCGCAAAAGAATTTCAATGCTTAGCTTGAAGAAAAATTGCTTAAAGTTGATGAATTGGCAAGGAACGTTGATAGAATTTCTCTTGATGTTGATTATTTGAAACTTAGATCTATTCCACCTAAGCATGATATCTATGAGTCTCTCAAAGCCATGAGAATTTCCATTGATGAGTGCAAAGAAAGAACCGCTAGGATGCGTGCTAAGAAAGACTGCTTTATAAAAGCGTGAAGATCTAAAAGTTATTGATGTGTCCCCTATTAAATCTTTGTTTTGCAATATGAATCTTGATAATTATGGGACTGAATATGATCCACCTTTACCTAGAAGGCGTTCCAAAAATTCAGAGTTTTTAGATCTCGATGCTAAAATTGATAAAAGTGGGATTGAAGAAATCAAAACATTAGATGTTAATAAACCCACTATTTTGGATTTCAAGGAATTTAATTATGATAATTTCTCTTTGATAGATTGTATTTCCTTGTTGCAATCCGTGCTAAATTCTCCTCATGCTTATAGTCAAAATAAAGCTTTTACCAAACATATCGTTGATGCTTTGATGCAATCTTATGAAGACAAACTTGAGTTGGAAGTTTCTATCCCTAGAAAACTTTATGATGAGTGGGAACCTACTATTAAAATTAAAATTAAAGATCATGAATGCTATGCTTTGTGTGATTTGGGTGCTAGTGTTTCCACGATTCCAAAAACTTTGTGTGATTTGTTAGGTTTCCGTGATTTTGATGATTGCTCTTTAAACTTGCACCTTGAGGATTCCACTATTAAGAAACCTATGGGAAGAATTAATGATGTTCTTATTGTCGCAAATAGGAACTATGTGCCCGTAGATTTTATCGTTCTTGACATAGATTGCAATCCTTCATGTCCTATTATTCTTGGTAGACCTTTCCTTAGAACGATTGGTGCAATTATTGAAATGATGGAAGGGAATATTAGATTCCAATTTACATTAAAGAAAGGCATGGAACACTTCCCTAGGAATAAAATAAAATTACCATATGAATCTATCATGAGAGTCACTTATGGATTGCCTACCAAAGATGGCAATACCTAGATCTATCCTTGCTTTTATGCCTAGCTAGGGGCGTTAAACGATAGCGCTTGTGGGGAGGCAACCCAATTTTATTTTTAGTTTTTTGCTTTTTTCTTATGTTTAGGAATAAATATTTGATCTAGCCTCTGGTTAGATGTTTTTTTATGTTTTATTTAGTGTTTGTGCCAAGTTAAACCTATAGGATCTTCTTGGATGATAGTTATTTGATCTTGTAGAAAATTCCAGAAACTTTCTGTTCACAAAAATAATTGTTAAAAATCACCAGAACGTTATAAAATATTGATTCCAATTTCTGCTGATCAATAAACAAATTTTCTAGGTCGTCCTATTTTGGCTGATTTTTTAGAGTTCCAAAAGTTTGCGTTAGTTACAGATTGCTACAGACTGTTCTGTTTTTGACAGATTCTGTTTTTTCGTGTGTTGTTTGCTTATTTTGATGAATCTATGACTAGTAAAAGAGTTTATAAACCATAGAGAAGTTGGAATACAGTAGGTTTAACACCAATATAAATAAAGAATGAGTTCATTACAGTACCTTGATGTGGTATTTTGTTTTCTTTCACTAACGGAGCTCACGAGATTTTCTGCTGAGTTTTGTGTTGTGAAGTTTTCAAGTTTTGGGTGAAAGATTTGATAGATTATGGAACAAGGAGTGGCAAGAGCCTAAGCTTCGGGATGCCCATGGCACCCCCAAGATAATCTAAGTACACCAGAAAGCTAAAGCTTGGGGATGCCCCGGAAGGCATCCCCTCTTTGGTCTACTTCCATCGGTAACTTCACTTGGAACTATATTTTTATTCACCACATGATATGTGTTTTGCTTGGAGCGTCTTGTATGATTTGAGTCTTTGCTTTTATATTTACCACAATCATCCTTTCTGTACACACCTTTTGAGAGAGACACACATGATTCGGAAATTATTAGAATACTATGTGCTTCACTTATATCTTTTGAGTTATATAGTTTTTGCTCTATTACTTCACTTATATCTTTTAGAGCACGGTGGTGGATTTGTTTTATAGAAACTATTGATCTCTCATGCTTCACTTAGATTATTTTGAGAGTCTTAAATAGCATGGTAATTTGCTTAAAAAATCCTAATATGCTAGGTATTCAAGATTAGTAAAAACTTTCTTATGAGTGTGTTGAATACTAAGAGAAGTTTGATGCTTGATGATTGTTTTGAGACATGGAGGTAGTAATATTAAAGTTGTGCTAGTTGAGTAGTTGTGAATTTGAGAAATACTTGTGTTGAAGTTTGCAAGTCCTGTAGCATGCATGTATGGTAAACGTTATGTAACAAATTTGAAACATGTGGTGTTCTTTGATTGTCCTCCTTATGAGTGGCGGTCGGGGATGAGCGATGGTCTTTTCCTACCAATCTATCCCCCTAGGAGCATGCACGTAGTGCTTGGTTTTTGATAACTTGTAGATTTTTGCAATAAGTATGTGAGTTCTTTATGACTAATGTTGAGTCCATGGATTATACGCACTCTCACCTTTCCATCATTGCTAGCCTCTTCGGTACCGTGCATTGCCCTTTCTCACATTGAGAGTTGGTGCAAACTTCGCCGGTGCATCCAAACCCCGTGATATGATACACTCTTTCACACATAAACCTCCTTATATCTTCCTCAAAACAGCCACCATACCTACCTATTATGGCGTTTCCATAGCCATTCTGAGATATATTGCCATGCAACTTTCCACCGTTCCGTTTATCATGACACGTTCATCATTGTTATATTGCTTTGCATGATCATGTAGTTGACATAGTATTTGTGGCAAAGCCACCGTTCATAATTCTTTCATACATGTCACTCTTGGTTCATTGCATATCCCGGTACACCGCCGGAGGCATTCATATAGAGTCATACTTTGTTCTAGTATCGAGTTGTAATCATTGAGTTGTAAATAAATAGAAGTGTGATGATCATCATTTTCTAGAGCATTGTCCCAAGTGAGGAAAAAAAAGAGAAAGGCCATAAAAAAAGAGAAGTCCCAAAAAAATGAGAGAAAAAGATAGAAGGGACAATGTTACTATCCTTTTACCACACTTGTGCTTCAAACTAGCACCATAATCTTCATGATAGAGAGTCTCTTGTTCTGTCACTTTCATATACTAGTGGGAATTTTTTATTATAGAACTTGGGTTATATATTCCAACAATGAGCCTCCTCAAGTGCCCTAGGTATTCGTGAGCAAGCAAGTTGGATGCACACCCACTTAGTTTCTTTTGTTGAACTTTCATATATTTATAGCTCTAGTGCATCCGTTGCATGGCAATCCCTACTCCTTGCATTAACATCAATCGATGGGCATCTCCATAGCTCATTGATTAGCCTCATTGATGTGAGACTTTCTCCTTTTTTTTCTTCTCCACATAACCCCCATCATCATATTCTACTCCACCCATAGTGCTATATCCATGGCTCACGCTCATGTATTGCGTGAAGATTGAAAAAGTTTGAGATTACTAAAGTATGAAACAATTGCTTGGCTTGTCATCGGGGTTGTGCATGATGAGAGCATTCTTGTGTGATGAAAATGGAGCATGAATAAACTATATGATTTTGTAGGGATGAACTTTCTTTGGCCATGTTATTTTGAGAGGACATAATTGCTTAGTTAGCATGCTTGAAGTATTATTATTTTTATGTAAATATGAACTTTTGTCTTGAATCTTTCGGATCTGAATATTCATACCACAATTAAGAAGTATTACATTGAAATTATGCGAAGTAGCATTCCGCGTCAAAAATTCTGTTTTTATAATCCTACTCGAGGACGAGCATGAATTAAGCTTGGGGATGCTTGATACGTCTCCAACGTATCTATAATTTTTGATTGCTCCATGCTATATTATCCTCTGTTTTGGACATTATTGGGCTTTATTATCCACTTCTATATTATTTTTGGGACTAACCAATTAACCGGAGGCCCAGCCCAGAATTGCAGTTTTTTGCCTATTTCAGAGTTTCGCAGAAAAAGAATATCAAACGCAGTCCAAACGGAATGAAACCTTCAGGAATGTGATTTTCGGAACGAACATGATCCAGAGGACTTGGACCCTACGTCAAGAAATCAAGCAGTAAGCCACGAGGTAGGGGGCGCGCCTACCCCCCCAGGCGTGCCCTCCACCCTCGTGGGCCCCACGTTGCTCCACCGACGTATTCCTTCCTCCTATATATACCTACGTACCCCCAAACGATAAGATACGGAGCCAAAACCTAATTCCACCGCCGCAACCTTCTGTACCCACGAGATCCCATCTTGAGGCCTGTTCTGGAGCTCCGCCGGAGGGGGCATCGATCACGGAGGGCTTCTACATCAACACCATAGCCTCTCCGATGAAGTGTGAGTAGTTTACCTCAGACTTTCGGGTCCATAGTTATTAGCTAGATGGCTTCTTCTCTCTTTTTGGATCTCAATACAATGTTCTCCCCCTCTCTTGTGGAGATCTATTCGATGTAATCTTCTTTTGCGGTGTGTTTGTTGAGACCGATGAATTGTGGGTTTATGATCAAATTTATCTATGAGCATTATTTGAATCTTCTGAATTCTTTTATGTATGATTGGTTATCTTTGCAAGTCTCTTCGAATTATCAGTTTGGTTTGGCCTACTATATTGATCTTTCTTGCAATGGGAGAAGCGCTTAGCTTTGGGTTCAATCTTGCGGTGTCCTTTCCCAGTGATAGTATGGGCAGCAAGGCACGTATTGTATTGTTGCCATCAAGGATAACAAGATGGGGTTTTTATCATATTGCATGAATTTATCCCTCTACATCATGTCATCTTGCTTAAAGCGTTACTCTGTTCTTATGAACTTAATACTCTAGATGCATGCTGGATAGCGGTCGCTGTGTGGAGTAATAGTAGTAGATGCAGGCAGGAGTCGGTCTACTTGTCTCAGACGTGATGCCTATATACATGATCATACCTAGATATTCTCATAACTATGCTCAATTCTGTCAATTTCTCAACAGTAATTTGTTCACCCACCGTAAAATACTTATGCTCTTAAGAGAAGCCACTAGTGAAACCTATGGCCCCCGGGTCTATTTTTCATCATATTTATCTCCCGACAACAAGCTATTTCTGGCGCCGTTTTTATTTTACTTTCTTTACTTTGCATATTTATCATAAAAATACCAAAAATATTATCCTATCATATCTATCAGATCTCACTCTCTTAAGTGACCGTGTAGGGATTGACAACCCCTTATCGCATTGGTTGCGAGGATTTATTTGTTTGTGTAGGTGCGAGGGACTCGCATGTAGCCTCCTACTGGATTGATACCTTGGTTCTCAAAAACTGAGGGAAATACTTACGCTACTTTGCTGCATCACCCTTTCCTCTTCAAGGGAAAACCAACGCAGTGCTCAAGAGGTAGCAGTCTACAATTTTAAAGTTTGGTGAAGCCCCTAGTATTCAGAAGGCCGAATTTGGGTCGCTATATACGCCTAAGTCGGGCAAGGCCGACTCCTTGCCCGAAGCGGAAAAAGTCTTTAAGGACTTGAGACCTCTCGAACAGCGACCAGCCCTCGCCTCATCATGATAGTCAGTTTTCGGCTTTCTTTACTGAGGTGCTCGTCCGGAAGAACCGGGAGACAATCGCAATAGTTCTCCCTGTGCTACCTTAGATGATATAGCGGAACGTAAGGTACCAAAACATGGGAGCCGGGAAAACCCAACTATTGACCCAAGACATGATTCGGAGCTGATGCATATAATGCTATAAGTTCGGGGTGCCGCACTGTCGAAAGTGTTCGGACTTTTCACG
>LR880971.1:721617678-721630408 GCA_904067115.1 Aegilops sharonensis
GATCCTGTTGCAGGTTACTCCGGACTCGCTTGAAGGTGTCCGGGGGCCTTTTCACCGAATTGGCGGTTGGCCTCAGAAGGCTGCTTTGTGCTTCCGCTGCGAGGGCTGCAGTGTGCTCCTCCGTGCGGAGTGAGCGTTCTGTGTTTCCATTAACTGTCATAACTTCGCGACGTCCTGGCATTTTCAGCTTGAGGTACACATAGTGCAGTACTGCATTGAATCTAGCAAATGCGGTTCGTCCGAGTAGTGCGTGATAGCCGCTATGGAAGGGGACGATATCGAAGATTAGTTCCTCACTTCGGAAGTTGTCCGGAGATCCGAAGACCACTTCTAGTGTGATTGAGCCCGTGCAACAGGCCTCTACACCTGGTATGACACCCTTGAAGGTGGTTTTTGTGGGTTTGATCCTCGAGGGTTCTATACCCATTTTGCGCACTGTATCCTGATAGAGCAGGTTCAGGATGCTTCCACCATCCATAAGGACTCAAGTGAGGTGAAATCCGTCGATGATGGGATCAAGAACCAATCGGCAGAACCACCATGACGGATACTAGTGGGGTGGTCCCTACGATCAAAAGTGATCGGACAAGAAGATCATGGGTTGAACTTTGGGGCGACTGGCTCCATCGCATAGATGTCCCTTAGTGCATGCTTCCGTTCCCTCTTGGGAATATGGGTTGCGTATATCATGTTCACCGTTTTCACTTGGGGAGGAAATTTCTTATGTCCTCCTGTGTTCGGCGGCCGGGGCTCCTCCTCATCATCGCTATGCAACCCCTTTTCCTTGTTTTTGGTATTCAACTTGCTGGCCTGCTTGAACACCCAGCATTCTCTGTTGGTGTGATTGGCTGGCTTACCGGCGGTGCCGTGAATTTGACATGAGCGATCGAGTATGCGGTCCAAACTGGACGGGCCCGAATTGCTTCTTTTGAATGGCTTCTTCTGCTGACTGGATTTAGAGCCACTGAATCCAGCATTGACTGCCGTGTCTTCGGCGTTGTCGCCGTTGTTGCGGCGCTTGTGTCTGTTGCGATGTGGTCTGCCGTTACTATCTTTGGCATCTGAATTGCCATGATTTCTTGATGTGTTGTTGCTGCGAGCCAGCCAGCTGTCCTCGCCCGCGCAAAAGCGGGTCATGAGTGTCGTGAGGGCTGCCATAGACTTCGGATTCTCTTGGCCGAGGTGCCGGGCGAGCCACTCGTCACGGATGTTATGCTTAAATGCCGCTAGGGCCTCTGCATCCGGGCAGTCGACAATTTGGTTCTTTATAGTTAGGAACCGGGTCCAGAATTTCCTGGCCGATTCCCCTGGCTGCTGAGTTATATGGCTCAAGTCATCAGCATCCGGTGGTCGCACATAAGTGCCCTGGAAGTTGTCAAGGAATGCATCTTCCAAATCCTCCCAACTGCCAATGGAGTTTGCTGGTAAGCTATTCAGCCAATGCCGAGCTGGTCCTTTGAGTTTTAGTGGGAGGTACTTGATGGCATGTAGATCGTCACCGCGGGCCATGTGGATGTAGAGGAGCAAATCCTCGATCCATGCCGCGGGGTCTGTTGTACCATCATATGACTCAATGTTCACGGGTTTAAATCCTTTTGGGAATTTGTGATCCACTACTTCATCAGTGAAGCATAGGGGGTGTGCGGCGCCTCTGTGTCGGGCTATGTCACGACGTAGTTCATATGAGTCTTGTCTGCTTTATTCGGCCTGGCCGGATTTGCTTTTAGTGTATCCAGCGTGACGATCATCGTCACGCGTTGGGGCGCGTCCCCGTGATCCGTAGATCGATCTTGTATGTCCTACTTTGTTTTCCAATACGTCTCGCAGGTCCTGCGTGTTGCCCCGGGCCTTGTTGTTTTTGTTTGTCTAGCGACGGGGTGCGGGCTGGACTTTGGGCTGATATGCCCCTCTGTCTCGGCCATGAGGTGGCCGATCAGGCGCATCATATGCTGATAATGCAGGTTTTAATGCTTCCTCCTCGCGTTGGGGTAGCAACCTGCGCTTTGGATAACTCTTGGTTGGGCGCTCGAGTTCGTATTCCTCGGCCGCCAGGACCTCAGTCCATCTATCCGCTAGCAGATCTTGATCAGCTCGAAGTTGTTGTTGCTTTTTCTTCAGGCTATTTGCTGTGGCTATAAGCCGGAGCTTGAAGCACTCCTGCTCGACGGGATTCTCAGGCACGATAAATTCTTCATCGCCGAGGCTCACCACGTCTTCGGAGAGAGGCATGTAATTTTCATCCTCTGATTCTCTGTCTGCTGCCTGTTCCTGAGGGCTAGCTTGTTCATCCTCCTGCTCGAGGCCTGGCTGGAGGGGATTGTCTTGGTCTTCGGCACTATCCGGATCGTTATTGTCTCTTGTGCTGGTATCACTGCTTTTGCTATGGCGGGACTTAGAGCGGCGCCGCTGACGCCGGTGCTTGGATTGCTTCTTGGAGGATTATCCTCCGTTGCCTTATCGCCATCGCCTTCTTTGGGGGTGTCCACCATGTATATATCATATGATGAGGTGGCAGTCCAGCGCCCTGTGGGCAGTGGTTCCTGTTCATCTCCTGCATCGTCGTCCATACCGTCGATGTCTTCGGAGCCGAAATCGAGCATGTCGGTTAAATCGTCGACAATGGCTACTAAGTGGGTGGTGGGTGGGGAGCGAATTTCTTCATCGTCCGCATCCCACTCTAGCTGGACATAGTTCGGCCAAGGGTCTCTTGACAAGGAGAGAGACCTCAATGAGTTTAGCACGTTGCCCAGTGGTGAGTGTTGAAAGATATCCGCGGAGGAAAACTCCATGATCGGTGCCCAATCAGATTCGATAGGCACGGACGCGGGCGGTTTGGAGCCTTTGGCCGGGGACAAATCCAAGTGTCCGGCAACACGGGTCTCATAGGAAGTGAAGTCAGCATTCGGCTCTATCGCCGCTGAGTGCGCGGCCTTCATGGCGGGGTCCATCCACCCGTCCTCGGACGGTGCAATCTGTTCCGGATTGAGGGCCGGAGTAGTTCCAGGTGTGATCTCCCGAACACTGTCCGACGGCAGAGCTAAGTCATGCTCGTCGTGACTGTGCGGAGCACCTGACATGGGCTCGAATCCATCGAAGATCAAGTCTCCGCGGATGTCGGCTGTGTAGTTCCAGTTTCCTAACCTGACTTGATGGCCAGGGGCGTAGCTCTCGATTTGCTCCAGATGGCCAAGCGAGTTGGCCCGCAGTACGAAGCCGCCGAATACGAAGATCTATCCGGGGAGGAAAGCTTCACCCTGGATCGCATCGTTGTCGATGATCGAAGGAGCCATCAAGCCTTTATCACGACAGCACAGTGGAACTCTCAATGAAAGCACCAATGTCGGTGTCAAAACCGGCGGATCTCAGGTAGGGGGTCCCGAACTGTGCGTCTAAGGCGGATGGTAACAGGAGGCAAGGGGCACAATATTTACCCAGGTTCGGGCCCTCTCGATGGAGGTAACATCCTACTTCCTGCTTGATTGATCTTGATGATATGAGTATTACAAGAGTTGATCTACCACGAGATTGTAGAGGCTAAACCCTAGAAGCTAGCCTATGATTATGATTGTTCTTGTCCTACGGACTAAACCCTCCTGTTTATATAGACACCGGAGGGGGCTAGGGTTACACAGAGTCGGTTACAAGGGAGGAGATCTACATATCCATATTGCCAAGCTTGCCTTCGATGCAAAGGAGAGTCCCATCCGGACATGGGACGAAGTCTTGAGTCTTGTATCTTCATAGTCCAACAGTCCGGCTAAAGTATATAGTCTGGCTGTCCGAGGACCCCCTAGTCTAGGACTTCCTTAGCAGGAAAGGTCCAGACACCCCTGCCGCCCTAGCCAAAATATTGGCCGAACTGTTCAAGGGTGAGGAAGAGGAGTTCCTGCGCATCACGCATAGAGAAGGATATTCCATGTACAATCCTCCTAGCTGGGTGAGCTCCCAACTTTTTTGCTCCACTCATTCCCCTCCCCGAGCTTTGTTCACTGAAATATTAACCCGTCCATTATAACAACACTGGCGAAAGACTTCCGAGGGGCTTTACAGCCCCGCCCCGCAGCCCGAGGGCCACAATCGGGACCTTGACCCCGGATTCGAAGAGTATACGGATATATTTGTGGTGCTGGAGAATGGGACATTTTACCAAACGAGCTATGACGGCACAGAGGTGGCCATCATCGCTGACTATCCCGGTCTTCTCCCTGCTTGTCATGTGAGTAATTAGGAGACACTTTGTCTGAGAGAGTTTCCGCATTCTTTCTTGCTCACCGTGGCATCCTGTGCTCAGAAGGGGAGGCGTTCGGCACGTCGGGCCGCCACAGGGGCGTCTCCGGAGAGAGGGGCTCCCGCGCCGGGCAGGCCTTCGAAGAGGAAGGCAAACAAAGACACGGTCGGGCCTTCCTTGAAGAGGTATGGGTTTGCAACTATGCTCTTTCTAGCAGTCGTGTCCAACCATGACTCATATGTTCATTTTGTATCAAAAAAAGGTTCGACAGACTATGTCCGGGGACCCGGCCAGTCGTGCTTCTAATAACCAAGATTCGGTCCCGGCCGAAGAGAAGGGGCCCGATATGGGAGTGGCGCCACTACAAAAAAATACACTTCTGTGATGATACGTGGTTGTCACAGTAGGTCGCGTTTTTTGTCATGCATTTACATCCATGACAAATTTATGACAGAATCAAGATAGTCATACCTGTGCTGTCGTAGAAGTGTTCCATGACATTACCAAAATTATCATCACGGAAGTGTCCACTTCCATGACGATAAATCGCGCGTCACAGAAGTGCTTTCGTCAAGGGTGACCGACACGTGGCATCCACCGTAACGGAACGCCGTTAAGCTATCGGGTCGGGTTTTGGATCCGATAACCCGTTAACAGCCCCGACCAATGGGGATTTTCCATGTCTAAAATCATCATTGGCTGGAGGAGACATGTGTCAGGTCCGCGTTGGCATAGGTGTCAGTCATCCAATGGGCGAGACGCGCCTATGATATGTTGACACGTGGACCGGCCCATCAAGTTTAAATGGGCCGGCCCAACTGAAGGCCCACAAGATTTTGCGGACCATAATGGGCTAGCCCAGCTAAAGGCCCACGAGATTTTGCGGACCATAATGGGCTGGCCCAACTAAAGGCCCACAAGATTTTGCGGGCCATAATGGGCCGGCCCAGGTAAAGGCCCACAAGATTTTTGTGTGCCATAATGGGTCGGCCTAGGTAAAGGCCCACAAGATTCTTGCGGATCATAATGGACCAGCCCAGCTAAAGGCCCGTGAGATTTCGCCGACATTAATGGGCCGGCCCAGCTGTAGGCCCACAAGATTTTGAGGACCCTAGTAGGCCGGCCCATTAATTGCTGCCATGTTTTGGGCCAAATGACGGCCCATATTTGATCCGGTCCATTAATGGCCTGCCACGCTCCGGGCCTAATAGTGGCCCATATGAGATCCGGCCCGTTAAAAGCCTACCACGTTCTGGGCCAAATTACGGCCCAGATCAGGTCCGGCCCTTTAAGAGGCTTTTGGCTCAATTATGGCCCATATCAGATTCGGCCCGTCAACTGGACACTATGCTTTTGGGCCCACTTGCTAAAGGCCCACTTAGTAATTCGGCCTGATATTAGTTTTGGCCTGTTAAGGGCCCGTTTAACATTTCGGCCCTATATTAATTTTGGCCTGTTAAAAGCCCGTCATATAGTTGGGCCTAACTACGGCCCAGTTTGCATCCGGCCTGCTCGCAGCCAATATCTGATTGGGCCAAACAAGGACCGAGACAATTTTGGCGTGTTAAAAGCCCGTGATTTGATTCGCACAATCATGGGTCGGGGTTCATTTCGGGCTGCTGCCGGCCCGTGAGCTGTTCGGCACATTTTAGGCCCAACCTACATCGTGATTGCATGACAACCCGATTATGTACCATAATTTTACGGTTTGGCCAGTTTACTGCGAAGACATGATATATATATACAGAAAAATAACTACAGCATCGTGAATAAGAAAAAACCTAGACTATACAATAAAGAAATTACGGCATATTACATCCACTGGGCATCAAAGTTCTCTACTATGATAATAAAGCACAAGCAGACAGCAGATTACATACACTGGGCATCAAAGATCGCCACCAGTGCAAATAAAAACGCCGACAAAATAATATACAAAACCGACAGCACTTGATACGTGTCCAAAGTATCTATAATTTTTGATTGCTCCATGCTATATTATCTACTGTTTTGGACCATATTGGGCTTTATTTTCCACTTTTATATTACTTTTGGGACTAACCTATTAACCGGAGGCCCGGCCCAGAATTGTTATTTTTTGCCTATTTCAGTGTTTCGAAGAAACGGAATATCAAACGGAGTCCAAACGGAATGAAACCTTCGGGAACGTGATTTCTCACCGAATATGATCCAGGAGACTTGGACCCTACGTCAAAAAAGCTCCGAGGTGGGCACGAGGTAGGGGGTGCGCCCTACCCCCCAGGCGCGCCCCACCCTCGTGGGGCCCATGAAGCTCCACCGACGTACTTCTTCCTCCTATATATACCTACGTACCCCCAAACGATCAGATACGGAGCCGAAAACCTAATTCCACCGCCGCAACCTTCTGTACCTACGAGATCCCATCTTGGGGCCTGTTCTGGAGCTCCGCCGGAAGGGGAATCCACCACGGAGGGCTTCTACATCATCACCATAGCCCCTTCGATGAAGTGTGAGTAGTTTACTTTAGACCTTCGGGTCCATATTTAGTAGCTAGATGGCTTCTTCTCTCTTTTTGGATCTCAATACAATGTTCTCCCCCTCTCTCGTGGAGATCTATTCGATGTAATCTTCTTTTAGCGGTGTGTTTGTTGAGACCGATGAATTGTGGGTTTATGATCAAGATTATCTACGAACAATATTTGAATCTTCTCTGAATTCTTTTATGTATGATTGGTTATCTTTGCAAGTCTCTTCAAATTATCAGTTTGGTTTGGCCTACTAGATTGGTTTTTCTTGCAATGGGAGAAGTGCTTAGCTTTGGGTTCAATCTTGCGGTGTCCTTTCCCAGTGATAGTAGGGGCAGCAAGGCACGTATTGTATTGTTGCCATCGAGGATAACAAGATGGTTTTTTTATCATATTGCATGAATTTATCCCTCTACATCATGTCATCTTGCTTAAGGCGTTACTCTGTTTTCTTGAACTTAATACTCTAGATGCATGCTGGATAGCGGTCGATGAGTGGAGTAATAGTAGTAGATGGAGGCAGGAGTCGGTCTACTTGTCTCGGACGTGATGCCTATATACATGATCATACCTAGATATTCTCATAACTATGCTCAATTCTGTCAATTGCTCAACAGTAATTTGTTCACCCACCGTAGAATACTTATGCTCTTGAGAGAAGCCACTAGTGAAATCTATGGCCCCCGGGTCTATTCTCATCATATCAATCTTCCATCACTTTATTATTGCTTTGCTTTTTATTTTACTTTTTATTTTACTTTGCATCTTTATATAAAAAATATCAAAAATATTATCTTTCATCTCTATCAGATCTCACTCTCGTAAGTGACCGTGAAGGGATTGACAACCCCTAATCGCATTGGTTGCGTTGAGCTATTTGTTTTGTGTAGGTACAAGGGACTCGCGCGTAGCCTCCTACTTGATTGATACCTTGGTTCTCAAAAACTGAGGGAAATCTGCTGCATCACCCTTTCCTCTTCAAGGAAATCCAACGCAGTGCTCAAGAGGTAGCAGGAAGACTTCTGGCGCCGTTGCCGGGGAGGCTTACATAAAAGTCATGTCAAGATTTGGACTCCCACAAAGAGTCACTTCTGGTGCCGTACCAAGTACCTATCATAATCCCTTATCTCTCGCATTACATTATTTTCCATTTGCCTCTCGTTTTCCTCTCCCCCACTTCACCCTTGTCGTTTTATTCGCCCTCTCTTTTTCGTTTGCCTTTTTCTCGCTTGCCTTTTGTTTGCTCGTGTGTTGGATTGCTTGCTTGTCATGATGGCTCAAGATAATACCAAATTGTGTGACTTTACCAATACCAACAATAATGATTTCCTTAGCACTCCGATTGCTCCTCTTACCGATACTGAATCTTGTGAAATCAATACTGCTTTGTTGAATCTTGTTATGAAAGATCAATTCGCCGGCCTTCCTAGTTAAGATGCCGCTACTCATCTAAATAGCTTCGTTGATTTATGTGATATGCAAAAGAAGAGAGATGTCGATAATGATATTGTTAAATTGAAGCTATTTCCTTTTTCGCTTAGAGATTGTGCTAAAGCTTGGTTTTTATCTTTGCCTAAAAATAGTATTGATTCTTGGAACAAGTGCAAATATGCTTTTATCTCTAAGTATTTTCCTCCCGCTAAGATCATCTCTCTCAGGAATGATATTATGAAGTTTAAGCAACTTGATCATGAACATGTTGCACAAGCTTGGGAGAGAATGAAATTAATGATACGTAATTGCCCTACTCATGGTTTGAACTTGTGGATGATTATACAAATTTTTTATGTCAGATTGAATTTTGCTTCTAGAAATCTTTTAGATTCGGCCGCGGGAGGCACTTTTATGGAAATCACTTTAGGAGATGCTACTAAACTCCTAGATAATATAATGGTTAATTAGTCTCAATGGCACACTGAAAGATCTACTAATAAAAAAGTGCATGCGATAGAAGAAATTAATGTTTGAGTGAAAAGATGGATGAACTTATGAGATTATTTGCTACTAAGAGTGTTTCTTCTGATCCTAATGTTATGCCTTTGTCTACTTTGATTGAGAATAATAATGAATCTATAGATGTGAATTTTGTTGGTAGGAATAATTTTGGTAACAACGCGTTGATACGTCTCCAACGTATCTATAATTTTTGATTGCTCCATGCTACTTTATCTACTGTTTTGGACTATATTGGGCTTTATTTTCCACTTGTATATTATTTTTGGGACTAACCTATTAACTAGAGGCCCAGCCCAGAATTGCTGTTTTTTTGCCTATTTCAGTGTTTCGAAGAAACGGAATATCAAACGGAGTCCAAACGGAATGAAACCTTCGGAAACGTGATTTTCTCACCAAACGTGATCCAGGAGACTTGGACCCTACTCCAAGGAACAACAGAGGTGGTCACGAGGGTGGGGGCGCGCCCCCCTGCCTCGTGGGCCCCCTATTGCTCCACCGACGTACTCCTTCCTCCTATATATACCTACGTACCCCCAAACGATCAGACACGGAGCCAAAAACCTAATTCCACCGCCGCAACTTCCTGTATCCACGAGATCCCATCTTGGGGCCTGTTCTGGAGCTCCGCCGGAAGGGCATCCACCACAGAGGGCTTCTACATCATCACCACCGCCCCTCCGATGAAGTGTGAGTAGTTTACTTCAGACCTTCGGGTCCATAGCTAGTAGCTAGATGGCTTCTTCTCTCTTTTGGATCTCAATACAATGTTCTCCCCCTCTCTCGTGGAGATCTATTCGATGTAATCTTCTTTTTGCGGTGTGTTTGTTGAGACCGATGAATTGTGGGTTTATGATCCAGCTTATCTATGAATAATATTTGAATCTTCTCTGAATTCTTTTATGTATGATTGGTTATCTTTGCAAGTCTCTTCGAATTATCCGTTTGGTTTGGCCAACTAGATTGGTAGTTCTTGCAATGGGAGAAGTGCTTAGCTTTGGGTTCAATCTTGCGGTGTCCTTAGCCAGTGACAGAAAGGGTTGCAAGGCACGTATTGTATTATTGCCATCGAGGATAACAAGATGGGGGTTTTATCATATTGCATGAATTTATCCCTCTACATCATGTCATCTTGCTTAGGGCGTTACTCTGTTTTTAACTTAATACTCTAGATGCATGTTGGATAGCGGTCGATGTGTGGAGTAATAGTAGTAGATGCAGAATCGTTTCGGTCTATTTGTCTCGGACGTGATGCCTATATACATGATCATACCTAGATATACTCATAACTATGCTCAATTCTGTCAATTGCTCAACAGCAATTTGTTCACCCACCGTAGAATACTTATGCTCTCGAGAGAAGCCACTAGTGAAACCTATGGCCCCGGGTCTATTCTCATCATATCAATCTCCATCACTTTAATACTTGCTTTGTTTTTACTTTGCCTTTTACTTTTTACTTTGCATCTCTATATCTAAAATACCAAAAATATTATTTATCATCTCTATCAGATCTCACTCTCGTAAGTGACCGTGAAGGGATTGACAACCCCTGATCGCGTTGGTTGCGAGGAGCTATAGTTTTGTGCAGGTACGAGGGACTTGTGCGTGGCCTCGTACTGGATTGATAACTTGGTTCTCAAAAACTGAGGAAAATACTTACGCTACTTTACTGCATCATCCTCTCCTCTTCGGGGAAATCCAACGCAGTGCTCAAGAGGTAGCAAGAAGAATTTCTGGCGCCATTGCCGAGGACGCTCACGCAAGAGCAAGTCAACCATACCAAGTACCCATCACAATCCCTATCTCTCTCATTACGTTATTTTCCATTTGCCTCTCGTTTTCCTCTCCCCCACTTCACCCTTGCCATTTTATTCGCCCTCTCTTTCTCAATCTCCTTCTCTCTTTTGCTTGCCCTTTCGTTTGCTCGTTGGTTGGATTAGATGAGTATTTATTCCTAATCAGAGAAGCTAATATCTATGGATCCTCATCCGCTTGCTAATCTTTTTAAGAGATCCAATTATGTTGAACCAATTGCTAGTGAGTTTTGTGCACTAGATTATCTTTATGAAGTTTTGCTTGAAATTCATGAATCTGAAAATTATGATGAAGAATTTATGAAGAGATTCACAATAACTCCTTGAATAAAAAACATGCTTGCAATGATTTTCTTATAAATTCTCTTGATGTCAATTGTGCTAATAATATGCAAAACCCTAAGCTTGGGGATGCTAGTTTTGCTATGTCTACTACTTGTTTGAATGACCATGATTGGGGTGATTCTTATTATAACCTTGAAAATTTATTTAAGCCCCATGATGAATATGAGATTGATAATAGTGTTTGCAATAATATTGAAAGTGGGTTTGGAAGAGTGTCAACTTTTGATCCCACATATTTGGAGTATGTTCAATCTTATGATATTTTTGATAAAAGTGGGTTCCGAAAGGTCATGACTTTAGTTAATAATGATCCCACTATTTTGGAAGAGTGCCAACTTTACATGCATGTGGATCGTGTTGAGAATATGTTGTGTGATAGCTATTTTGTTGAATTTGCTTATGATCCTACATGTAATTATTATGAGAAAGGAAATTATGGTTGTAGAAGTTTTCATGTTTCTAAATTACCTCTCTTCATGTTGAGATTGCTATCATCTCTTTGTTCTTCCTTGCATATGCTAGTTTTTGCTTGCCTTGATAATTTGTTTGCTTACAATATGCCTATGCATAGGAATTATGTTAGACTTAGATGTGTTTTTCACGTGTTTTTTGATGCTCTCTTTGTGCTTTAATTCTTGTCTTCCAAGTGAGCATCATTGAAATCTCAATGCCTAGCTATAAGGCTTTAAAGAAAAGCGCTTGTTGGGAGACAACCCAATTTATTTCCTTTCTGTAGTTGAATAAATAATCCATCTAGCCTTTGTTTAGATGGTGTTTTATGTTTTAATTAGTGTTTGTGCCAAGCTAGACCTATTAGATCTTCTTGGATGATAGTTATTTGATCTTGCTGTAATTTCCAGAAACTTTGCGCTCAGTGCCCGAATTATTAAAAATCACCAGAACGAGATAAAATACTGATTTAAATTGATGCTGATCAATAAACAAATTTTCTAGGTCTTCAAATTTTGATAGATTTTTTGGAGTTCCAGAAGTTTGCGTTAGTTACAGATTACTACAGACTGTTCTGTTTTTGACAGACTCTGTTTATCGTGTGCTGTTTGCTTATTTTGATGAATCTATGGCTAGTAAAATAGTTTATAATCCATAGAGAAGTTGGAATACAGTAGGTTTAACACCAATATAAATAAATAATGAGTTCATTACAGTACCTTAAAGTAGTCTTTTGTTTTCTTTCTCTAACGGAGCTCACGAGATTTCTATTGAGTTTTGTGTTGTGAAGTTTTCAAGTTTTTGGGTAAATTCTTTTGATGGATTATGGAACAAGGAGTGGCAAGAGCCTAAGCTTGGGGATACCCATGGCACCCCCAAGATAATACAAGGACACCAAAAAGTCAAAGCTTGGGGATGCCCCGGAAGGCATCCCCTCTTTCCTCTACTTCCATCGGTAATTTACTTGGAGCTATATTTTTATTCACCACATGATATGTGTTTTGCTTGGAGCGTCTTGTATATTTGCGTATTTGCTTGTTAGTTTACCACAATCATCCTTGCTGTAAACACCTTTTGAGAGATCCATACATAAATTGGAATTTGGTAGAATACTCTATGTGCTTCACTTATATCTTTTGAGCTTCATAGTTTTGCTCATAGTGCTTCACTTATATCTTTTGAGCGTGATAATTTTTGCTCTAGTGCTTCACTTACATCTTTTAGAGCACGGTGGTGGATTTGTTTTAAAGAAACTATTGATCTCTCATGCTTCACTTAGATTATTTTGAGAGTCGTTAATAGCATGGTAATTTGCTTAATATTAATATACTTGGCATTCAAGATATGTGAAACTTTCTTTTGAGTGCGTTGAATACTAAGAAAAGTTTGATGCTTGATAATTGTTTTGAGATATGGAGATGGTGATATTA
>LR880971.1:721636892-721650558 GCA_904067115.1 Aegilops sharonensis
CTTTATATTAGGCAAGCTCCTCTATTTTCTCATGTCAATTAGTTAGGTGTAATCTCGTCCAAAACTTGTGAAATTTTCCCTCCATGTGCGCTCTTTAATTTCCGTGCCAAAAACTATACACTCTATATTTAGGAATGGAGGGAGTATTAAAAATCACCAGAACGTGATAAAATACTGATTCCAATTGCTACTGATCAATAAACAAATTTCCTAGTTCTTCCTATTTTGGCTGAATTTTTGGAGTTCCAGAAGTTTGCGTTAGTTACAGATTGCTACAGACTGTTCTGTTTTTGACAGATTCTGTTTTTCGCGTGTTGTTTGCTTATTTTGATGAATCTATGGCTAGTAAAATAGTGTATAAACCATAGAGAAGTTGGAATACAGTAGGTTTAACACCAATATAATAAAGAATGAGTTCATTACAGTACCTTAAAGTGATCTTTTGTTTTCTTTCGCTAACGGAGCTCACGAGATTTCTGTTGAGTTTTGTGTTGTGAAGTTTTCAAGTTTTGGGTGAATTTTTTTTGATGGATTATGGAACAAGGAGTGGAAAGAGCCTAAGCTTTGGGATTCCCATGGAACCCCCAAGATAATCCGAGGACACCAAAAAGTCAAAGCTTGGGGATGCCCCGGAAGGCATCCCCTCTTTCGTCTACTTCCATCGGTAACTTTACTTGGAGCTATATTTTTATTCACCACATGATATGTGTTTTGCTTGGAGCGTCTTGTATGATTTGAGTCTTTGCTTTTTAGTTTACCACAATCATCCTTTCTGTACAAACCTTTTGAGAGAGCCATACATGAATTGAAAATTGATAGAATACTCATTGCGCTTCACTTATATCTTTTGAGCTTTATAGTTTTGCTCTAGTGCTTCACTTATATCTTTTAGAGCACGGTGGTGGATTTGTTTTATAGAAACTATTGATCTCTCATGCTTCACTTAGATTATTTTGAGAGTCTTAAATAGCATGGTAATTTGCTTAATAATAATATGCTTGGTATTCAAGATTTGTAAAACTTTCTTTTGAGTGCGTTGAATACTAAGAAAAGTTTGATGCTTGATAATTGTTTTGATATATGAAGATGGTGATATTAGAGTCATGCTAGTTGAGTAGTTGTGAATTTGAGAAATACTTGTGTTAAAGTTTGTGATTCCCGTAGCATGCACGTATGGTGAACCGTTATGTGATGAAGTCGGAGCATGATTTATTTATTGATTGTCTTCCTTATGAGTGGCGGTCGGGGACGAGCGATGGTCTTTTCCTACCAATCTATCCCCCTAGGAGCATGCCGTAATACTTTTCTTTGATAACTTGTAGTTTTTTGCAATAAGTATATGAGTTCTTTATGACTAATGTTGAGTCCATGGATTATACGCACTTTTCTTCCTTCCACCATTGCTAGCCTCTCTAATACCGCACACTTTTCGCCGGTATCATACACCCACCATATACCTTCCTCAAAACAGCCACCATACCTACCTATCATGGCATTTCCATAGCCATTCCGAGATATATTGCCATGCACCATTCCACCATTCCGTTTATTATGACACGCTCCATCATTGTCATATTGCTAGCATGATCATGAAGTTGACATCGTATTTGTGGCAAAGACACCGTTCATAATTCTTTCATACATGTCACTCTTGATTCATTGCATATCCCGGTACCCCGCCGGAGGCATTCATATAGAGTCATATTTTGTTCTAAGTATCGATTTGTAATTGTTGAGTTGTAAGAAAATAAAAGTGTGATGATCATCATTTTTAGAGCATTGTCCCAAGTGAGGAAAGGATGATGGAGACTATGATTCCCCCACAAGTCGGGATGAGACTCCGAACGAAAAATAAAAAAGAAAAGAAAAAAAGAGGCCATAAAAAAAGAGAAAAGGCCCAAATAAAAAAAATGAGAGAAAAAGAGAGAAGGGACAATGTTACTATCCTTTTACCACACTTGTGCTTCAAAGTAGCACCAAGATCTTCATGATAGAGAGTCTCTCATTTTGTCACTTTCATATACTAGTGGGAATTTTTTATTATAGAACTTGGCTTGTATATTCCAATGATGGGCTTCCTCAAAATGCCCTAGGTCTTCGTGAGCAAGCAAGTTGGATGCACACCCACTTAGTTTCTTTTTTGAGCTTTCATATACTTATAGCTCTAGTGCATCCGTTGCATGGCAATCCCTACTCACTCACATTGATATCTATTGATGGGCATCTCCATAGCCCGTTGATATGCCTAGTTGATGTGAGACTATCTTCCCTCTTTTTGTCTTCTCCACAACCACCATTCTATTCCACATATAGTGTTATATCCATGGCTCACGCTCATGTATTGCGTGAAGATTGAAAAAGTTTTGAGAATGTCAAAAGCATGAAACAATTGCTTGGCTTGTCATGGGGGTTGTGCATGATTTAAATACTTTGTGTGGGGAAGATAGAGCATAGCCAGACTATATGATTTTGTAGGGATAAATTTCTTTGGCCATGTTATTTTGAGAAGAAATGATTGCTTTGTTAGTATGCTTGAAGTATTATTATTTTTATGTCAATACGAACTTTTGTCTTGAATCCTTTGGATCTGAATATTCATACCACAATTAAGAACAATTACATTGAAATTATGCCAAGTAGCACTCCGCATCAAAAATTCTCTTTTTATCATTTACCTACTCGATGACGAGTAGGAATTAAGCTTGGGGATGCCTGATACGTCTCCAACGTATCTATAATTTTTGATTGCTCCATGCTATATTATCTACTGTTTTGGACCATATTGGGCTTTATTTTCCACTTTTATATTACTTTTGGGACTAACCTATTAACCGGAGGCCCAGCCCAGAATTGCTGTTTTTTGCCTATTTCAGTGTTTCGAAGAAACGAAATATCAAACGGAGTCCAAACGGAATGAAACCTTCAGGAACGTGATTTTCTCACCGAATATGATCCAGGAGAGTTGGACCCTACGTCAAGGAAGCTCCGAGGTGGGCACGAGGTAGGGGGGTGCACCCTACCCCCCAGGCGCGCCCCCACCCACGTGGGGCCCATGAAGCTCCACCGACGTACTTCTTCCTCCTATATATACCTACGTACCCCAAACGATCATATACGGAGCCAAAAACCTAATTCCACCGCCGCAACCTTCTGTACAACGAGATCCCATCTTGGGGCCTATTCCGGAGCTCCGCCGGACGGGGAATCCACCACGGAAGGCTTCTACGTCATCACCATAGCCCCTCCGATGAAGTGTGAGTAGTTTACTTCAGACCTTCGGGTCCATAGTTAGTATCTAGATGGCTTCTTCTCTCTTTTTGGATCTCAATACAATGTTCTCCCACTCTCTCGTGGATATCTATTCGATGTAATCTTCTTTTTGCGGTGTGTTTGTTGAGACCGATGAATTGTGGGTTTATGATCAAGATTATCTACGAACAATATTTGAATCTTCTCTGAATTCTTTTATGTATGATTGGTTATCTTTGCAAGTCTCTTTGAATTATCAGTTTGGTTTTGCCTACTAGATTGGTTTTTCTTGCAATGGGAGAAGTGCTTAGCTTTGGGTTCAATCTTGCGGTGTCCTTTCCCAGTGATAGTAGGGGCAGCAAGGCACATATTGTATTGTTGCCATCGAGGATAATGAGATGGGGTTTTTATCATATTGCATGAATTTATCCCTCTACACCATGTCATCTTGCTTAAGGCGTTACTCTGTTTTCTTGAACTTAATACTCTAGATGCATGCTGGATAGCGGTCGATGAGTGGAGTAATAGTAGTAGATGGAGGCAGGAGTCGGTCTACTTGTCTCGGACGTGATGCCTATATACATGATCATACCTAGATATTCTCATAACTATGCTCAATTCTGTCAATTGCTGAACAGTAATTTGTTCAGCCATCGTAGAATACTTATGCTCTTGAGAGAAGCCACTAGTGAAATCTATGGCCCGAGGGTCTATTCTCATCATATCAATCTTCCATCACTTTATTATTGCTTTGCTTTTTATTTTACTTTTTATTTTACTTTGCATCTTTATATCAAAAATACCAAAAATATTATCTATCATCTCTATCAGATCTCACTCTCGTAAGTGACCGTGAAGGGATTGACAACCCCTAATCGTGTTGGTTGCATTGAGCTATTTGTTTTGTGTAGGTACGAGGGACTCACGCGTAGCCTCCTACTGGATTGATACCTTGCTTCTCAAAAACTGAGGGAAATACTTACTCTACTCTGCTGCATCACCCTTTCCTCTTCAAGGAAATCCAACGCAGTGCTCAAGAGGTAGCAGCACTTCAATAGAGTTCAAGAAAGGTTAGCCCTGCTGGGGAGCTGCAGCGCAAGCAACTGAGCAAGATGATGAGACTGCGCTTGTTCAACACTTATATCTTCCTGACTCTGAAAGATAAACAAGCAGACAGATGACAGGTTTTGCACATAAAAGTATCAGTGCTGACAATTCATCACATTTCTTACTGACGAATAAAGTGACACAGTTTAAAATTGCATTAACACAATATGGTATTGTTCAGGTCAAGACATGGCAGAAATGACATTTTGAAGGAGTTGGCAGCTTCACGACACCACTGGATTACAGATCAAGAACTCATCAGTATCAATGGTTAGTGTGCTGTCAATTTATACCATTTCAGATTGGCAAATAAAGAGATGGTTTAAATAATAGTAGAATGGTATGACATTGTTCATAGTTAAGACATTGCAGAATATGACATTGTGCTATAGTGGGTAGGTTCACCACACCACTGGATTAAAGATGAAGAACAAAAGCATACATGCAGTGCAAAAGAAGATCACTTGCTCTGTATAGTTTAATTTACATGGTATGAAGAAGGAACTTGGTTGTACAACTGAAAAATTAAATTGAGAAAGGACAAACTTTTGTTTATGAACTACATAACAAACTTTAAACAAGCAATTTGATGCAAACACCAAAAATAAACAGCTGTTGCAGTCATGCCTAACCAAATATATACAACAAAATTTGAAGGCTTGAGATGGACAAACTTACATTATTGGTGAAGACAGGCTCTATAAAGGCCTTGTCCATGCTGATGGGGGGGGGGTCAATTCAAGAAGTTTACCACTAAATCTTCTTCAAAAGCATTGCCTTTATTCTACATTTTGTTAAGAGTAAATATAGATGTGATAATATACGAAAAAATGGGTAATATTTAAGATAAGATGAAGAGTGATGCTACATAACCAAGTAGCTATAAATGTAAGTGCAGCGATACAGGCAAAAGGTACAGCCAAGAGCAATGCACAGCTAAACTTCTTTAGTACCAACCTTATGGTAAGAGTAAATATAGATCTGATGTGTAGAAAATGGAGGGCAAAGGAAAATAAGCTGCAGAGTGATGGTACATGAACAACTACCTGTCATTATAAGTACATTGATAAAGGACAGCATGTACTTACAAGAACAATGCAGAGCTAAAAAAACATTTGCATTGGATATATTCTACACTAATGTAACCATTCATACAGATCTAATAATTTGGAGCGAACAATTGATAAGCAAGCTATCATGCATACTGCTGTCACATAATGAACCAGATATGTATGCAAGTACAGTGATACATGACAATAGGTACTAACAAGAGCAAAGCAGCGGGCAGCATATTTGCGATATCCCGTCGTTCTTGTCAAACCGGAATTCTTCTTCGAGCAGATTTCCTGCAAAAAAGATCCATAAGGCACATGCAGAAAAGTAGAAGTTCAAATTGTCATGTGATTTCATAGACAGTACCTCATCCTAGGAATGAGACCAGTGCATAACAAGGTTTTTACATTCAATGTCTTCTAAATTTAGCACAAGAGACTTCACCGGAAATTCGTTTATAGACTTGCCATCAAAGTGTGATTTCCTGAGGTAACACCGATACTGCTGCAATGCTTCCTTGAAAAGCGCAAGCAAGCTTTGCTCGTCATGACTATCCAGATTGACCCTGGCCTAGTTACAACA
The DNA here is from genome assembly GCA_904067115.1 of Aegilops sharonensis. NCBI lineage: Eukaryota > Viridiplantae > Streptophyta > Magnoliopsida > Poales > Poaceae > Aegilops > Aegilops sharonensis. Next base: position 721,642,884 of record LR880971.1, read on the forward strand.
ATGTAATGTAAATCATTGGTGTGTTCAATCCGCAGAAAACAGGAAAATAATAACCATGAATAATAGCACTTACACGTAAGTTGGACAGGAAGATGTGAAAATGGTGTTTGTCTTCACAATAATCTTCCCATGATGGGAATATATGCACGTAGTCCCTAAAAACATTGAAAGCATTGTCTTTTAAACTGGGAATAAATGGAATGGGGTTCCAATCTGCAGGAATTGGCCGTCTCTGCAGTTGGGATAGGTCTTCGGCCGGTGGACTTGCTGTACTTTTTTCTGGAGTGGGATTTTTCTGTGGTACAGCTGGTGCTATGGCAAATGAAATCGGTATACCATTTGCTGGAGTGCAGGTCCTGTGTGGTGGGGCTAGTGGTGTGGCCAGTGAAGTATGGGTACAGTCTGCTGGAGTCGGTCCTACGTTTTGTGTCACTGGTTGTACAACCAATATAAGTGGGGTGCTATCTGATTTCTCCGGCACCACCACGTTTTTCAAGGACTTTGCTGGTGCTCCTCCAGGTTCGTCAATCACCCTCTTCCTGTTTGATGTATGATGCACAAGAACATCATTTGAGTGGAAAAACATGGTATGATGACAGATGGAATATGTATTGATAATGGATGGGCATGTCATCTCGACATATATGATGAGTAAACTAAGCAGATGGAGATGCAACTAAGTAGAAGAAATGCAAGACAACATATGCAAGATACCCGCAATCAATAAAACATTGCCAATTAGAACAAGCACCTTGATGGGTGAACAGGACATGCCATCTGCCTTTGACTCCTCGAGGTTAGAATAGTCATTAGGATCATATTCTGAACAATAATCAACAGGTGAGGAGCGTATGAGTTTCATTGCATCCAGAATGGCACTCAATGCCTTGGTGCCAATTTTGTAAGTCATTGCAGTGTTTAGCTTCAAGAGTGGACTGCTGCTAGTGCGACACAAAGCAGCTACACAGATCATAGTGTAGATATAACGGGAAAACCTTAAGCATCAGAGTAAAATCAGCAAAGTGGAACTTGCTGGAATATATGTGCTAGTATTGCCGGTGCGGCTAGAAAGGCTTCGGATACCAGCTCTCTTCAAGTGAAGGTGCGGTACTGTTAATATCAGTGTAACTCTCAAAGGCGACACAGCTCCCTGCATTTCCTTGCTATTCTTATAGGATTCAAGTGGGCAGGCCACTACAAATCCTATTCCTATGTTTACAAGATCCTACGAATCAAAGAGGCTCAAAGTGTCCATCACAACCGACCGTATAGACCTCTACGCTGCAAATGTCCCTGCTCATCTTCAGTACAAGGAACATACAGTACTACTATCATACTCCCTCCGTTCCAAAATATAAGTGAGGGAGTCCTGGACTAGGGGGTGTCCGGATAGCCGAACTATCATCTTTGGCCGGACTCCTAGACTATGAAGATACAAGATTGAAGACTTCGTCCCATGTCCGGATGGGACTTTCCTTGGCGTGGAAGGCAAGCTTGGCGATACGGATATGTAGATCTCCTACCATTGTAACCGATTCTGTGTAACCCTAACCCTCTCCGGTGCCTATATAAACCGGAGGGTTTTAGTCCATAGGACGAACAACAATCATACCATAGGCTAGCTTCTAGGGTTTAGCCTCTCTGATCTCATGGTAGATCTACTCTTGTACTACCCATATCATCAATATTAATCAAGCAGGAGTAGGGTTTTACCTCCATCGAGAGGGCCCGAACCTGGGTAAAAACATCGTGTCCCTTGTCTCCTGTTACCATCCGCCTAGACGCACAGTTCGGGACCCCCTACCCGAGATCCACTGGTTTTGACACCGACATTGGTGCTTTCATTGAGAGTTCCTCTGTGTCGTCATCTTTAGGCCCGATGGCTCCTTTGATCATCAGCAACGATGCGGTCCAGGGTGAGACTTTTCTCCCTGGACAGATCTTCGTATTTGGCGTCTTTGCACTGCGGGACAATTCGCTAGGCCATCTGGAGCAGATCGGAAGCTACGCCCCTGGCCATCAGGTCAGATTCGGAAGTTTAAACTACATGGCCGACGTCCGCGGAGACTTGATCTTCGACGGATTCGAGCCACAGCCAAGCGCGCCGCACTGTCTCGATGGGCACGATCTAGCTCTGCCGCCGAACAGTGCCCTGGGGGCCGCAACAGTGTCCGCTCTGACCTTTAGTCCAGAGCCGACTTCGCCGATCGAGGTTGGGTGGCTGGACACCACCTCGGGGGCTGAGATCTCTACGGCGATCGAGTCGAACACCATACTTGTCCTTCGCGAAGCTCGTGACTCCAAGGTGCCGGACTCCACTCCGGACTCCGAACCTCCCGCGCCCCTGCCAATCCAATCCGGTCTGGCGCCAGGTATGGAGTTCACCGCCGCGGACATCTTCCAGCACTCGCCCTTTGGCGACATCCTGAACTCACTAAAGTCTCTCTCTTTATCAGGAGAGCCTTGGCCGGACTATGGTCAGGAAGGTTAGGATACGGACGACGAAGAAATTCAACGCCCACCCACCACCCACTTTGTAGCCACTGTCGATGATTTAACCGACATGCTCGACTTTGACTCCGAGGACAACGACGGTATGGACGACGATGCCGGAGACGACAAAGAGCCAGCGCCTACAGGGCACTAGAAGGCCACCTCATCATACGACATATACATGGTGGACATCCCAAAAGATGGGAATGGCGAGGGAACGGCGGAGGATGACCCCTCCAAGAAACAGCCCAAGCGCCGACGTCAGCGGTGCCACTCTAAATCCCGCCATAGCAAAAATGGTGATTCCGGCACGGGAGATAATAGCACACGGGACAGCGCCGAAGACAACCTCCTCCAGCAGGATTCATCACAGGAGGACGGAGAAGCCAGCCCGCATGATAGAGCGGCATACAAAGAGGTAGAGGACGACAATTATATGCCTCCCTCCGAAGACAAGGCAAGCCTCGACGACGAAGAATTTGTCGTGCCTGAGGATCCCGTCGAACAAGAGCGTTTCAAACGCAGGCTTATGGCCACGACAAGCAGCCTCAGGAAAAAGCAGCAACAGCTTCGAGCTGACCAAGATCTGCTAGCTGACAGATGGACTGAAGTCCTTGCAGCCGAAGAATACGAACTCGAACGACCCTCCAAGAGCTACCTAAAGCGCAGGCCGCTACCCCGATCAGAGGAGGAAGCACCCCAACCTACATCACCAGCGTACGACGCGGCCGACCGGCCACCTCGTGGCCGCGATAGAGAGGCCTTTCGGCCCTCCCCTCAAGCCGCACCCCGGCGCCGCTCCAAAAGTACCAAGGCACGGAGAAATGCACCTGACCTGCGAGATATATTGGAGGACAAGGCAAGGCAAACAAGATCGATCTAACCGTCACGCCGGATACAATAATTCCGGCCGGGCCGAACACAGTAGACAAAGCTCATTTGAGCTGCGTCATGATATAGCCCAATACAGAGGCGCCGCACACCACTATGCTTCACAGACGAAGTGATGGATCATCAAATCCCTGAGGGTTTCAAACCCGTAAACATCGAATCATACGATGGCACAACAGATCCTGCAGTTTGGATCGAGGACTATCTCCTTCATATCCACATGGCCCGCGGCGATGATCTACACGCCATCAAATACCTCCCACTCAGGCTTAAAGCACCAGCTCGGCATTGGCTTAACAGCTTGCCAGCAGAGTCAATCGGTTGTTGGGAAGACCTGGAAGCCGCATTCCTCGACAACTTCCAGGGCACATATGTGCGACCACCAGACGCCGTTGACCTTAGCCATATAATTTTGCAGCTAGAGGAATCGGCCAGACAATTCTGGACAAGGTTCCTAACAAAGAAAAATCAAATCGTCGACTTCCTGGATGCAGAGGCACTAGCGGCCTTCAAACACAACATCCGTGACGAGTGGCTGGCCCGGCACCTAGGATAGGAAAAGCCGAAATCCATGGCAGCCCTCACCACACTCATGACCCGCTTTTCCGCGAGAGAGGACAACTGGCTAGCTCGTAGTAACAACTTGACCAAAAACCCTGGTAGTTCGGATACCAAGGACAGCAATGGCAGGTCACGTCGCAAAAAGTACAAGCGCCGCATTACGGCGATAATGCTGAGGATACGGCAGTCAATGCCGGATTCAGAGGCTCTAAACCCGGTCAGCGGAAAAATCCATTCAAAAGAAATACCTAGGGCCCGTCCAACTTGGACCGAACACTCAATCGCTCGTGCAAGATACACGGCACCCCCGAGAAGCCAGCCAACCACACCAACAGAGATTGTTGGGTGTTTAAGCAGGCAGGCAAGCTAAATGCCGAAAACAATGACAAGGGGCTGCATAGCGATGACGAGGAGGAGCCCCGGCCGCCAAACAATAGAGGACAAAAGGGTTTCCCCCAACAAGTGCGGATGGTGAACATGATATATGCAACCCACATACCCAAAAGGGAGCGGAAGCGTGCACTAAGGGACGTATATGCGATGGAGCCAGTCGCCCCAAAGTTCAACCCGTGGTCCTCCTGGCCGATCACTTTTAATCGAAGGGACCACCCCACTAGCATCCGTCATGGTGGTTTCGCCGCATTGGTTCTTGACCCAATCATTGACGGATTTCACCTCACCAGAGTCCTGATGGACGGCGGCAGCAGCCTGAACCTGCTTTATCAGGATACAGTGCGCAAAATGGGCATAGACCCCTCAAGGATTAAACCCACAAAGACGACCTTTAAAGGCGTCATACCAGGTGTAGAGGCCGACTGTACATGCTCAGTTACACTTGAAGTGGTCTTCGGATCCCCGGATAATTTCCGAAGCAAGGAGTTAATCTTCGACATAGTCCCGTTCCGCAGCGGCTATCATGCACTGCTCGGACGAACTGCATTCGCAAAGTTCAATGTGGTGCCGCACTACGCGTACCTCAAGCTCAAGATGCCAGGCCCTCGAGGAGTAATTACGGTCAATGGAAACACCGAACGCTCTTTCCGAACGGAGGAGCATACGGCGGCCCTTGTGGCAGAAGTGCAAAGCAGCCTTTCAGGGCAACTCTCGAGTCCGGCTATTAAACGGCCAGGCACCGTCAAGCGCGCCCGGAGTAACCTACAACAAGACCGCCTGGCATGTTCCGAACACGCGTAGCAGTGCGGCCCGAACCCCAACCCTCGCGAAATTGCGAAACCAGTACTACGCGTACATAACTACACTCTGGAAATACCATGGGCATAGGGGGAGGGGCACGACCACGGCATGCCCAGCATGCGTCTTAACCGCACTAGGGGCTCCCGATTGTGTCATTCCTTTTTTTCTTTTCTTTTTCTCTTACTTTCAGGACTCTGTTCTCGAGAAGCCCTGTCCGGCATTAGAATCGCCGAACTCACGATGCAACAGACAGGGAAGTGGAAAGCTACGCCGAATGTCCAGGTGGTCTCTATTACGAGCAGTATACCTGTATTACATAGAATCCCGCAAGCTTACCCCTGGAGGGGGACATGTCAAAAGTCCCGTTCCTTGCTTATCGCACTATTTGTATCGTTCTGCTTTCATGGCAGTCTCTCTTGAATAAACAATATATAGCTTTTGCCTATTATTGCATTCCTTTTTATATGTTCAGTTATAACATTGTGCAACCGTACAATTTGGTACGGCCAATACACTAGGGGCTTATGTACCCCAAAATATGGTGTGATAAGTCCGAACACTTTCACAAGTGCGGTACCCCGAACTTATAGAATTATATGCATCGGCTCCGAATCATGTCTTGGGTCAATAGTTGGGTTTGCCCGACTCCCATGTTTTGGTACCTTACGTTCCGTTATATCGGGTAAGGTAGCGCTGGGAGAACCACTGTGATTGTGCCCCAGTTGAGCTGGGTTAAGCACCTCAGTGGAGAAAGCTAAAACTGACCGTCATGATAGGGCGAGAGCTGGTCACTGTTCGAGAGGTTTTTCGAGTCCCTAAGGACTTATGCCGCTTAGAGCGAGGAGTCGGCATTGTCCGGCCTAGGCGTGGATAGCGCCCCGAACTTGGTCTTCCGAACACTAGGAGCTTCACCGAAATTTAAAATTATAGAATTCTATGGCTAAGTGAGAGTGTTCAAGCACTATAGTCCGGTTGCCTGGTTCGTTGCGTTGAGCGCCTCCCTCGAAGGACCCAAGAATGGGAACAAGAGCGCTCAAGTTTATCCCGAACACCCCAGCACTCATGGCATGGGGGCTGAAGCCAACGACTCGCCATCTCTCAAATTTGATAAACGGCCGCACAGAAGGTAATATTTTAAATTCAAAAGCGTTGCTTAGCGCATATGAACAAGTTTTCAGCGTATAGGATAACAAATGCGAGTCTACTAAAAAATTACATCTTTGGAGCATTCACCCGCTATAAGGCAGCTACCCTTCAGGACGCCCTCATAATACATTTCGGGCTTGCGATAATCCTTGCCCGGCGGCGGTCCGTCCGTCACAAGCTTCTCAGCGTCCAGCTTGCCCCAGTGCACCTTAGTGCGGGCAAGGGCCCTACGGGCACCTTCAATGCAGACGGAGCGCTTGATGACTTCAATACATGGACAGGCATCCACCAGCCGCCGCACTAGCCCGAAGTAGCTCCCAGGCATGGCCTCCTTAGGCCACAGCCGAGATATGAGGCCCTTCATGGCCTGTTAGGCGACCTTGTGGAGCTCGACCAGCTGCTTCAGCTGGTCGCTCAAGGGCACCGGGTGTCCGGCCTCAGCATACTGAGACCAGAACACTTTCTCCGTCGAGCTCCCTTCTTCGGCTCGATAGAAAGCGGCGGCATCGGACACACTGCGGGGCAGATCTGCGAAGGCTCCTGAAGAGCTCCGGATTCGGGTAAGTAACAGATAATTGACATTCACGTGCTTGCTTTGCATAAAGAATGCCTTACCCGCCGCTATCTTCTTCATCGCCTCAATCTCCTGGAGGGCCTTTTGGGCTTCAGCCTTAGCGGCTTTGGCACTCTCAAGAGCCGAGGCAAGCTCGGACTCTCGAGTCTTCGAGTCACGCTCCAAACTCTCGTGTTTTTCCACGAGAGCCTGGAGCTCTTTCCGCACCTCCGCCACCCGCGCCTCCTGCTTCTCGCGCTCGGTGCGCTCCGCGGCCGCTTTGTTTCCGGCCGCAGAAACCGCTTCCTTCAGGCTCGCCACCTCGTTCGTGGCCCCTGCAGTACCCACGTTATTCCTGTTATCTTTTGCAACCACATTTCTTATATATATAATCCCATAAGGTATTACTTACCTTCCTTGTCCTCGAGCTGCTTCTTGGCAAGGCCGAGCTCGTTCTCGGACCGCTCGAGGCTCTCCTTCAATGCATTGACCTCCGCAGTCAGTGTGGCAGAGGTCAGCAGCGCAGCCTGCATTCCCATATTGACATAATTATGTTAGACTCCTGCGTATATCTTTTTAGATCCTCAGTTCGGCTTTTCTTTCCGAACACCGAACTAAGCATCAGGGGCTACTGTCTATGCGGTAATCTTCTTACATATCTTAAAAACTTACCTCAAAGCCTGTTAGAAGGCTGTTGCAGGCTTCAGTCAGCCCGCTCTTGGCGGACTGAACTTTCTGGATCACCACAGTCATAACAGTGCGGTGCTCCTCGTCGATGGAGGCGCCGTTATGCGCCTCCAGCAAGCTATCCGGTGCCTCCGGTTGGACGGAGGACAC
>LR880971.1:721650805-721672744 GCA_904067115.1 Aegilops sharonensis
GTAGCCTGCATTCCCATATTGACATAATTATGTTAGACTCCTGCGTATATCTTTTTAGATCCTCAGTTCGGCTTTTCTTTCCGAACACCGAACTAAGCATCAGGGGCTACTGTCTATGCGGTAATCTTCTTACATATCTTAAAAACTTACCTCAAAGCCTGTTAGAAGGCTGTTGCAGGCTTCAGTCAGCCCGCTCTTGGCGGACTGAACTTTCTGGATCACCACAGTCATAACAGTGCGGTGCTCCTCGTCGATGGAGGCGCCGTTATGCGCCTCCAGCAAGCTATCCGGTGCCTCCGGTTGGACGGAGGACACTGGCGTCGCAGTCTTGCCCTTCTTATGAAGGGGCCACCTACCGGACTTCGGAACCACTGAAGGTTCCGGTACGGAGTCCGGACCAGGGTCGGACTTAGAGCCCTTGGGGGTTTTATTCCCCTCGCGCCTGGAGTCCGAGGGGTTGCCTTGCGGCACCCCTTGGGCCACCTCCTCCTGACCAGGCCCCTCTTGGGGCCCCACCTCGGCATCATCAGCGGCGCAAGGAGAGGAGGCGGCCGGAAGTGAAGTGCTCTCCACATCCGACGAATCCAGGGACCCGCTCGACGAAGCAGCAAGCTCGTCCTTGGGCGGGCTGCATGATTGTATTTGGCATTAGAAGACATTATGCGACAAATGAAAAAGCCATGAGTTATTCGGAATCCGGGCACTTACGATCTCGCCAGGAGCTTGGCCCTTGATGGCCACTCCTCTTCGCCGTCGCCGGAGTTAGTGGAGAAGTCCGGAGGAAGGGTCCTTCCCTTCTTGGACCCTCCGGCCTCCCCAGTCGGGGAAGCCTTCCTTTTCTTCTCTCCCCCCGCTGGGGGAGAGGCTTCTTTTTCCTCCTCCTCGTTTCCACGGGAGGATTCCGCCTCGGACTCGTCGGACGATGTTTCCGACGACACCGGGCGTCGGGCACTCCTTCGAGTCTGCGTGGCCTTCTTCTTGGCCTTCTTCTCCGGCACCACGTGCGGTGCGGAACCAGCAGCCCCGTCAAGCGGGCATCTACTGGGTCTTCTGGCAAGGGAGCCGGACAGTTAACCTGCCCGGACGTGTTTTGCCAGTCCTGTCAAAGGTAAGGGAGTTTAGATCTCGCATAGAGTTAAACTATGAAAAGCAAGAGTCCCGTCAAGGGCAAAATAGCTTACCTCGGTAGCTTGACGCTGCGAGCTGAATCCGCGATCTTCGGTAGCGGATGAGGGAGCTTCGGCGCCCTTAAACAGCGCCTTCCAGGCATCTTCGTACGTAGTGTCGAAGAGCCTTTTCAGGGTCTGGTGCTGCGCCGGATCAAACTCCCACAGTTTGAAGGCCCATTGTTGGCATGGGAGGATCCGGCGGATGAGCATAACCTGGATTACGTTGACAAGCCTGAGATTCTTGTTCACCAGGGTTTGCATGCAGGTCTGGAGTCCGGTCATCTCTTCTGGATTGCCCCACGCTAGGCCCGTCTCCTTCCAATAAGTGAGCCTCGTAGGGAAACCAGACCGAAATTCGGGGGCCGCCTCCCACTTAGGTTCGCACGGCTCGGTGATGTTGAACCACCCCGATTGCCACCCCTTCACGATCTCCACAAAGGAGCCCTCGGGCCATAGGACGTTGGCCATCTTGCCAACCATGGCGCCTCCGCACTCCGCCTGGCGGCCGCCCACAACCTTCGGCTTGACATTGAAGGTCTTCAGCCATAAGCCGAAGTGGGGCTGGATGCAGAGGAAAGCCTCGCACATGACGATAAAAGCCGAGATGTTGAGGATGAAATTCAGGGCCAGATCATGGAAATCTAGGCCGTGGTAGAACATGAGCCCCTAGACAAAGGGGTGAAGGGAAAAACCTAGTCCGCGGAGGAAGTGGGCGAGGAACACCACCCTCTCATGGGGCCTAGGGGTGGGGATGAGCTGCCCCTTGTCGGGAAGCCGATGAGCGATGTCGCCGGACAAGTATCCGGCCTTCCGCAACTTTTTTACTTGACCCTCCGTAATGGAGGAGATCATCCATTTGCCTCCCGCTCCAGACATGGCTGGGGAAGGTTGAGGAGGGATGTGCGGACTTGGGCGCTGGAGCTCGAGTGCGCGGAAATGGATAAGCAAAGGAGGAAGAAGGCGTAGGTGAAAAGGTGGATCCTTATCCCCTTATATGGATGGACGAAGCTATGCGTCCCCCACCAGCCTGGTAAAACTCGCTTATCTCCCAAGCGCCATAAATCAATGGCGCGGTTGGGTTACCCACGCCCGTATTGACGAGAATCCCGGAATAAAGGGGGCACGATCTCCGCTTTGATAAGACGTGCCAAGGAAACCGCCTCGCTAAACATGCTGAGGTGGGATAGTAAAAAAACGATTCGAATAAAGGCCTGGCCGTGGTGTGATGTCACGCCGCAGAATACGTCAGCAGATCTGTGTAAAAGTTATTCTCTCTACGGTGGTACGTGGAACTTGTTTTGCAGAGCCGGACACTATCCTTGTGTTCAAAATCTTCTATGAAGTATTCGGAGGAGGAACCTGCCTTGCAATGCCGAAGACAATATGCGCGCAGGATTCGTCATCATTGAAGCCTGGTTCAGGGGCTACTGAGGGAGTCCTGGACTAGGGGGTGTCCGGATAGCCGAACTATCATCTTTGGCCGGACTCCTAGACTATGAAGATACAAGATGGAAGACTTCGTCCCGTGTCCGGATGGGACTTTCCTTGGCGTGGAAGGCAAGCTTGGCGATACGGATATGTAGATCTCCTACCATTGTAACCGACTCTGTGTAACTCTAACCCTCTCTGGTGCCTATATAAACCAGAGGGTTTTAGTCCGTAGGACGAACAACAATCATACCATAGGCTAGCTTCTAGGGTTTAGCCTCTGTGATCTCGTGGTAGATCTACTCTTGTACTACCCATATCATCAATATTAATCAAGCAGGAGTAGGGTTTTACCTCCATCGAGAGGGCCCGAACCTGGGTAAAAACATCGTGTCCCTTGTCTCCTGTTACCATCCGCCTAGACGCACAGTTCGGGACCCCCTACCCGAGATCCGCCGGTTTTGACACCGACAATAAGTCTTGGTAGAGATTTCCACTATGGATCACATACAGATGTATCCAGATACATTTTAGAGTGTAGGTTCACTCATTTTGCTCCATATGTAGTCCATGGTGGAATCTATACAAAGACTTGTATTTAGGAACGGAGAGAGTACATATTAAAGAAGAACGGAAGAGGAACATGGTAAAGAAGAGCAAGCAGATTTTGGATAATAAAATGTTGGTTGCGCAGTGCCCACACATGATGAACCAGAGCGCATTAAGAATGAAACTCCCAGCTGTCTCTCGACCATTTCAGGCGGCTGGATGAAGATCCTACGTCTCCTAACCCTTCTTCTTCCTCGTCTCTGATTCTTCCCATATAGAACACCGCACGAGCCGCCGGCCGGACCACCGGCCCCCACCGCCTGTGTTCCTCCACCACCCCCACCCCCACCCCGCCCCAACCCCCACCAGCGTCGAGTTTTCTTCGTTCGGCGAGGCCCCACAACCACCCGAGCCCCTTCGATCGCACCGGCGAACTCCGGCGAGCTCTGAAAAATCGACTGACCTAATTTTGAAATTTAGTCTACTGTGATTTAACTAGTGTGGAATATAAAAGGGGAAAACCATAAGCATTGGGAGTATAGTGTTGAGCGTGCCATGGCGGATCTGAAGGTGCAAACCGGACAAAGGCAACTTTGCAACCAAGACAAGAAATCAGAGTAAAGCAGTGGCGATATATTTTCTTGTTGCGATAAATAAGTTGAGCAGATACGAAAGAGTATCACCTCTGGTGCGGCGCCGTGTACGCATCTGCTGAGAATTTGACGGTGCTGCGGTAGCGATGGCTGTCAGCGGCGTGGAAGCAGATCTAGGAGGGTAGACGGTGGCGGCGGGGCGCGGTGGACGAGAAGGTCGTAGGAGCGGCGCCGGCAAGGTGGACGACGGTGGGGATGAAGCGAGAGGACGGGATGCAAGGATCCCGGTCCGAAGCTGTGGATGAGAGAGGTCGATCTCTTGTAATGGACGGCGGCGTCGGGGTATCAGCTCCGGCCTGGTGGAGGAGGATGGCGGTGGATGGGGTGGCGGACGGCGGCGGACGGAGGAGGGTGGGGTGGAGAGGGTGTTTTAGCGCCGACGGAGTACAAATGGGGAAAAGGGAGGTAGAGAGGAAGGGGGAACCATGTATTCAGGGCACGCTTGTCTCAAATGCGAGGAAATTTACAAACTTAGCCCCCGTTTCAAATTTCTACTACATCACAACAACATTAGTCGGTTGGGGATAGGACGGTAATCTCGCATACACCGAATATTTGCCCATGAGAGTTTATTTTTGGCGCCCACCATGTATGAATATGAATCGGGGAGGGAGTCGATTTCGGCAGAGGACACACTGTGTTTGGCGCCCACCATGTATGAAGCTGGGTGAGAGGTGGTTACGTCACGTTTGGGTGAAATTACAAACCTACCCCTATCGAAACCTATAGAAATCCAGCAGATAGGCTTTGTGTGGCAGGGATAGGCAGTAGTGATTTCCATCTCGCAGATTTTGGTTTCGGGCGGTTACTGCGACTTTCCCCGCTTCGTTCAAATTTTGCAGAGTGCACGTTTACCGTGCCAACTCAATTCGAATCCCGTTTGTATTCTATTTTTTTTCGGGCGAGATCCATTTTCAATTGGAATTACATTCTATATACATCATTTTTTATATATACTTTCAAAAGCACAACACCATTTATACATAAATATGGTTTACAAATGGCATGATCTCAGATTCATAAGGTTGTATCCATCAATTTGGATTTTCAAATATTTGAAACCACTTTATGTTGAAATCCAATGTATGCATTCCTCGCTAACTGTCTCCAATTAATGTGTGTTTCATGCGGTTTTTTTACTTCTCAAACATGTATAATGTGTTTCACAAACGCAACATATAGTGTAATCCAATTTAGACATTAATTGCATATAAACCATGCATTGTTGGTAATTGAAGAATCTATGGATCACCAATATTGATAAACTATATAACATTACACGTGTGCCCAAATTCAAATGAATATGCATGTTTGATACACCAATTTGCGTTATGATATTATCGATGTCGTGATCTCCAGTTTAAATATTTGAATCCCCTTTAATCCAGATATTCGTCTCATATAGCTATCACTCATGCTTATATAGGACTATCTCTCTGGACCTATACACGTTCATCGTCTCTCAGGTATCTCTCGTGCTACCTGTATGTCGACAATGATCTTTTATCTTGGTAACACACTTATGGTACTCTCTCCCTCGACCTTCATCACTATCTCTCTAAGTATATCTCGCTCCATGCTATGTGTCTCTAACTATGATTCTCCATGTGGAATCTCTTTCTCTCACACAAACACAAAACTTTGTCTCCCGGGGTCTCATTTCTCTCTACTATTCCCATGTGTGCCACTCGCACACCCCTCATACAGAGATGTCTTTCGCTCCTTAGATATGAGAACCTACGAATCTTCCTCTTCAATATCTCTTTCTCACACACAAACACAAACTCTGTCTCCCAGGGTCTCATATTTCTCCATTGTTCTCTTGTATGTCGCTCACACACACCCTCTCTGCTTGAGATATCTTGCGTTCCCTCGTATGTCTCTCTAGCTATCACTCTCGTTGTGAAATATCTTTCTCTCTCGCAGACACAAAACTCTGTCTCTATGGATCTCAGTTCTCTCTGATATCTGTTTGTATGCGACTCACATGCACCCTCTCTCTATCTCTCTCACACCCACACACATAACACAGCCTTCTGATCCACTCGACTCCTATCTCTAACGCACACTAGCTAGCATCTTTATCTTTCTATTTATCTGTTTGTCCATCAACCTTCTTTCTCGCTCTCACTCTTGATTCCTATCATGCATACTACATATGTTTCACTCTACATGCAGTCAAGTGCCCTCTCACACACATATTTAACTTCACCCTTTGAACCACCCGACGGTCATCTCCAACACCCAAACTAGCGGATGTCCCTCTAGCTAGCATCTCCATCTCTGTATCTATCTGTAGTTTCTTCGTCAACATTTCTTTCTCGCACGGAGTCTTGCTTCCTATCACCCACACTATATATGTCTCTCCATACATATGCATTTATAGGTTGGTCTCTTTTGCACAATCGTTGCGCCTCACTCCCTCTGCCCGCCATAGATGCATGCTCCAGCCCACGCCACTATCTCTTAAAGACAAAAACACATGCTCCATTGTCGGGCCTTCTTCCCTGCATTCTCACATGCATGCATATTGTCATACCGATCCGTATCTCCCATGTCATTGATCTTATGACTTATGTCTTCTTTCTTTTATCTCGATCATGCGCGCGCGCGCATACACACACATCCCACGTATACATGTATACCTCTCACACATGCACGTTCAAGGTCTCTATGTCTCCATACGTAGTTAATTACCCTCAATCCTAACGCCACATCGAATCGTTCTCCTCTTTTGTGCACATAACTTCCGTCTGGATGGGTAAAAGACACACTCACACTTAACAATCTCCTTCTAGCTACTCCCTGCCTCTCACTCTTCCCCTATATCCCCGAAACCAATAAGACCATCCCTTTGTTTAATTCCCGCCTACATGCACCATCGAGATATAGTAGTCTTCCTCGGTGTCTCTCGAATAAACACGTTCTCTCGATGTCGACTCCTCTCACGCGCACACACCTTCTCTTCCCTCTCTACGGGCATTTTCTCTCTCGCACCCCATCGTTGGTGGCCTCTGCTATACACATCACCTCTCTATGATGAAGCCATGCACACTTAAATTACATCCGCCACAGAGGACCCCGCGACACACACACACACACGCACACACACACACGCATGCATGCACCCCCCCACACACACTAAGACTCCATCTCTCTCTCTCTCACACGCACGCACGCACGCACACCCCCTCCCACACACACTAAGACTCCATCCTCTCTCTCTCTCACACACACAAACTAAGACTCCATCTCTCTCTCTCTCTCCTCTCTCTCTCACACACACACACCCCACACACACTAAGACTCCATCTCACACACAGATGCTCTAGGCGGAGCATTTGTTCCTACCACCCTTCATCCAACCTTACCCGTATGATAAACAATCACCTTTATTTACTTGCATAACATGGACAAATTCCACTTTACTTTAGTAGTCAGCAAACTTATCATCTGTACCCTTATAAAAAACGAGTTGGCGGTGATGATGTGCCTGCCATCTTGTAATACAGACCGTATGATCTATATCTGAGGATAGAAAGCAAACTATGATAATTTTACAAAAGATACCGGCACCTCTCTCCACATCATTATCTCCTGCAACCTCATTGTTCAGCAACTAAAAAAGGAATAAGTCTCTGGAACAATCTAGCATGCATGGTGGCCGCTGCCGCCTGCTGGCGCCGTCCATCCCCATGCCTCCGCCCATTCCGACCACCAGTCACCACCACGCTCCACTCCTCCTCGCCTTATCTCTCATCTTTCATTTTTTCGATGACATTCTCGAGATACCAGTTTTCCGATAAAATTCTCGAGATATCATTAGATTTTACACATGGGATTACTCCTGCATGGGTCAATCACAACAGGTGTTCTGTAAAAAAATGCATATTGATGTTCCGTGCAATGCACGAGAGTCTTGCTAGTAATTACATAACGCAAATCACGAGCAGGAAGTGACTTTTTTTGACACAACCATGTTAACATGGCCACGTAAATCACTAGCTAAAGTAAATACCATTATACTTATATCCCGATGCAAAAGGTTGAGTACATGACCGAAGAGTAGAGTCGCACACACGCACTCTGTCTCTCAAAATCTCTCTCACACACACCAATTACGTGATGCCCACTTAAGCATACACGTATGTTACAATTTGTGCACCCGCGGGTACACGTGATGCTGCGCATTTATTTAAGCCGGAAGGCGAACCCAAACAGTAGCTGCATTCATTCCCCTCCCGCTGCCTCTTCTCTGGTCGCCGTCGCCCGGTAGCCATGGGCCGGCGGAAGGTAACAACATACGCCATACTCCCGCCGGAGCGGCGCTTTAATATGGAAATTTTAGTGGTCATGCATGCATCTTTTTGTGCTAGCACTCCTATATAAGGGTTGACCGGTCGCTTCCCGCGGACGTGCGCGGGCGGTGGAAGAGGAAGGAGAAGGGAAGCGGGCTGTGGAGTAACATTTTTTACCACAATTTCTTAGGAAACTGAGTGCAATAATTGAGTAGTTTTGCAAACTACCAGTACTACACCTGAAACGGTTCAAAACCTATACTCCCTTGCCAGTGCGCACTTCCTGCGTGAAATGGTCAGCGTCGATGGAGCGTCAATGCCGCATTAATTCCCAGCCAGAGCGGAGGCGACCTCTCACTGGCGCCGGCTTTGAAGTGGCGCGACGGCGGAGAGAGCGCCGCTTCCCGGTGCACGCGACTGCTCCGCGTCGAGACTGGCCATAGGCCCTGTTTGGATCCATGGTTTAGAGTTAGTTTGAGCTAGTTGGGGCTCAAATAGCCCTAAAGTATCCAAGCATGAGGGTTTAAATTGGAGCAAGTTGCACCGAACCCACCAAAAAAAACTATCCCACCCAAGAG
The DNA here is from genome assembly GCA_904067115.1 of Aegilops sharonensis. Lineage (NCBI taxonomy): Eukaryota > Viridiplantae > Streptophyta > Magnoliopsida > Poales > Poaceae > Aegilops > Aegilops sharonensis. The sequence goes on from LR880971.1 coordinate 721,659,481, forward strand.
GTGCTAACTGGAGATAGTTCTCATTGGGACCACTGAAAAATCACTTTTCTCCCTCCATGAAGTGCATTTATTGTCAATCTAACCCTGTCACCCAAACGCCTCTTTGGCTACAGTTAGTTCAGGGTTAGTCATGAGTTAGTCTAACCTCTAGCTAAGTTAGAGTAACAAACAGGAGCAGTATAGGACATGCAAGTTGCTCAAAGCATACAGGCAAATTCGTACGTGAAAGGATTTTTTTCTTTTCGAAAACGGAACGTGAAAGAAAGTTTTTTTAGAATGCTCTTGGCATGTCGCTAACATGTGATAGTTAACCGACCTCAATAGACGGCAGAAACGCCAGCCCGCCGCACTTTGATAGAGACGAGGAGGGAGAAGCGATACAGGCTGCTGGATTACTAGAGATAGGTGTCGCACGGAAGCCAAGAAATATGGTGATAGCATGGGTTAGCCATGTACTAGTATGATGTAACTACACTGGGCTGCCGTGTTTCGTACTCTTCCAGTCCACTGTGGAGATGATTGGTTAATTTTATATCGCTGAATTATATTAAATATTATGAGTGCAGACGCTCCACCACGAGGTTCCTTGCTCCTTCTCGGTCGTCCGGAATCTATGTTCTTCCACTCTAATTTTTTTACGTGAGCTTTGTTCATCCTTTTGCCAACACGCGAGACATCTAGCATCAAGGTGCATGTGTTATGCAAGGATCATTCCATCTATGTGAAGAACACGTGGGACTGGAACTACGAGACGGACATGTACCCTAGAGTGGACGTACAAACCTGAGTAATGTAGCGCAGTAAGTGAAGTAGAAAGGCACAAATGGTATGAACATGCGTGGCATATAGGTTGTGTTTGGTTGCGTTCTCGTCTCAGCATAGTTGTTCCCTCTTCATGCATGCTCAACTCAACACCCCTCTTCATGCATGCTCTCTTCATGCATGCTTCTAGTGTATCTGTGCTAAACTAGTGTGGACTCATGCACCCTCCATACACTCTACCAAACACCCAAAAGTAGGTCGAGAAGGGAACTCTTGGGCGGCATTTGTCTCTTACTACGTACTACCACTAAATGTTGTACGTGCAATGCACGGTGATGTTATGGAGTACGTGCCTAAGTACTCTACTACTACTATATTAGTTGGAGGCACATATTAACTTTTATATTTGTTTACGTGTGTGTCCCAAGACCTTCCAACTAGACGTGTCTTTCCCTCCAGGTCGCACTTTGTATCGTTCATACCACTACGTACTACTACGTGTGGTCTCCGACCCAGAAGTGGAAGAAGTGGAGATGCTCTACCACGCTGTTTTTTTACGCTGGGCTCTACCACGCTGTTCATGTCCCACTCCTTTCACTGACGTGTGGGACATCCAGCACGTGCCGTGTTTGGCACCCTTCGTCGTAAGAGTTAAAACACTAGCATTCATTAGAAATAAAAAATAATTATAAATCGGCAGTGATACTTTTTTTTTGCGAACCAATCAGCAGTGATACTATACCACGCGGTTTCCTTGCTCCTCGATATCGAAAAGAATACTTCCGTTCGCCAACATGTGGGACGTCGACCATCCTGGTTCACTTGCCATGCACGCAGAACTCCAAGGGAGAGTCACCCAGGTCGTCGCGCCGCAGTAACAATGACTAATGAGCCGTCAAATCACAGGCCCACTTCCCACTTTGATGTTGCTCAGACGAAGGAACCATCATGACTTCATTGAATTCCGCTTCTTGAAGAAAACTACTGTACCAGCAGTACTGCTAGCTACAGTAGTTACTCCAACAGAGGCCTCCTTTCGTTCATAGGATAGGAATATGAAAATCATAGGAAGTGAGATGCCATGTATCTCAATTCCTATAGAGAAATAGATGCCATTTGATGCTTAGGATAGGAATTTTTCCATTTAGTCTAGGCTAATGTACTGGTAATTTGCTCTAAAAACTACAGTAGTAACTAGTAGTATTGGTACATGCTCATACTCAGACACAGACACACACACTAACTACTAGTACTACTACTTCTCACATGCTGGCCAGACGCCGTCGTTCTCCTTCCCAGCTTTGTCGGTGACACCCCACCGTGCTTGGATCTCCGCCGACCTCTCCGCAGCAGCGCGTGCGTCCTTTTCTTTCTGGCGGCGGCTGGCCTCTCTTTTTTTGAGTGCTTTCTGACTTTTCCGCTCCCTCTGTGCGGCTTTGGCCGCCTCTTGCTCTACCGCCCATTCGGCCTTGGCATCTTCAAATTCCTCCCACATAGTTGTGAGGTCGCGAGCGGCGATGAACTCGGCACGACGGGATGCCATCGCTTCCCTACCATTTTGTGTGCGGTCGTGGGCGGCGAGGAACTCAGCGCGGTGGGATGCCATCACTGCCTTACCGGTTAGTGTGCGGCGCGGTGGCATGAACGACGCTTGGTGAAAGCTCTGGGGTGGAGTGGCCGGACAACCGTATAGTGCATTGGTTTGTCAAGAGCACAAGGACAGAGGACAAAGCAAATTAGGATTCCCCTTCAATCCTGGTCATTTATTACCGAGTAAAATGCATTGGCGGTCATCGAACTTGTCTTGATAGCTCACTTTGATCATTGTATACGAGATATGGTGATTATACGGTCACTGGCTCAGCGTATAGCTCCGTATTTGTCTGGTTGACCAGTCAAACAGTCCGCATGTGCCTCATCAGCTCGTGTTCTTTATCTATCTACGCGGGCCTACCTGTCAATGGAGAAAGAAATACTGTAAAAACCAAAATTATGCGTATGTGGGGAATCAAACCATGGACTCGTCGCTGCAACGCACCCTCGTCAGCCAAATGAAAATGAAATACTTCGCGTCAGACACTCACGCTCACACTGTCAAAGCATGCTAATGCATGCACGTCGCCCTCTAAATCAAAGTCCTGCTCATGGCGCAACGCAAACGGCAAGCCCATCACCTGCGCGCCCCGGCGGTGTGTGACATTACTGTTTAGACGTTTGATGGAGGCCTACGCGAACGCCGAGCATGTATTCACCTGGCTCAACACGAACGGTCATACTCGGACCGCCTTGCTCATGTATATCATCCATCACAACGACAATCTATAAAATAGCCTAAGCTAGAGAGGGTACTATGGTAGTATGGTACGGAGTATGTACTATCGTGAGCGACCGATCTTAGTGCCACTGCACACCGAAACCCCTTCCATCGCTAGCGCGCGCTTCCTGCCTGAAACGGTCACCGTCTCTCCAGAATGTCAATGCCGCATTCACCGGACTTAACTGTAGGTGCAATTGGTGTGTCACTGACATGCGGGCCAGATGCCCGTTGGGCCCACATGTCAATAACCCAAACGCATTTGCAGTTAAGTCACTAAAGCAGCGTCCGCATTCACCCCGGACGAACCTACTCCGGCGCCAGTTGTCCATCCGTCTGCCGCGGCTCATTGCCATTCGCCCGCTATATTAACTTGAGCCCCAGCTCCCAGCCATAGCCAAAGACCCACACTTATTCTCCTCCGGTCCCTTCCTTTTGTCGGCACCACTTCAACCATGGCCTCCTGGCGCTCCAAAGCTCTCTTGGACATACTGTCGCAGGAGCAGACGAGGGACATCGGCGGCTCCGCTCCGGGCGCGCTCCAAAGCTCACTTTGACGTACTGTCGCAGGAGAAAACGAAGGAGATCGCCGGCACCCCCCGGCCGCCCTCCGCCGCCATGACCACGAAGCCGGCGTGCGTGCGCGGGCGCAGCCGGCAGCGAGGAAGAGTAGTACACGGTAGGACGCCGTCGCTCTGGTCCCGGGAAGGCCACCGCTACTCCACTCAGTCGATGCCAAGCTTGGTGAGGTAAACATCGGCGGCCGATTAGCCGCTTGACGGCGACGTGGAGGCAGAAATCTTCAGAACCTTGTGCTCCGGAGGAGGAGGTTATCGAGGCGGATGAGGAGGAGGCAAAGGCAATGGCCGGCTTTCTCGGGTTCATGGCCGGACATGGTGGTCGGGCGCCGGCTATCGTAGATTAGGTTTACAGTAGGTTTTAGTATGGTTTGTGCGAAATATGTAATGAATTTCGTCGAGTTTGTAGGAAAATTTTTCGAAATGCAATGAATTTCATCTGGTTAATTTGAAATTTGCTTTGTTTGCACGAATTTCATCCGGTTAGTTCATATAGTTGTCGAAAGGTATGCGGGCAGCATCGTATGGCATCCATCAGTGTGCTCGGACACATGCCGGTGTAAATTTGTGGGCCAACGCTGGAGATTCCCTAACTATCATGCTATAATCGCTAACAATCCTCCATTATTTGGCAGGGAACAGTTATCCCTCGATCAAAATCATATCCGCGGTGTTTCACAGTCCTCCCGCGTAAGAGTGTAAACTCTTGCTTACATAAAAATGGAGCAAGTGGATGGCACTATAGCACGTCATATCACTCGAACTAGCCCGCCTAACGAGCGGTAAAGCACCGCCCTCGTCATTTTGTTCTGGATTTCTATCGATCGATCGCGTGAAAATGTTACGCTTCGCAAGTTCTAAAGGAAAAGGCGGCAGACTTACGACTCGTACGCGTCGCAACCCCGACAGTCCGGCTCGCACGCCGCTCACCAGAGGGGACACGCGTTGTCTTGCAATTTCACTGACATGTGGGACCGTAATTGAATAAACCCTCGATAGCCGAAATCTAATCGCTCGGCGGGCGTCGGCTGAGAAGAGAGAAACAGGGGAGGGAGAAGAGATCGCCCGCCCACCGCGCACGGACTCCAAGAAATATATGGTGATAATGTGAGGTGGGCCATGCTGGAGTCCAGACCGCTTCCGGACCCCGCTCTCACCGCCCTGGCCCCTCAAGACGTCAGCTGCCCGCCGCATGCATGCATAGCAAGTAGTACTCCTTATGAGGAGGAGAGAGAGGCATTGGCAAAGTCAAGGAGTGGGCTCTACAAGAGCCCGTCTCTACACGTGATCCTAGGTATGAAAAAAATAATTCTAAAAAAGGCATAAAAAATAATTGTGTCTTAAAAAAAGAAAGGTAAAAAACATTTGAGAGGAAATAGATAGAGAGAAAGTGAGAAAAAGCTATAACGTGGGCATTACATGAGGAAGGAGGGAGTGGTGCACATGCCAAGTTCACTGGGCTGCCGTGTTTCACACTCCTCCGTCGTAACAGTGGAGACAATAGCTTTCATCAAAAATAAACAATGAATACTCGTTGCTCGTCCTCTATATCGGAAAGAATACTTCCATTCGCCGACATGTGGGACGTCGACCATCCTGGTCCACCTGCCATGCACAAAATTATCCTGGTCTACCCCGGTCGTATCGCAGGCCCAACCTTTCCCACTATAAGTTGTTCGGACGAAGGAACCATCATGACTTCGTTGAATTCCGCTTCTTAAAGAAAACTTACTGTACCCGCAATACTGCTACCACACGCGAAGACTGGACGACACTGTACCACGTCATATCACTGAAACCCACTAGGCCAAACTAGCCCGCCTAGGTCATCTATTTTGGAACGGAGGGAGTACGTCTCTACACTGCTATGATTTTGTGTTGCACGTTCTATTTACTTTTGCTACGATTTTCCTACCCTATGAACCAAATGAGGCCTGAATGTATGTCGACTATTGTCTGATCGATCGCTAAGCCTACAATTTTAGGAGCTAGGGATATTGGTCAATCGACGAGGGATAAGTATAAGCGTACCACGAGCTCATCAGCCCCAACGTTTCTCTTCGGTGAGTGTTTTGCATGTACTATAGCTCGCATAGTAGCTAGCCTACTAACACCAAGAATCATCAAACAAGCCCTGCTGATACGATAAACAGTTCAAACTTACATCTAAGCATGACATATATTACATCAAAAGCTGGTGAGGATACATCTGTTTCCATAACTCGGAGAGGGTTCACATGATTCATCGCATGATTCACTATCAAACAAAAGTAGCAAGATCCGCGCACACAAGACAGTGCACTAGACCTAAGATGGTTTGATAACACGCATCGTTCTGGTAATTAAACACAAGGCAATGCAAACTACCCTGAAGGATTAGCGCGACCAACTATTTCTTGTCATCGATTTCTCGGGCAATGACCACAGCACGGAGAGCGGCATGGGAATCGATTTCTGGGGCGATGTCCACAGGACTGACCGCGACATCGGAATCGATCTCTGGGGCAATGTCCACAGGATGGACAGCGGCATCGGAATCGATCTCCGGGGCGATGCCAACAGGACGGGCCACGACATCGGAATCATCAAGGACGTCCACCGGCACCTGCACAACCCTAACATATTAGCAAGCACATTGCAAATAATCAAAAAACACAACTATGGTAATAAGCCATTATTTTTTACCTTGTGCAGCTCACCGGGGGATCTCATCCCTTCGGGGGTCATCTCCTCGTCCTCGATGAGGGCCATCACCTTGCCAGGGGAATACTGCTTCTCAACGGCGACTATGTCCTCAAACTCGGTCTTGAGCCTCACATAGGTGGCAATCAGAGTTCCTGGGGTAGGCACGGTGGGGCCCTTGCTGTTCTTCCAACTTTCTTTGAGGAGTTCGTCCGCCAACGTCCTCAACTCTTTGGCCAGTGCTTGTTTCTTGGAGTTCTTCGTCTCCATGGGTTGGCCCGCCAACATGGTCAACTCGTTGGTCGGTGCTCGCTTCCTGGAGATCGCTGTCTCTAGTGGGTTTTCTGCCGACAACTCTTTGCCTAGTGCTCCAGGATCCATCAATGAACTGACAAACAAAAAGCAATCAAAAGGAAACCACGATCGCAATGAAAACGGGAAAAGAATAGGATGTGAGAATCGGTCGGTGCTTCGCAAAAAGAAGATTCTTGGAATGAAAATATAGCAGCATAACTGATTCGCCCACCTTTCCTTCGTCGGTACAGAAGAAAAAGGCAGAAGTGAGTAGCCTGGAGTGAGGTTTTCTTCAAGAAAGGGAAGAAAGGGATTGAACGAGCATTCCAGTGAAATGATGGTTGCTTCGTCCAGTCCAACTTGGAGGCCACCTTACCACTGCTGGTAAAGGTGTGGGTTTTGTGATATGACGGGTCATGACGGCCACACCGGGGTGACAGGTGAGTCTCGACTGTAGCACCTCGCTGTGATTTGGTGGATGGCACGCGGGCCCGGATGCTTTGAAATGTCCCGCATGTAGATAGAGCGGCTAGTCATATAGGAGTGCTCAATATTGTGCACTGCGACCAAGGCGGAGAGGAAAACAAGAGAACTACGTAATTAATGCATGAGTTTAATTAGGGTAGTTTTGTAAAGTACGAGATACATTCCTCCAATCGCAAAATGCCTTGGTTCATGAGATTTGAGATTTTAGCCCTATAAACCGGAAGGGAGGGAGTACTGCACATGGTGTAGTCTAGTCACTTGTTGAAATCTCTAGAAAGGCAAATACTCCTTTCCGGTTTACAGGGCTATACTACTCCCTCCGTCTAGGTGTCTAAGTCATCTTACGAAAACCAAATAGTCCCAAAACACTTAGGTGCGGTGCATTAACTTCTGCCTTGTTTCTTGTTTCTTGACATATCAACCAATAAGAGATGAGAGGTGTGCATGCTTTTAATGACTTGCAATGGCTAGTTCATTGCATGCAATGCTATTAATTAGCAAATAAACATTGGTGACCCAGGAGGAAACGGTGCTAAGCGCGTGGACCTATGCAGAATGAGTATCAACCAATGGATAATGGAGTTTAATTGTTAAACAATAGCAATTTTGTCTCATGCAAGAGCCTGGCTAGTACTCCAAGGAATCGCACCACGCGAGCATTCGCAACTGCCACGCTCGGGTTGCGCTTGGCTCTTCGCCTCTTCGAGAAGACGAACAATGATGTTACTCCTACTTCTACAGTATCGAATCCACTGCTGCATGTCCATCCACCTCGTGCGGGAGGGATAGAATGTAGCGAAAGCTTCTACTTACTGCTCCTGCCTTTGCGTCTATGACAGGTGGGACCAACAGGTGGTTGGCCCTCCTGTCATGTAGCCAAAGGCAGGTGCAGTTAAGGCACCGGAGCTCAGTCTGCGAGGGAGAGGGCGTTGTAGTAATCAAATTTCTCGGTCTTGTACGAGTTGACGCGACACATCAAAGCACTGCACTTGATATAAGTCTTTTTACACATTTCAAATGGGCTACTTTGTATGTAGGAGTAGACATATATATTCTGCTTCGTATGTAATCACTTGTTGCAATCTCTAGAAAGACATATATTTGGAAACGGAGGGAGTACAACGCATGCATGCATGCCGTGACTTTCCTATTGATACTTGCATGTGTTGATTTGATGCACCTTGCCAAATTTTGACTATAAATTTAACTAACCAAATTTTCATGCATGTCACAAAAAATTACGGGCTGTTTGGATTGTGACTATGTTTGTCTTATGTTGCCACATTATTTTTCCCACACTTGCCACACTTGCCTAACCTGAGTTGCTCAAATTGTTAGACACACTTTGGCTTGCCTAAGGGAATCTTGCCACAATTTTTGTGTCTATGACATGTGGGGTTCACTGCTAATAAAAAATTCTTGTCTTAGGTGTGGCTAATAAAAAAGACTTATATTTAGGAACGGAGGGAGTAGAAAATATAAATAATAATGCATGTTGGGGCAACCCACGTTTCTGCTAATTTTAGCCGTGGGCTTGTTCACATTTTTTCCGAGGGGGTGGTTGTTCATTTAATGGAGGGACTTGTAGTACCAGACTTGAGCGATACAAAGTGCAACCTGGCACACCGTAACACCACTTGGAACAAGCGGGTAGCTATCTCAAAAAGCAATCAAAAACTAAAAAAACTACGACCTGGCATGTAGTAGTACACAATTTTAAACGATTGTTTTGATGGAGTGAAAAAGGAAAACTACCCCACTACGTATATATAGGCCGGAGCCTCCGCGCTTGGTTGCTAGGGTTGCTCTATTCACACACTCTCATCCTCTCCAGATCTAAAGAAGATAGGGGTAGTAACACTGTATTTCTCCCTTCAAAAAACACTGGCTTTCTATCCTCACTGCTGGTTACAGATCCGGACGTATCCCCCTCCGCCGGTGAAGGGGAGGAGGGGCAGCGTTTAGGCCGTTGTCGACAACGAGGGAGGAGACCCACTGTCGGCCGCACCATTATCTCTGGCCGAGCGCCGGCGCAGGAGGTCCTCCGATCCCTTCGTCGTTGCCTGTGGGCGGATCCGGCCTCCCGCCGCCCACCTGTCCACACCCCGATGACCTTCAGGTATATCTTTGTTGGAAACCGCCTTAGCTCTACTTCCCCAGCTCGCTACGTCGCTGCATGTGCATTATTTTCTACCCCTCAGCCCTCTCGATCGGATGGTCCAACGTCACATATTTTTTTCTTCTATTGTTAGAGGTAAAGCTACTTCATGGAGTCGAATCTTGTACTCCCTCCGTCCGAAAATACTTGTCATTGAAATGGATGTATCTGGAGGTATTTTAGTTCTATACAAATCCATTTTGATGACAAGTAATTCCGGACGGAGGGAGTACTTGGTTCAAACAAGAAATAAAGTGGGGGTGGGGGAATTTAGTATGTACATCGGACTTGGTACAAACAGGAAGGAAAGGGGGTGAAAGTAGTACAGACTGGTCATCCAACCGGTCTCTTGGTCGAAAAGGGAAATATAGGGGTAACGCTTTACACAGTGGTATGACCAGGACTAGATTTGCTATCCACACATAGGAGTAGGTGGCTAGAGTGAACAAAAATGGGACCAACCCAGATATGTTTCTTGGATGTTTGTTTCTCGGGGCAACAAACTATGAATCACCACTTTATGCCCCTGTTTACGTACATGGTGCTGGACTGCAGGTGCACCCACTGTCCCATGCCCTTATACCAAATATTTAGGCTTCGTTCGGAATAAAGGGGCAGGAAACATAGGTCTTGATGAAAATAGAGGAATAGGAAAGGAATGTAGGTATAAAACTATGGAACAGTGAACCGGAGGAAACTCTCAAGAAAATGTGTTCGGATGGACTACGAAATGTATAGATTTGTTTTTTTAGAGTAGCATGCTTGGCAGTATGAGATGCTATTTGTTTATTCAGCTGCACAGTGACTACTCTTGTCCTCACCTCACGTACCACACATAGGTTGATTTTTTTTATTCCGGCAACATAGCACATCAACCTGTCTAACGCATGGCAGCGAGCGCCTGCCTCGGGCTTCCGCCCAAAAAATAAGCAGCGCGTGGATGTTTCTAATCCTATGGAATCAGTACTACCAGACCAGCTTTCCTATGAAACACTATTCACCTTTCCCGTGTTCCGAACGGTTGGAAGGGAAATAATACCATAGGAATTGTGTTCCTACGAAAATCCTGCACCAAACCTGTGAACCGAACGCAGCCTTAGCTGTTCTTAATCTAATGTCCCTGGTAAAAATGAAGCCATGCCACTGTTATAAGCCATGACAAGTTTAGCCAAATGTTTTTGCCTGTAATTGTTTGAGACTCTGACTATTTCGTCTGTGCCTTTTGTGCAAATAGGGATATCCAATTCACCTGGTTGCTATTGTGTTCTTTTGGTGCACTGCACAAAACTCTTCTCAAAAGAAGTGACTTTTGTGTTGTTTAACTGGAATGTCAGAATGGAACAGTTGGTTCATTTTGGTGGAACTGCACAAAGGGAGATCTGTGTTCCAATCCTCATCATCCATATTGGTGCCATAACCTTCCTTTAGGTAAGAATGATATTTAATGCATGTGTTCATCTCTATTTTCCGACTGCCATGAGAAAATAATGCTGTTTTTTACTAGTACACTTGTACTCCCTCACTGACAAAACCAATTCTGAATTAGAAGGCCAATCATGTACTTGGTTTCACCAACTGGTGAGGAGAAAGAGAAATAGAGCAAGAAGAGGAAGAAGAAGAAGAATAAACAGTGCCAAGGCGATCTTGCTGAAGCCAGAGGCCTCAGTCGAGGCCATTCAAGGGCTCCGGCAACGACTACCTTACATGTGAGACGATCCTCCAGGAGCCCTTCCACTTCTGCTGTCTCACTTAATTAATAAGGAGTACTTAAGTACCACTAATTTATTACTGCCTAATTTTCCTGTTGGAGTTAAACAAATCTTTAGTAGGACCCTATGCTGAATCATGTACGTGTGTATGTTTGTCTATGGAGGTGAATCATGTGGTGGAGCAGGGAGGGAATATTATTAGTGTCATGACATAATAGTGATATTGTTTTGCATGTCAATTTATTGCCATTGGTTCAATGAGGTAATGTTTTGCGTATTGTCCATCATGAATTTGATGCTACTGTTTGAGTAATATGCTAATGTCTTCCTATCCTTTCTCACTAAGCTAATGAAGGTTTCACCTTGTTCCTACTTGTGCAAACAGGGATCATGTTGTGCCAATCATACATTTTAGTGGAACTACACAATACAATACAATGAACTGTATCCCAACCAGTGCTTTAACTCTGCTGGAAGTTCTTGATAATCTTTCGATATAATCTCAGCACTGGTAAACAAGAGTGATTTCATCCATACATTTGAAGTGCACAAAAATATATACTATTGTATGATTCCAGTGAGTGCTTTATCATCTCTTATGGGACTACATGAATAAGCTTTTTTTCTCAGGTTGGTACGGGCCTAAGGCCTTCATCCATATTAGTTTGCTGTCATCTCTATTTGTATCGTGCTACTGTCATGAGAAACTCCTTTATCTTTGCACGTTAAAGTTTTGCAACCTATGATAAATGGCAATGCTTTGAGTGTTGAGTTGAGCTAATCGGCACTGATTAAATAAAGTAATACCTCTCTTTAAGCAAGACTACTATGTTGCTAACTTTACCCATTAAGATAATGAGGGTGCTTCTATTCGTTACTGTATGTTTCATCAACTAGTCCCACTATTACAGTAATCTCACTCTGTCAATATATGTGCCAACAGGGATGCTCGATTTTGGTGGAACTGCACAAAAACTTTGGGTGCTTCATTGCCTCGACAGCTTCCGTCCTTTCCTGTCAGTCACTAATCTCCGCTTGCTTTCTTCCTTTGCTGTCAGTCGCTTGGCTTATCTCGGCTTCCAGTCAAAGGAAATAGTAATTGATATGCTACCTCACACAGGTTGGTATTATTCTTTATCCTAATTATTGTGCCTATCATATGTATTGGTAATTTGGTATTGTGCTACTGTTTGCCAATTTCATAACGGAGTAATTTGGAGCCTTAACTCGCAGGCAAATCATTACATCGGGTGATTTCAGTAGAACTGCACAAAATGATCAGATGGACAGGTACTTATGCTGCTGCTATGTACTCCAAAGTTCACTCAAACAAGCATCGATGTTGACAAGAAGTGCCTATATTCATTCGAGTATCAACCGGCGTCAACCAATTGTCAAACTCCAAGTATTTGGAGAGTGAACGCCAAAAATATTGCTTGGTGCATAGCCCAGAAAAACACAGTCCAGTCTTTGGCCCAACTTGTGCCTTTTGGTCATCGGCACATATGGTAGCGAACTATATGGCATGGAGTCTAAAGATTCCACACAAGTTGGTTGACGCGTATATTCATCTGGCACTTAATCAGTCTGCAAGCCAAGGATGCTCCATTTCAGTTGAACTTCACAAAAAATTTGGGTGGTTCATTTTCTCAACCGCCTCCTTTCTCGTCTGCAATGTAGAATTTTGGCGAGATACATGACCAAGATGAGCCAGTAAACTAGTTGGATGAAAGTAGAGGCCAAGTTGCTCAAACCTCCCTCGGCACGAGGCCACTATTTGAGGATAAACCTACAAGCAAAGTTCAGATTGTCTGTGCTGCCTCTTATGTACTCGAAAGTTTACTCGTACAAGAACTAATTTTAGCAAGAAGTACCTCCGATTGAACACCATTTACCAGTCTGTACCCTAGGTAATTAAAGTTCGTCCATGGATCATATTAGTTGTGATCTCAATCATTTGGATGCATAAACATACTGAACATGTGTATATCTGAATCTTTTTGTAAATTATGTATCAATATTGTCGTGTGATCTATCAATCATTTGGATGCATAGATATGCTGAGCTTGAGTACATATGAACCTTTTGAGTTGTTGATAGTGAATGTTGGCTATGAATATGAACGTGTCCTGTGAACCTGAGTTTGATATGAATGTTTACCTTTTCTGTTGTATTTGTGTGTGAACTTTTTAGTATGCCTACTGTGGGGTATAAAACGCAGGTCTCTTATAAAAGTAATGCTGTGTCCAATTTATGTTTTCCCTTCTAACCACATTATATA
>LR880971.1:721672842-721690919 GCA_904067115.1 Aegilops sharonensis
TGTACCCTAGGTAATTAAAGTTCGTCCATGGATCATATTGGTTGTGATCTCAATCATTTGGATGCATAAACATACTGAACATGTGTATATCTGAATCTTTTTGTAAATTATGTATCAATATTGTCGTGTGATCTATCAATCATTTGGATGCATAGATATGCTGAGCTTGAGTACATATGAACCTTTTGAGTTGTTGATAGTGAATGTTGGCTATGAATATGAACGTGTCCTGTGAACCTGAGTTTGATATGAATGTTTACCTTTTCTGTTGTATTTGTGTGTGAACTTTTTAGTATGCCTACTGTGGGGTATAAAACGCAGGTCTCTTATAAAAGTAATGCTGTGTCCAATTTATGTTTTCCCTTCTAACCACATTATATACATTTATATTATTACTATTATCGTATATTTTATAGAGACTTATATATACATTAGAAAAACATCCCACATGTTATTAACTTATAAAACTAAATGTTTAACGGAAGTTGGCAAGGAAAATCCTGGTTGTTTTTGACTCACAGGCAAGGAAAATCCCGGTGATTGCATATAAAAGCTTGCGAAGATTTTAAGGACCAATTTAATAATAACATGCTCATTTTTATTTTGAGCAATAACTCGCTAATTTCTTAATTATATATATAAAAAATGTGCCTCTCCGGTTTATTCTTTGATATTAATTGCTCCTTCTAACATAACATTATATATATAACGAGCCTACCTAATACGTGTATTTCAAGGAAGTGCAAATGGGCTGGGATTTCTTAGAAAATATAAATGGGCCTGATTGACGCGAAATTATTTGTTCACCCAGCCCAGCAAATGGACTGTACATTCTAGAAAACATGGGTTAAATATATGCCACATTTTTGCAGGCTGACATGTGGGCCAATAGGTCGAAGCCTACGCAGGGCGTTATCAACTTGGTCAACAAATGATTGTGTCATCCACAGCTATTGGATTTATATCCAACGGCCGGCATGCACCTTCAATCTCTCGTCTTCTTCCTCCAGCGTCGCCGGGACCGCCTAGTCGGGCCTCCGGCAGCTAGCGGCTCTGCTTAGCATGCATCGCTGCGAAGCGCTACCCCACCGCCGGCCAGGCTATCCCTCCAGCCCTCGACACCTCCTATTATTCTCCACAGACTACGCCCCGTCTTCCCCATCTCCGGCTTGTTCCAGTCTGGGTGCGCTCGGCACGGTGTGGTCAACGTGGTCAACAACCGAGAGTCATCGGAAGATGATTGTACGTGAGAGGCTGATAGTGGGGACGCATCACACCCATGGACGCATGCATGCAACGGAACGCGGCGAGGTCAACGTGGTCAAGGAACGACTTCCATCGGAAGTATACTGTACGTGGAGAGTCTCAGCTGGGTCCACGGCTGCAACAAGTACGTGCCTCCTTATTACGCGGAAAATAATGATTCCTCCAACTGACAGCAGGGACCCACTGGACGGGCCACCGTATTTTGCGAAAAAAAACGTTTTCCCCCTGACTGCTGGGACCCACCTGACGGGCCACTATATTTCGCGAAAAAAGACATTCCCCCCGCTGTCAGCTCGGACCCACCGGAAGTGCCTCCTTATTACGCACAAAAAAAAAAGAATACTCCCCCGGCTAGCTGGGACCCACCTTGGTGGGAGGCTGACTTGTGGGCCTACTAAGTTGACGGGGACGAAGGGCTTTGTCAACTTAGTTAATATGAACGATTCTAGCTCCAGTGACCATACGATGTCCATCCAACGGCCGTAGTGCTTCTTCAACCTCTGGTCTTCTTGCTCCAGCCGCCCAAAGCAGCGCCAGTCGTGCCGCATGCTCCTGCCTCCCGTGGCCGGCTGTGCTCCCACGGAGGCCTCACCGCCCCCTACTATTCCCACCGCTGGCCAGGCCCTGCGACGACTGCGGCCTCACACCGCAGCCGAACCAGTGAATCCTCATACTCCTCTCCGCGCGGGCTTCCACTGCCGCGTCTTCCCCGGCTCCGCGTCGTCCCCTTCCAAGGCCTCGCCCTCATCCACCGCCGTGGTGCTCTCCATGCGGCGTGGTCAACGTGGTCAAGGAACGACTTCCATCGGAAGAGTATTGTACGTAGAGAGGCTGACAACTGGGTCCACGGCCACAACCCAGTTTTTTTGTGATTTGCCAAGTAAGTCACTTTGTCAGGCCTGTTGGGCTGCAAATCTTTCAAGACGAGGAGAGCTTTCATTCGGCTGGCCGAGAAAATGGCCCATCAGTAATGAGAAATGGGCTGTACATTTTTAAAACACATCAAACCGGCAATTAGTTTCAAATATATTTTTTTCATTTCGAGATTTTAAATTACATTAATTTTTATGCGTGGAGAATTTGTTGGATTTTATATTGATATACATTTATTTTTAAAATTAGTTTGAATGTGAGACGAAATTTCGGGATTAAAAACAGTTCGGACCGCACCGAAATATGCAAAATTTCGTATAATTTTTAACCGTGGCCACACTATGGGCTGTAATGCTAACAAAAAGAATATGGGCTCTAAAAAAAACCTTAATAATTAGCAAATGGGTTGTAAATTATTAGAAATAATGGCAGATGGGCTGTATGCTGTTTTCCACAGATTTGAGGCTTTCCTAAAAAAAGGTTGACGCACAAGCAGTGACTGTTGGATGGCCATCCAACGGCCGTCGTGCTTCTTCAATCTCTGCTCTTCCTGCTCCAGACGCTCAAACAAGCGCCGGCGGGACTGCCTGCTCCCTCCTCCCCACGGCCGGCTCTGCTGCCGCGCAGGCCTCACCGCCCCACCGTTCTCCCATCGCTGGCCTAGCCATCCCTCTACTCACCCACACCTGCTGTTATTCTCCGGCGACGGCAGACGAACCAGTAAACCCTCGTACAGTCGTACTCCCCTCCGCGTGGGAAACAACTGCCGAGTCTTCCCTGCCTCCGTGTCATTCCCTTCCTAGGCATCGCCGTCGTCCACCGCCCTCGTGCTCTCGGCGCGGCCTGGTCAACGTGGTCAACGACCGTCATGCATCTGAAGTGGACTGTACATGGAGAGGCCGATAGCTGGGTCCACGGCCGCACGCAAGGAAATGCCTCCTTATTACGCGCAAAATAATGATTCCTCCACCTGATATCAGGGACCCACCGAAAGGGCCTCTGTATTTCGTGAAAAAAACGTTACCGCCGCTGACAGCTCGGACCCACCAGCTATATCTTCTCACGCAAGGAAGTGCCTCCTTATTACACAAGAAAAATGAATACTCCCCCTGTTAGCTGGGAACCAGTATAGTGGCAGGCTGACTTGTGGGCCTTCTAAGTTGACGGGGACGGAGGTCTTTGTCAACTTAGTCAATATCCACAATTCTAGCTCCAGTGACCGTATGATGTCCATCCAACGGCCGTAGTGCTTCTTCAACCTCTGGTCCTCTTGCTCCAGCCGCCCAAACTAGCGCCGGTCGTGCCTCATGCTCCTGCCTCCCATGGCCGGCTGCGATGCGGCGGAGGCCTCACCGCCCCTACTACTCCCACTACTGGCCAGGCCATCCCTCTACTCACCCACACCTCCGTTATTCTGCAGCGACGGCAGCCTCACACCACAGCGAACCAGTGAACCCTCGTACTCCTCTACGCGTGGGCATCCACTGCCGCATCTTCCCCGGCTCCGCATCGTCCCCTTCCTAGGCCTCGCCGTCGTCCACCGCCCTAGTGCTCTCGGTGTGGCGTGGTCAACATGGTCAAGGAACGGCTTCCATCGAATGTGGACTATACGTGGAGAGGCTGAGAGCTGGGTCCACGGCCGCAGCAAGGAAGTGCCTCCTTATTACGTGCAAAATAATTATTCCTCCACCTGACAGCGGGGACCCACCGGACGGGCCACCGTATTTCTCAAAAAAAACATTTGCCCCTGACTGCTGGGACCCACCAGCTACATCTTCGCACGCAAGGAAGTGCGTCCGAAAAAAAAAACGATTCGCCCCCCTGACTGCTGGGACCCACCAGCTACATCTTCGCAGGCAAGGAAGTGCCTGACGGTCGGGACCCACCTGGTCGAAGCGTACGTAGCGTTGTCATTCTGGTCGCGAACGTGTACGTACATATATACTGGTGGATGTAGAGGCGCGCACGTGTCGTAGTAGAGGCGCGTACGTGTCGTAGTAGAGGCGCGCACGTAGCATGTACACGTATGTACAACGGCCACGGTGCAAGAAAGAAAATACGGCCACGTATGTGTACATACGGGCATGGTCTCGAACGCCTACTCGCGCATACGTACGACCAGGGCTCGTGTACATGGCTGGGTCGGAACGGAGAAACAACATCGTCGTCGTGTTCACGGGGAGGCAACAGAACGCGTCGTGTTCATGGGGAGGCAACGGAATGCGTCATGTTCATCGGGAGGCAACGGAACGCGTGGGAGCCAACCGACTGGGTCAGAACAGAATGCGTGGTCGTGTTCATCGGGAGGGCTTGGACGGAACAGGCGATGGAAACGATGCCTGGCGTACCGCACAACGAAGGAAACAGACCTCCTACATTCGGAACAGGGTCCTTTTGATCGGGAGGGGTGTGGCGTATCGCAAAATGGAGGAAACAGACCTCCTACGATCGAAACGGGGGTCCTGTTGATCGGGAGGGGTGTGGCGTTCCGAAAAACAGACGAAACGGACCTCCTACGGTCGAAACGGGGGTCCTGTAGGTCGGGAGGGGTGTGGCGTACCGCAAAACGGATGAAACGGACCTCCTACGGTCGAAACAGGGGTCCTGTTCATCGGGAGGGGTGTGGCGTACCGCAAAACGGGACTCCACGGGATACTGTTCATCTCCACCGTCGACCTCCTCCAGCCTCCACGGGCTACCGTCGACCTCCTCCAGCCTCCACGGGCTCCTGTTCATCCAACCTCCACCGCGCGCTACTCCACCGGCTACTATTCAACCACCCCTCCACGGGCACCCCTCCACCGTCTACTGTTCATCCAGCCCTCCACACCACGGGGTCCTGTTCAATCACCCCTCCACAGGCACCCCTCCATCGTCTACTGTTCATCCAGCCGTGCACCACACCACAGGGTCCTGTTCATCCAGAGGCAACGCCACCGCTCACTGTTCATCCAGACCCCCCGCCCCCCCCCGCAACACTCACTGTTCATCCCAGAGGCAGCATCGATCGGCTTCAGTTAGCAGCAGTAGCGAAGGAATCGCTCGGATTCAGTTAACAGCCATCGATCGATCGCTCGGGTTCAGTAACGCGTAGCCTGCAGCGCAATCGCTTGGGTTCAGTTAGAGCCCAACGCCTCGCTCGGGTTCAGTTAGAGCCAACGCCTCGCACACACGTGCATATGTGTACGAGAGAAACGCGCATCGCTCGGCCCCCGACCTCCCACCGTAACCTGGAACTCCCCGAAATTTTCCTTGCCCTCGCGTCTCCGGCCCGCCCAGGACGAAAAGCCCATTTTCTGTCATGATTTTTTGTCATAGAAGTAGGAGCCCACCACATCTATGATGATACCAGGTTTTGTCACAATTATCGTCATAGAAGTGTCATATGTATGACAGTAAAAGTTTTTGTTTGGCCCAAAATGTCATGGATGTGTCTTTTTTTGTAGTGCGTCGGACTGTCCTTCTGCCAAGGGTTCGGAAAATATGTCCGTCACCAATTCAGAGGTGGAGAGCGCCATGGATCACCGGTGCCGGAAGGCTGTTTTACGAAATCCCCGATTCTCAAAAGCGGCGTTCGGTGCCTTCAGCTCGGCTGATGCATACATCCAAGCTGCTCGAGATGGGCTTAACATAGCCACCGAGCAACATTTGATGTGCAGGTAAGTTTACCTTGCCCGAATTTGATAACCATGAGCCAGTAGCCCCCGAGACTTGAAGCTGTTGGGACAAATGTTTTAAGGATCATTGTGTAACCAGGTTCTTATGGAGAAGAACGACTTGCTAGCCCAAGAGCTGGAGCAGTGCCGGACACAGCTAACTGCTGCTACCACCGAACTGGAAAAGTTCAAGAAGGCGTCCTCTGGTAATATTTCCCTCCATCGAGAAACAAAAAATTATACGCCAGCTATATTAAAACTGCTGCTTGTCTCATAACAGCGTCATCAGACCAACTGGAAGAGGAACTGAAGGCCACACAGACGAGCGAAAGAGAGGCGAAGAGACAATGTGTCGCGAGCGAGCGCGTCCTGATTAAACTCAGAGAGGAGAAAAACAAACTCCAAGATTCAAACACCAAATTGGGCGAAGAACTGAAAGATGTACGAGCCCATCTAGCCGACTCCGTGAAGGAGAACAAAAAACTGCAAGGCGGCATATTCAGTATGTCGCTGTATTTACCTTATAGCAGTTTGGAAGTAAAAGTAGCTGATATAGCTGTGATTGTAGGTATATTGACGGGCCGTCCCGAAGAGGAGGTGTCCGGATCATCAAGTGATCTTCTGCAAGGGCTGTCGCAGTTGCACGAGCAAGCTCGGCAGGCAATGCGGAGTGTAGCCAAGGCCTTATGGCCATGCGACCCCCCTCCAGGGAGTATGGAGAAGCTTGTAGAGATGTTCAAGGGAGCAGGATGGCGTATCCAACTATGGAAGATATCGGCCTGTCGTGAGGGTGCGCGAGAGGCATGGGCCATGGTAAAAACACGATATACCAAGCTGGATCCAAATTGCATGGCCCGGTTCGGACCGTTAGGGTCAAATAGGGAAGAAATTCCCGTTAGTTTAGTATATGGCCAAGTAGAGGTGGCTGCTAGAACTCCCAACAGGAATGTAAATTAGACCACCTGTTGGACGGTGTCGGCGTCAAAACCGGCGGATCTCGGGTAGGGGGGCCCGAACCTGGGTAAAAACATCGTGTCCCTTTTCTCTTGTTACCATCCGAATACTCGCCTTCGATGGAGGGGGCGTGGCCACGAGCGCGGTTGGGTTACCCACGTCCGTATTGATGGGAATCCCGGAATAAGGGGAACACGATCTCTGCTTCGACAAGACGTGCCAAGGAAACCGCTTTCCTAAACGCGCTGAGGTGGTATAATAAAAAACGTAAAGGCTTCGTTGTGGTGTGACGTCATGCCAAAAAATACGTCAGCAGATTGAACTTGTGTAAATATCATTCTCTCTACGGTTGTATGTGGAATTTATTTTGCAGAGCCGGACACTATCCTGGTGTTCACATTCTTCTATGAATTATTCGGAGGAGGAACCCGCCTTGCAATGCCGAAGACAATATGCGCGCCGGACTCGTCGTCATTGAAGCCTGGTTCAGGGGCTACTAAGGGAGTCCAGGACTAGGGGAAAGAATGCCTCTTCGGCTAGGTGGTACGATCATGAAGGATGCCTCTTCCCGTCTTTAAAGACGGTACCGTTGCCAAAGGAGCTTTGGCCTCCGGCCAAACTATCCGGCTAGGTGGTTTTCTCATGACCGCCTGTTCAGCCGCCGCTTCGACGATGACCTCTCGGGTCATCGAAAGCAATCTTCACGTCAACTCGGAATTCGCCGAGCAGCTGGATCCAATGGAGCTCTCTTCCGTAAACGAGCTCTTGGATCGCATCGCCGCCCTGGGAGTCACTATGGACTACAATCTGATTGGGCTTAAAACCGATCTGAGAGAGATTAACTCTCCCCAGGTTACCCACCACGTTGCGGTGGTAGAGGAACAACGCGGCGACTCTTCTTCTGTATTAAAAACTAGTTATGTCCGGACTCTTGATCCCTCCATGCCAGATTCCCGCGGAGGGACGGACGTCAATCAAGTACTGAACCTAAAGTTAGGCAGCGGACCAGACTCATTGGACAATGTCCAGCAATCCAAGCTTCCAAATTCGGAAACTTTTCGGCCCTTGAGCCTCAAGTTGGGCAGGGTTCCGGACTCAATTCCACCCGCCCACCCAGACATAAGCGATCTATCTCAAATACGGCAAGAGCCCGATGAAACAGTACATCATTATTGGGCCAGATTCCTCCTGGTTACAGACATGATAAAGGACTGCTGTGAGGAAAACGCAATCTCAATTTTCTGCAATAATTGCACGGACAAGGGAATCTTGAACGCCGTAAGTCGTCGCGAAATTACACGCTTCGCCGACCTGGCGTCCATAGTACGAAAGTACTGTGCGATGGAGAGTGCCTGGAAAACCGAAACTAAGTTTTGGGACAATCCGGCTCCGGATACAACCCTAGTCCGAAATAAAAGGGTGCATCATGCTCAGGCACCTGGAACAAAAATCAAAAAGCAAAAACCCCCTAAAGTGAACGGAACCGTACTAGAGGGATGGCTCAGCGGACCTTGTAAAATTCATAGTACAGAGGGCGCCACTCCAACACATAGCCTTCGAGCATGTTGGATACTACGGCAGGTGGCCAAAAGTGGCGAAGAGCTTCTAGCCCCGGAGAACCAGCCTAACAGTACCAGTACGGTATAACAGTCTTCGAGACTTTCGCATCAAATAATATGCGGAAACGAACAATCCCCAGCCTCGCCGAAGTCTACCAAGTAGCAACAACAATGGAGTGACACGGCTATCACCTTCAACGCCAGCGACGAACCTAAATTCCGAACAGCCCGAGCACCAGCCGCATTGGTCCTCAGTCCAATAGTGGACGGCTTTCGTCTTACCAAGGTACTCATGGATGGCGGCAGCAGATTAAACCTCATCTACGAGGAAACCCTTCGAAAAATGGAAATAGACTGGAGCCGCATTGAGCGAAGCAGCACAACCTTTAGAGGAATAATCCCTAGTCGGGAAGCACGCTGCATAGGAAAAATTGCACTTGATGTGGTGTTCTGCTCGCTGGACAATTACAGGTCCGAGGAAGTCACGTTCCAAGTGGCCCCGTTCAGCAGCGGATACCACGCTATATTAGGACGAGAGGCATTCACAATTTTCCAAGCCATACCCCATTACGGGTACATGAAGCTCAAAATGCCCGGGCCCAATGGAACCATCACTCTCGTCAGTGATCCGGACATAGCACTCCGCGCCGAAAACAAGACAGCCGCACTAGCCCTAGAGGCACTATCCGAAGCCCTAGTGGCAGAGGAACTCACTGCGCTGCGCTCTGCGGTGAACAGGGACGATGTGATACTCGATAAAAGATCCAAGTCCACCTCTTTCAAACCAGCAGACGAAATAGTCAAATTCCAGGTCCATCCAACGGACCCCACAAAGACGGCCTCCATTGGGGCACAATTAAACCCGGATGTAGACGCCGCACTACGAGAATTCCTTCGGGAAAATTGGGACATCTTTTCCTGGCACCCTTCAGATATGCCAGGAATCCCACACAGATTGGCAGAACACAGCCTAAACATCCTAAAAGGATTCAAGCCAGTCAAACAGGCTCTTCGGCGATTTTCCGAACCCAAAAGACTGGCAATGGGAGAGGAGCTAGCCAAACTATTAGAAGCCGGATTCATCAGAGATATCAAACACCCGGACTGGCTAGCAAACCTGGTAATGGTACCAAAAAAGGACAAATCCTGGCGCCTGTGCGTCGATTTTAAAGACCTTAACAAGGCTTGTCCAAAGGATCCTTTCCCCCTTCCCCGCATCGATCAAATCATCGACGCTACCGCAGGGCACGATTCATTGTGCTTCCTCGATGCAAACTCCGGCTACCATCAAATCAAGATGGCGGAGACGGACCAAGCTGCAACGGCATTCATTACTCCATACAGACCATTCTGCTTCAACACAATGCCCTTCGGACTAAAAAACGCCGGCGCAACATATCAGCGCATGATTCAGACATGTCTGGCTACCCCGTTCGGCAAAACAGTGGAGGCATACGTAGACGAGGTGGTCGTCAAAACCAAACATGTCGAAACTCTAGTAGACGACTTGACGCTCACATTCAACAACCTCCGAGCATATGACATTAAGCTCAACCCAGAAAAATGCGTTTTCGGCGTACCAGCCGGAAAGCTCTTGGGCTTCATTGTATCCGGTAGAGGAATTGAAGCAAACCCAGCCAAGATTTGAGCTCTGTCACAGTTGGATATCCCAAAAGACCTCAAACAAATACAAAAATTGACTGGATGCGTGGCAGCTCTAAGCCGCTTCATCTCCCGTTTAGGAGAAAAGGCATTGCCCCTCTATCGCCTCCTCAGGCACACCGAACACTTCGAATGGACGGATGCTGCCACGACCGGACTCGAAGAAATAAAGGCAATATTGGCAACAAATCCGGTCCTGGCCGCGCCCAACTTGGGCGAACCAATGTTGTTATACATCGCGGCAACACATCAAGTGGTAAGCGCGGTGCTCCTCGTCGAACGAGAAACAGAAGGGCACAAATTCCCTCTTCAAAAACCAGTGTACTATGTATCCACTGTCTTAACTCCATGCAAGTCCCGGTACCCGCATTACCAAAAGATAGCATATGTGGTGTTCATGGCATCCCGGAAGCTACAACACTACTTTCAAGAGTGTTCGATAACAGTGGCCTCCGAAGTACCCCTCAACGACATTATAAACAACCGCGACGCGACGGGCAGGATTGCAAAATGGGCCATCGAGCTCTTACCATTCGACATAACCTACAAACCATGGCGAGCTGTAAAGTTGCAAGTTTTGGCTGACTTCATCGCTGAATGGACCGAAGTAGAACTCCCTAAAGAGTACGGCGCATACTCCAATTGGATCATGCATTTCGACGGCTCCAAAATGTTGGCCGGCTTGGGGGCTGGCGTCGTATTGATGTCCCCAACCGGAGACACAGTCCAATACGTACTTCAGATAATGTACACGGACTCCAACAATGCAGCCGAGTATGAGGCCCTCTTACATGGTCTCCGGATGGCAATCTCCATGGGTATTCAACACCTAGAGGTGCGCGGGGATTCAAACCTCGCAATATCCCAAGTAAATGGAGACTTTGACGCCAAGGATCTGAAAATGGCAGCCTATCGTAACGCTGTCTTAAAAATATCAGCTCGGTTCGAAGGACTCGAATTCCACCATGTAGCCCGGGATAATAACCAGGCAGCCGACGTGTTGGCGCGCATCAGCGCAAAACGCGACGCCGTCCCTCCAAACATCTTCCTGGAGCGGCTCTTTAAGCCATCCGTATTATGGGAAGAGGAGTCCGGAAATAACAACCCGGAAGCAACCGCACCACCCAACACAGAACAATCTGACATAATCGGAGGCTTAGCCAATACGAAATAATGGCAGTAATCGCCCCGTGGACAGAACTATTCCTAGCCTACTTAATTAGGCAGGAACTCCCCGAAGACCAGAATGAGGCTCACTGCATAGTTCGGCGATCTAAAGCCTACAAGGTCCATGAGGGAGAACTTTATAAGAAAAGCACAACCAGAGTCCTTCAAAGGTGCATCTCCGAAGAGGAAGGGCGAAATCTCCTGGCTGAAATTCACGCCGGACTCGGCGGGCACCACGCGGCAGCCCGGGCCCTTGTGGGCAAGGCCTTCCGTACAGGATTCTATTGGCCAACTGCCCGGGCCGATGCTCAGGACTTGGTCCAACAATGCGTCGGTTGCCAGCTCTTTGCTAATCAAAGCCACATGCCACCCACCGCCCTCAAAACTATACCCATCACCTGGCCGTTCGCGGTCTGGGGGCTTGACATGGTTGGACCCCTTAAAGGGGGAACCCACAAGCAAAAATACCTATTGGTCATGGTGGACAAATTCACCAAATGGATAGAGGCCAAGCCAGTTAAAACAGCCGAATCCGGACCTGTGATAGACTTCATATCCGGGGTAGTACACCGTTATGGCGTCCCCCACAGCATCATCACTGATAACGACACGAATTTCACGGCCGACGAGGTTAAACTCTGGTGCAAAAATAAGGGCATCAAGCTCGACTACGCTTCAGTCTATCACCATCAAACTAACGGTCAAGTCGAACGAGCAAATGGTCTAATCATGAGCGGCATCAAACCCAGATTAGTGCGGTCCCTCACGGAATCTAACACGCACTGGGTAGAGGAGCTCGACTCCGTACTCTGGGGGATTGCGGACCACGCCAAACCGCACTACCGGATTCACACCATTCTTTATGGTATACGGCGCAGAGGCAGTTTTGCCCTGTGATATAATTCACGACTCACCTCGAGTGCGCATGTACGAAGAAAGAGAAGCCAAGTTGGATCGGCAGGACAGTTTGGACGCATTGGAGGAGGAGCGCGACGTGGCAAAGGCTCGTTCCGCATTCTATCAGCAGCAGACTCAAAGATATAAAAGCAGAGAAGTACGGGCCAAAACTTACAATGTTGGCGAACTAGTTCTACGCCTGCCGGACAAGAAAAAGGACAAACTCAAGCCCAAATGGGAAGGTCCTGTCATCATCGACCAAGTCCTGACCGGCGGAGCATACCGTCTGCGAAACGCATCGGACAACCGACTCGAGCCGAACCCATGGAACGCAGCCCGCCTCCGAAGATTCTACGCCTAGCGCCGGACTCTGAGTTCGTCTCCTTCCTCCGTCCACATTTCATACATCAGTTGTCTTTTGTTTCTCTCCTCTTTTTTTCCTCCCTTTTTCATAAGGCCCTTGAGGGTTGATCTGCGCATTGTTCGCACACACTTGACGTGCTATCCGCACTCATTATACCTGGGGGCTTCTTTAACAGAAGCTTATTTATACGGGCTTTATGCCCAACACATGCGACAAACTTCCGCATGAACCTTTTATTCACCATTATATGCATCGATATGACTTAAGTTTTGGCCAAGCTGGGTTGCCTGGCTCCTGTGCTTACCCCTACGTTCCCGATTGTTCGGCTAGGAGGTAAAGGGACCACCTCTGCGATTGTTACTGCCGGGTCAGCCGGATGTGTACCTCAGACTGGGTGAAGCCGAAAGCTAGCGTTCTTAAGGGAATATTCGGTCGGTGAATTGAAAGTTGATTTCTTATTTATTTAATTATCTGCCCCCGGATGCTTTTCTGCTCTTTTCGCAGTCCGGACATGCACTTTAGGGCATGCCTCCCAGGGAAAGGAACCCCTAACGGAACTATTCTCCCTGGAAGATGTTTCTTACTAACCATGTAATATAACATAACTAGTTGGGCACTTGTCTGATAAAGCACTAATGACCCCTACGCCTGGTCTCCATGCATGCCCCAGTTTTTTCATAACCGAGAAGGTATTCGGACACACTCCGGACTCTAGGGTCCCGAGGTCGAAGCGAAAAGGTCGGCAAAGACAAACGATCTACAATCCGGCTAGAAGGCATTTTACATGTCATTTTAAAATACATCGTCAAATTGACTGACTGTACTCCTCTTCAATCCCGTCTAACAGGCTGTCTAATTTATAGTCCTGTTGGGAACACTTAGCGGCCAACTCTACTTGGCCGTACACTAAGCTCACAGGGATCTCCTTCCCATCGGGCCCCACAGGTCCGACCTCGGCCATGTGGTTTGGATCCGCCTTCTTATACCACGTCTTCACCATGGCCCAGGCCTCCCTGGCGCCTTGACGGCAGGCCGATATCTTCCACAAACGGAAGCTCTGCCGTGCTCCCTGAAGCTTCTCCGCAAGATCTCCAAGGCCCTCGGGTAGGGATACGGACGGCCATAAGGCCTGGGCGACGCCACTCATCGCCTGCCGAACACGTTCGTGCAGTTGCATCAGCTCAGGGAGTTGGTCACCCGTTGAACTGGGCATTTCCTCCGCAGGGCGACCTGTGAGCACACATAAAGACACATTTCTGTCAATCGACTTCCTCGCCGAACTCTTCTTTTCAAAGGAGTTTTCTCAAGCACTTACTATAAATGCCGCGACGAAGCCGCTGATTCTCCTTTACGGAGCCAGACAGCTGGGCCCGAACACCTTTCAGCTCTTCTCCCAGCTGGGTGCGGGCATCTTGGAGTTTGTTCCTCTCCTGGTGCACCTTCATAAGCACCCTCTCGCCGGCCTTCAGCTGGCGCAGTAGCTGTTTCTTGTCCGGATCAAGTCCGGCAACATCTGCAATATTATTGTCAGATTTATACGCACGCCGCACGCCATAAACTGCTCATCTTTTCGAAATATGTGTTACCAGTAGGAGCCTCTGTGCCTCCTCCTGCGGCTAGTGCGGCCTCAAGTTGGGCCTTGCACTCTTGCAGCTCCTGGGACAGTTGGGTATTCTTCTCAGTAAGATCCTGCATATCATATGATCCTTAAATCAGTTATTCTAACTACTTTAAGTCTCGGGGGCTACTGGCATATATAACTATTAAAATTCCTTACCCGTATGTCTTTCACATACTGCTCCGTGGCTCTAGTTAAACCATCTTGAGCGACACGAAGGTGCGCGTCTCCTGCATTAAAGGCATTCAACGCCTCCGGGGAGAAACACGCGTCACGAAGAACTGTCCGGCGGCGCCTGTGATTCATGGCGCTCTCCACCTCAGACCTGGTGGCGGACAGCCTGTCGGCATCCTCCGTTGGAGGAGCATCCGGCTCGCGCCTTGCGCTCGCCTCCCCCTCTGGACCAGGTGTTGGAGCCTGGATGGCGGAGGCTTGGTTGGAAACCTCTCCGGGCATAGTCCGGCGAGCGCTCTTTCTCCTGGAGAAGGCTTGAGCATTAAATATATCTCACAGGAGTCTGTTCCTTAAAAACGGTGGCGTGCCATACCGTTGCGGCGACGTTTCAATTCGCACCGCACCCCTCTTCCGCCTGCTGGGTCGAACTGAGCCTTGTTGGTCAGACGTCGCAGGATCAGCTTCCCGCCTTGAAGGCACCTCCTGCGAGACACCGTTGGCATACGGTGGTCAGAAATAAGCACGAACGAAAGTAATGGTGTCAGGGCTCCGGTCATAGTTACCTGGGAAGCCGGAGATAAACCGGGGTAGTCAGCCATAATGGCGACTAGAGCATTGTCCATACTAAGTTGGTGGAACACCCCGTCAATCAGCTCCACCTTTATGTCCGGATCCTCTTCGGAGGCCGGATCAAGGGATCTTCCCGGATCCTCGGGTTGTGGAGCCGGACTGTGTATGCCCTCCACATCCCGGCGCAGTCCCTGCGTCGAAATCATAAAGTAAGGCATTTAAATTTGAAAGCACGGATCGGATAGATAAACGTCCACTTACCCAGCTTCGATGGTTATTCATGGAGAATCCGTTCAATGGACTCGTTTGGAGAAAGTCCTCCTTCTCTCCCTTGTACAAGCCGGACAGGATCTTCGCCAGATCTACGACCGATCCCGACCCCTTGCGGCCATGACGGGTGGCTTCGTCCTCTCCGTTGAAATCCCACATGGGGTGGCCCCTATATTGGAGCGGCTGCACCCCACGCATAATGCACGTGGCCATGACTCCGATCATGGTCAATCCGGAATGAGCTAGCAACCTTATCCGGCCCATCAGATAATGGACGCTCCTGTCATCTTCCCGTTGAGGGCTCCGTGGGCGCTAACTCAGGCGTTTCTTCAGAGGAGCGTTGCTAAACTCCGGGAGGCCGATCCGAACTGGGTCCGGCAGTGGAGCATCTTCCACATAAAACCATTCCGAAGGCTTCGGACGCCTTCTTTGGGGTTCCGGATAGATATCCGGTCTCGGCGATGCGCCATATTTCGGCTCCGCCCACTTGATATATCGACCCCTCGTGAGAACGGGGTACGAGGCAAAACAATCTCTTCCACAGCGAAAAATTGGGCTCGATGCCCAAGAACAGCTCGCAAAGAGCTACGAAACCCGCAATGTGCAGAATGGAAGCGGGCGTAAGGTGATGAAGCTGGAGTCCGTAGAACTCCAGAAGCCCCCGGAGGAATGGATGTATGGGAAATCCGAGCCCCCTTATTAGATAAGGGACGAAGCACACCCGCTCTCCTTTGGAGGGACTGGGGGTGTTCTCCGCCTGCTTTCCACCTTTGTAGGTGGCCAGCCCGGCTCGAACCGGGACCATAAAGGCCGGAGGAAGGTATCCCTCCGCTTGGAGCGTCACCAGCTCGCTATGCGGGACTGAACATCTCCTCCAATCTCCGGGCTGAGGATTGGGAGCGCGAGAAGAGGAGCCGCGTCGACGGTCCATGATGGAATGGATTTTTGTCGGAAGCGCTCCAATGACTACTCGCGAAAGGAGGATGGTGTGATTTGGATCTGGATTCCTGCCCCTCTTATGGGCAGCTTATCCGCGCGGCTTGGGGGTAAAAATGTAAAAATACCCTGGCCTTTCGCATTCGTACGACACGTGGAAGAGGGCCATTATTGGGCAAGGAAGCCAAGGAGCGCAACATTTATAAGGAACCGAACACTATTCGGCAAGCACATGGAATTTGGAGGAGACCCCGCCTTGCAACGCTGAAGACAATACACGCGCCGGACTCGTCGTCATTGAAGCCTGGTTCGGGGGCTACTGAGGGAGTCCTGGACTAGGAGGTGTCCGGATAGCCAAACTATCATCATCGGCCGGACTCCAAGACTATGAAGATACAAGATTGAAGACTTCGTCCCGTGTCCGGATGGGACTTTCCTTGGCGTGGAAGGCAAGCTTGGTGATACGGATATGTAGATCTCCTACCATTGTAACCGACTCTGTGTAACCCTAGCCCTCTCCGATGTCTATATAAACCGGAGGGTTTTAGTCCGTAGGACACAACAACCATCATAACAATCATACCATAGGCTAGCTTCTAGGGTTTAGCCTCCTTGATCTCGTGGTAGATCCACTCTTGTACTACCCATATCATCAATATCAATCGAGCAGGAGTAGGGTTTTACCTCCATCGAGAGGGCCCGAACCTGGGTAAAAACATCGTGTCCCTTGTCTCCTGTTACCATCCGCCTAGACGCACAGTTCGGGACCCCCTACCCGAGATCCGCCGGTTTTGACACCGACAGACAGTATAGAGGACGAAGTTTTTGAGTCCTAAGTGACTATGTGTTTTCCTTCTAGCTGGATTGTAAAACGATTGTCATGGCCGACCTTTTCGCTTCAATCTCTCAACCCGAAGGTGCAGAGTGTTTCCGAATACCTGAGCGGCAAAATAAACCGGGGTATGCGTGGAAACCAGGCGTAGGGGTCATAGGTGCTTGAACAGACAAGTCGTATCCGGCTAGTTATGTTATATTACATTGAAATTGTAAGAAACATCTTCCAGAGAGAATAGTTCTGTTAAGGGTTCCTTTCCCTGGGTGTGTGATACGTCTCCAACGTATCTATAATTTTTTATTGCTCCATGCAACTTTATCTACAGTTTTGGACTATATTGGGCTTTATTTTCCACTTTTATATTACTTTTGGGACTAACCTATTAACCGGAGGACCAGCCCAGAATTGCTGTTTTTTTTACCTATTTCAGTGTTTCGAAGAAACGGAATATCAAACGGAGTCCAAACGGAATGAAACCTTTGGGAACGTGATTTTCCAACCGAACGTGATCCAGGAGACTTGGACCCTACTCCAAGAAGTGCCAGAGGCGGTCACGAGGGTGGAGGGCGCGCCCCCTGGGCGCCCCCCTACCTCATGGGCCCCTTGACGCTCCACCGACGTACTCCTTCCTCCTATATATACCTACGTATCCCCAAACGATCAGAACAGGAGCCAAAAACCTAATTCCACCGCCGCAACCTTCTGTATCCACTAGATCCCATCTTGGGGCCTATTCCGGAGCTCCACCGGAGGGGGTATCCACCATGGAGGGCTTCTACATAATCACCATAGCCCCTCCGATGAAGTGTGAGTAGTTTACTTCAGACCTTCGGGTCCATAGCTAGTAGCTAGATGGCTTCTTCTCTCATTTTGGATCTCAATACAATGTTCTCCCCCTCTCTCATGGAGATCTATTCGATGTAATCTTCTTTTTGCGGTGTGTTTGTTGAGACCGATGAATTGTGGGTTTATGATCCAGCTTATCTATGAATAATATTTGAATCTTCTCTGAAATCTTTTATGTATGATTGAGTTATCTTTGCAAGTCTCTTCAAATTATCCGTTTGGTTTGGCCAACTAGATTGGTAGTTCTTGCAATGGGAGAAGTGCATGGCTTTGGGTTCAATCTTGCGGTGTCCTTACCCAGTGACAGAAAGGGTTGCAAGGCACGTATTGTATTGTTGCCATCGAGGATAACAAGATGGGGTATTTATCATATTGCATGAATTTATTCCTCTACATCATGTCATCTTGCTTAAGGCGTTACTCTGTTTTT
>LR880971.1:721699513-721715242 GCA_904067115.1 Aegilops sharonensis
ATGAAAAAAAAGCAAGGCCAAAAAAAAGAAAGGCCCAATAAAAAATGAGAGAAAAAGAGAGAAGGGACAATGCTACTATCCTTTTACCACACTTGTGCTTCAAAGTAGCACCAAGATCTTCATGATAGAGAGTCTCTCATTTTGTCACTTTCATATACTAGTGGGAATTTTTCATTATAGAACTTGGCTTGTATATTCCAATGATGGGCTTCCTCAAAATGCCCTAGGTCTTCGTGAGCAAGCAAGTTGGATGCACACCCACTTAGTTTCTTTTGTAGAGCTTTCATATACTTATAGCTCTAGTGCATCCGTTGCATGGCAATCCCTACTCCTCATGTTGACATCAATTGACGGGTGTTGGTGTCAAAACCGGCGGATCTCGGGTAGGGGGTCCCGAACTGTGCCTCTAGGCGGATGGTAACAGGAGACAAGGGACACAATGTTTTTACCCAGGTTCGGGCCCTCTCGATGGAGGTAAAACCCTACTCCTGCTTGATTAATATTGATGATATGGGTAGTACAAGAGTAGATCAACCACGAGATCAGAGAGGCTAAACCCTAGAAGCTAGCCTATGGTATGATTGTTGTTCGTCCTACGGACTAAAACCCTCCGGTTTATATAGACACGAAGAGGGTTAGGGTTACACAGAGTCGGTTACATTGGTAGGAGATCTACATATCCGTATCGCCAAGCTTGCCTTCCACGCCAAGGAAAGTCCCATCCGGACACGGGACAAAGTCTTCAATCTTGTATCTTCATAGTCCAGGAGTCCGGCCAAAGGTAATAGTTCGGCTATCCCGACACCCCCTAATCCAGGACTCCCTCAGTAGCCCCCGAACCAGGCTTCAATGACGACGAGTCCGGCGCGTAGATTGTCTTCGGCATTGCGAGGCGGGTTCTTCTCCAAATTCCACATACTTGTCGAATAGTGTCCGGCTTCTGATAAATGTTGCGCTCCTTGGCTTCCACGCCCAATAATGGCCATCTTCCACGTGTTGAATGAATGCGAAAAGCCAGGGTATTTTTACATTTACCCCCCTAGCTGCGCAAACGAGCCGCCTATAAAAGAGACGATGATCTAGATCCGAATCACACCATCCTCCTTCCGCGAGCTTTCATCGGAGCGCCTCTGACAAATATCCATTCCATCATGGACAGTCGACGCGGCTCCTCCTCTCGCGCTCCCAGCCCTCAGCCTGGAGATTGGGAGAGATGCTCAGTCCCGCATAGCGAGTTAGTGACGCTCCAAACCAAGGGATTTCTTCCCCCAGCCTTCATGGTTCCGGTTCGAGCCGGACTCGCCACCTATAAGGGCGGAAAGCAAGCGGAGAGCGTCCCCGATCCCTCCAAAGGAGAGCGGGTATGCTTTTTCTCTTATCTAATAAGAGGACTCGGATTTCCAACTCATCCTTTTCTCCGGGGGCTCCTGGAGTTCTACGGCCTCCAGTTGCACCACCTTACGCCTGCTTCCATTTTGCACATAGCGGGCTTCATGGCCCTTTGCGAACTGTTCTTGGGCATCGAGGCTCATTTTGTGCTGTGGAAGAGATTATTTTGCCTTGTACCCCGTTCTCATGAGGGGTCAATATATCAAGTGGGCGGAGCCGAGCTATGGCGCATCGCCGGGACCGGATATCTATCCGGAACCCCGAAGAAGGCGTCCGAAGACTGGCCTTCGGAATGGTTTTATATAGAAGACGTCCCGCTGCCGGATCCTGTTCGGATCGGCCTCCCAGAGTTCAGCAATGCTCCCTTGAAGAAACGCCTAAGTTGGTGTCCGCGGAGCCCCCAGAGGGAAGATGACAGGGACGTCCTTTACCTGATGAGCCGAATAAGATTGCTAGCTCATTCCAGACTAACCATGATCGGTGTCATGGCCACATGTATTATGCGGGGGGTGTAGCCGCTCCAATATAGGGGCCACCCCATGTGGGATTTCAACGGGGAGGACGATGCCACCCGTCATGGCCGTAAGGGGCCGGGATCGGTCGCCGATCTGGTTAAGATCTTGTCCGCGCTGTACAAGGGGGAAGAGGAGGATTTTCTCTGCGTCAGTCCATTGGACGGATTTTCTATGAACAATCCTCGAAGCTGGGTAGGCGGACATTTCTTTTTTGCACATCCGATCCGTATTCCTATGGTTAGGTATCTCATTTTGTGATTTCGATGCAGGAACTGCGCCAGGCCGTAAAAGACACAAACAGCCTGCCTCCACAACCTGAGGATCCGGAACGGTTCCTTGATCCGGCCCCCCAAGAGGATCCAGACATATTGGTGGAGCTGATTGATGGGGTATTTCACCAACTGAGCATCGATAATGCCTTGGTTGCCATTACAGCCGATTACCCCGGAATACTTCCAGCCTCACAGGTAACTGAGACCGAAGTCCCAATACTTTGATAATGACCCATCCGTGCTTATTTTAGATCACCGTATACCAATGGTGTTTCGCAGGGGGTGCCTTTGAGGCGGAAGGCCGAGCCCGCGGCGGGTAGCCAACAAGGGGCAGCGCGGCCCCGCAGGCTGAAAAGAAGTGCAGTCCGGATCGAAACGCCGCCGCAACGGTATGCCGTGTCACCGTATTCCCAGGACTGATTCCTGGAAGGCATATTAACGCTGGTACTCTTTTCAGGAAAAAGAGCGCTCGCCGGACTGTGTCCGGAGAGATTGCCAATCGAGCCTCCGCCAGCCAGGCTCCAAAGCCGGGTCCGGAAGCGGAGGCGAGCACGAGGCGTGCATCGGATGCTCCTCCGATAGAGGATGCCGACAGATTGTCCGCCACCCTCTCCGAGGTGGAGAGCGCCATGAATCACAGGCGCCGCCGGACAGTTCTTCATGACGCATGTTTCTCCCAAGAGGCATTGAATGCCTTCAATTCGGGAGATGCGCACCTCCGTGCCGCTCAAGATGGTCTAGCCAAAGCCACGGAGCAGTATGTAAAGGACATACGGGTGAGGAAATTTGACAGTTATATATGCCAGTAGCCCACGAGACTTAAAATAGTTAGAATAACTGATTTAAGGATCATTTGTTATGCAGGATCTTCCAGAAAAGAATACCCGACTGTTCCAGGAACTTCAAGAGTGCAAGACCCAACTTGAGGCTGCACTAGCCGCGACAGGGGGAGCCACAGAGACCCCCTCTGGTAATATATGCTTCAAGAGATAAGTATTTTGTGAAGTGCGGCGTGTGTATAAGTCTGACAATAATATTGCAGATGGCGCCGGACTAGATCCGGACAAGCAACAGCTCTTGCGGCGGTTAAAGGCCGGCGAGAATGTGCTTATGAGGGTGAGGCAAGAGAAAAATAATCTCCAAGATGCCAACACCCAGCTGGGTGAGGAACTAAAGGGTGTTCGTGCCCAACTGTCGGACTCTGTTAAGGAGAATCGGCGGCTTCGTCGCGGCATTTATAGTAAGTGCTTGAGCGAACTTTGAAAAAGAGTTCGGCGAGGAAGTCGACTAACAAAAATATGTCTGTAGGCGTGCTCACAGGTCGTTCTGCAGAGGAAATGCCCGGTTCAACGGGTGACCTGCTTCCCGAGCTGCTGCAACTGCATGAACGAGTTCGGCAGGTGATGAAAGGCGTCGCCCAGGCCTTGTGGCCATCTATCTCCCTGCCCGAAGGCCTTGGAGAGCTTGCAGAGAGGCTTCAGGGAGCACGGCGGCGCTTCCGACTATGGAAGATATCGGCCTGCCGTCAAGGCGCCAGGGAGGCCTGGGCCATGGTGAAGACGCGGTACATGAAGGCTGACCAAAACCACATGGCCGAGGTCGGACCTGTGGGGCCCGATGGGAAGGAGATCCCTGTGAGCTTGGTATACGGCCAAGTAGAATTGGCCGCAAAGTATTCCCAGCAGGACTGTAAACTAGACAGCCTATTAGATGGTATTGAAGAGGAATACAATCAGTCAATTTGACTATGTAATTTAAAATGACATGTAAAATGCCTTCTAGCCGGATTGTAGATCGTTTGTCGTAGCGGACCTTTTCGCTTCAACCTCGGGACCCAATAGTCCGGAGTGTGTCCAAATACCCTCGTGGTTATGTAAAAATCAGGGCATGCGTGCAGACCAGGCATAGGGGTCATGAGTGCTTTATCAGACAAGTTCCCGACTAGTTATGTTATATTACATGGTTAGTAAGAAACATCTTCCAGGGAGAATAGTTTCGCTAGGGGTTCCTTTCCCTTGGAGGCATGCCCTAAAGTGCATGTCCGGACTGCGAAAAAAGCAGAAAAACATCTGGGGGCAGATAAATGAATAAGTAAGAAATCGTCTTTTAGATCACCGACCGAATATTCCCTTAAGTACGCTAGCTTTCGGCTTCACCCAGTCTGAGGTACACGTCCGGCTGACCCGGCGGTAACAATCGCAGAGGTGCTCCCTTTACCACCTAGCGGAACAATCAGGAACGTAGGGGTAAGCACAGGAGCCAGGCAACCCAGCTTGGCCAAAACTTAAGTCATATCGATGCATATAATGGTGAATGAAAGGTACATGCGGAAGTATGACACATGTGTTGGGCATAAAGCCCGTATAAATAAGCTTCTGTTAAAGAAGCCCACAGGTATAATGAGCGCGGATAGCGCGTCAAGTGTGTGCGAACAATGCGCAAACGAGCCTCCAACGGCTTCGGAAAAAAGGAGGGAGAAGGAGAGAAATAAAAGACAACTTAAAGTATAAAGTATAGACGGAGGAAGGAGACGAACTCAGAATCCGGCGCTAGGCGTAGAATCTTCGGAGATGGGCTGCGTTCCATGGGTTCGGCTCGAGTCGGTTATCTGATGCGTTTCGAAGACGGTACGCTCCGCCGGTCAGGACTTGGTCGATGATGAAGGGACCCTCCCATTTGGGCTTGAGTTTGTCCTTTTTCTTGTCCGGCAGGCATAGAACTAATTTGCCAACATTGTAAGCTTTGGCCCGTACTTCTCTGCTTTGATATCTTCGAGCCTGCTGTTGATAGAATGCGGAACGAGCTTTTGCCACGTCGCGCTCCTCCTCCAAGGCGTCCAAACTGTCCTGCCGATCGAGCTCGGCTTCTCTTTCTTCGTACATGCGCACACGAGGTGAGTCATGAATTATGTCGCAGGGCAAAACTGCCTCTGCGCCGTATACCATAAAAAATGGTGTGAATCCGGTAGTGCGATTTGGCGTGGTCCGCAGCCCCCAGAGTACGGAGTCGAGCTCCTCTACCCAGTGCATGTTAGATTCCTTGAGGGACCGCACTAGTCTGGGTTTAATGCCGCTCATGATTAGACCATTTTCTCGCTCGACTTGACCGTTAGTTTGAGGGTGATAGACTGAAGCGTAGTCGAGCTTGATGCCCATGTTTTTGCACCAGAGTTTGACCTCGTCGGCCATGAAGTTCGTGCCGCTATCAGTGATGATGCTATGGTGGACGCCATAACGGTGTACTACCCCTGATATGAAGTCTATCACCGGTCCGGATTCGGCCGTCTTAACAGGCTTGGCCTCTATCCATTTGGTGAATTTATCCACCATGACCAATAAGTATTTTTGCTTGTGGGTTCCTCCTTTAAGGGGTCCAACCATGTCAAGCCCCCAGACCGCGAACGGCCAGGTGATGGGTATAGTTTTGAGGGCGATGGGTGGCATGTGGCTTTGATTAGCAAAGAGCTGTCAACCGACGCATCGTTGGACTAAGTCCTGAGCATCTGCCCGGGCCGTCGACCAATAAAATCCTGTACGGAAGGCCTTGCCTACAAGGGCCCGGGTTGTGGCATGGTGCCCACCGAGTCTGGCATGAATTTCAGCCAGGAGATTCCACCCTTCCTCTTCGGATATACACCTTTGAAGGACTCCGGTTGTGCTTTTCTTATAAAGCTCTCCCTCATGGACCTTATAGGCTTTAGATCGCCGCACTATGCAGCGGGCCTCGTTTTGGTCCCCGGGAAGTTCCTGCGTAGTTAAGTAGGCTAGGAATGGTTCTGTCCACGGGGCAATGACTGCCATTATTGTGTGGGCTGACGGTGTTATTTCGTTGGCGGAACCACCAACTATGTCAGAATGTTTGGTGTGGGGCAGTGTGGTTGGGTCCGGGTTGTTATTTCCGGACTCTCCCTCCCATAATACGGATGGCTTGAAAAGCCCCTCTAGGAAGATGTTGGGAGGGACGGCATCGCGCTTTGCACCAATGCATGCCAACACGTCTGCTGCCTGGTTGTTATCCCGGGCTATATGGTGAAATTCGAGCCCCTCAAACCGAGCTGATATTTTTAGGACGGCATTGCGATAAGCTGCCATTTTCGGATCCTTGGCATCAAAGTCTCCATTTATTTGGGATATCACGAGGTTCGAATCCCCGCGCACCTCTAGGCGTTGAATGCCCATGGAGACTGCCATCCGGAGACCATGTAGAAGGGCCGCGTATTCGGCTGCGTTGTTGGAGTCCGTGTACATTATCTGAAGTACGTATTGGACTGTATCTCCTCTTGGGGACGTCAGAACGACGCCAGCCCCCAGGCCAGCCAACATTTTGGAGCCGTCGAAGTGCATGATCCAGTTGGAATATGCGCCGTACTCTTTAGGGAGTTCGGCTTCAGTCCATTCGGCGACGAAGTCGGCCAAAACTTGCGACTTAATAGCTCGTCGTGGCTTGTAGGTTATGTCGAATGGGAGGAGCTCAATGACCCATTTGACAATCCGGCCCGTTGCGTCGCGGTTGTTTATAATGTCATTAAGAGGTACTTCGGAGGCTACTGTTATCGAACACTCTTGGAAGTAGTGTTGCAGCTTCCGGGATGCCATGAACACCGCGTATGCTATCTTTTCATAATGCGGGTACCGTGACTTGCATGGAGTTAGGACAGTGGACACTTAGTAAACTGGTTTTTGGAGAGGGAACTTGTGTCCGTCCGTTTCTCGTTCGACAACGAGCACCGCACTTACAACTTGATGGGTTGCCGTGATATATAATAGCATTGGTTCGCCCATGTTGGGGGCGGCCAGGACAGGATTTGTTGCCAATATGGCTTCGATTTCTTCGAGTCCGGCCGTGGCGGCATCCGTCCACTCGAAGTGTTTTCGGTGCGCCGGAGGAGGCGATAAAGGGGTAATGCCTTTTCTCCTAAGCGGGAGATAAAGCGTCTTAGAGCCGCGACGCATCCAGTCAATTTTTGTATTTGTTTGAGGTCTTTTGGGATATCCAATTGTGACAGAGCTCGGATCTTGGCTGGGTTTGCTTCAATTCCTCTACCGGATACAATGAAGCCCAAAAGCTTTCCGGCTGGTACGCCAAAAACGCATTTTTCCGGGTTGAGCTTAATGTCATATGTTCGGAATTATCGAATGTGAGCCTCAAGTCATCGACTAAAGTTTCGACATGCTTGGATTTGACGACCACATCGTCTACGTATGCCTCCACTGTTTTGCCGATCTGGTTTGCCAGACATGTCTGAATCATGCGCTGATATGTTGCGCCGGCGTTTTTTAGCCCAAAGGGCATTGTGTTGAAGCAGAATGTGCCGTATGGAGTGATGAATGCCGTTGCAGGTTGGTCTGGCTCTGCCATCTTAATTTGGTGGTAGCCGGAGTATGCATCGAGGAAACACAATGAATCGTGTCCTGCCGTAGCGTCGATAATTTGATCGATGCGGGGGAGGGGGAAGGGATCCTTTGGGCAAGCTTTGTTAAGGTCTTTAAAATCGACACATAGGCGCCAGGATTTGTCCTTCTTTGGTACCATCACGAGGTTTGCTAGCCAGTCCGGATGTTTTATATCTCTGATGAATCCGGCCTCCAATAGTTTGGCTAGCTCCTCTCCCATGGCCTATCTCTTGGGTTCGGGGAAACGCCGAAGAGCTTGTTTGACTGGCTTGAATCCTTTTAGGATATTTAGGCTGTGCTCGGCCAGCCGGCGTGTGATTCCTGGCATGTCTGAAGGGTGCCAGGCAAAAATGTCCCAATTTTCGCATAGGAATTCTCGTAGTGCGGCGTCCACATCAGGGTTTAATTGTGCCCCGATGGAGGCCATTTTTGTAGGGTCCGTTGGATGGACTTGGAATTTGACTATTTCGTCCGCCGGTTTAAAAGAGGTGGACTTGGATCTCTTATCGAGTATCACATCGTCCCTGTTCACCGTGGAGCGCAGCGCAGTGAGTTCCTCGGCAGCTAGGGCTTCGGATAGTGCCTCAAGGGCAAGTGCGGCTGTTTTATTTTCGGCGCGGAGTGCTATGTCCGGGTCACTAGCAAGAGTGATGATTCCGTTGGGTCCGGGCATTTTGAGCTTCATGTACCCGTAATGGGGTATAGCTTGAAAAATTTAGAATGCCTCTCGCCGTAATAGAGCGTGGTATCCGCTGCTGAACGGGGCCACTTGGAATGTGACCTCCTCGGACCTGTAATTGTCCGGCGTGCCGAACACCACATCCAGTGTGAACTTTCCTGTACATCATGCTTCCCGACTGGGGATTATTCCTCTAAAGGTTGTGCTGCTTCGCTCAATGCGGCTCCAGTCTATTTCCATTTTTCGAAGGGTTTCCTCGTAAATGAGGTTTAATCCACTGCCGCCGTCCATGAGTACCTTGGCAAGGCGAAAGTCGTCCACTATTGGACTGAGGACCAATGCGGCTGGTGCTCGGGCTGTTCGGAATTTAGGTTCGTCACTGGCATTAAAGGTAATGGCCGTGTCACTCCATGGATTTATTGTTGCTATCTGGTAGACTTCGGCAAGGCTGCGGAGTGTTTGTTTCCGCATATTATTTGATGCGAAAGTCTCGAAGACTGTTAATACCGTACTGGTATTGCTGGGCTGGTGCTCTGGAGCTAAAAGCTATTCGCCACTTTTGGCCACCCGCCGTAGTATCCAACATGCTCTAAGGCTATGAGTTGGAGTGGCGCCCTCTGTGCTATGAATTTTGCAGGGTCCATTGAGCCATCCCTCCAGTATGGTTCCATGCCCTCTAGGGGGTTTTTGCTTTTTGGTATGTAACCCAGGTGCCTGGTGATGATGCACCCTTTTATTTCGGACTAGGGTCGTATTCGGGGACGGATTATCCCAAAATTTGATTTCGGTTTTCCAGACGCTCTCCATCACGCAGTACTTTCGTACTATGGACGCCAAGTCAGCAAAGCGTGTAATTTCACGACAACTTATGGCGTTTAGGATTCCCTTGTCCGTGCAATTATTGCAGAAGAATGGTTGCGTCCTCCTCGCGGCAATCCTTTATCCTGTCCATAACCAGGAGGAATCTGGCCCAGTAATGATGCACTGTTTCACCGGGCTCTTTCCGGATTTGGGATAGATCGCTTATGTTTGGGTGGGCGGGTGGAATTAAATTCCGAACCCCGTCCGATCTAAGACTCAGGGGCCAAGAAGTTTCCGAACTTGGAAGCTTGGGTTCTTGGACGTTGTCGAATGAATCTAGCCCGCTGCCTGACTTTAAGTTCATGGCTTGAGTGGTGTCCTCCCCTCCGCGAGAATCCGGCATGGAGGGGTCGGGAATCCGGACATAGCTAGTCCTTAAGATAGAAGAAGAGTCGCCGTATCGTTCTTCTACCACAGCAACGTGGTGGGTAGCCTGGGGAGAGTTGATCTCTCTCAGATCGGTTTTAGGCCCAATCTGGTCATAGTTTGTAGTGACTCCCAGGGCGGCGATGTCAGGACCCCGATCCTAAGTCACACCGATCTAGCATGTAACACATCATATCACTTTGCGGCCTCACGCACGGTATTCCCACGGGTGTCGCCTTACCATGGCCCGGAACCGTTTGCGCCTTTTGGCTCACGTATATGATAGTGTTGCTAGCATCCATATGACAAAGAACCCGGGCCGACATGGCTAGTCGTGAACCCAAAGCGGCGCTAACCCATGGGGACAGGCATACATGAATCACATCGAGCATGTCGGTCATCAACGTATAAATTCGGGCTGTAGCACTGGGCTAACAGGACTCCGGTATCCCGGGCTGTAGCAGGCTAGGCAGGACTCCGAATAACACCGCGTGACATTTCCCGAAGGGACAGACATAGGAACGAAGTGAAACACATGCCAGCCAGTCAAGCGTCCAAGCAGTAGTGCTGGGCTAGCAGGACTCCGGTGAACCGGGCTGTAGCGGACTACTATCGCTCGGAAGCACGAGACTACATTTCCCCATATGAGAGGCTGCTAAGGATAAACAACTAGTTTGTCGGATCCCACACAAACCAAGCATTTCAAACATACACACATTATGCTCAATATGCATAGATACAACATGGCATCACAACATAACTCTACGACTCAAATATTTATTCATTAGGCTCCGAGGAGCGAGATATTACAAACATGGGTCTTATGACCCAACACTCAGAGCATACAAGTCAAAGCACAAGCGGAAGCTAAACATGTCTAAGTACAGACAACTATAAATGAAGAAGGCTGAGAAGCCTGACTATCTACCAGATCCTGCCGAGGGCACAAGATCGTAGCTGAGGTAACAAGCTAAACGTCGAAGTCCACGTGGAACTACTAGCGAGACTGACGTCTCTCTGCAAAACATAAAATAAGAAAACGTGAGTACAATTGTACTCAGCAAGACTTACATCAGAACTAACTACATATGCATCATTATCAAAAGGGGGTGGTGGAGTTTGACTGCAGCATGCCAGCTTTGACTCGGTGGCTATCCTGAACTACGACTGCAAGTAACTCTTTTGAGGTGGCGCACACGACTCCACATATTCACCATATCAAATACACCACTATGGACCCGCTCCCGTCTCCCTACGA
Organism: Aegilops sharonensis; assembly: GCA_904067115.1. Classification (NCBI taxonomy): domain Eukaryota; kingdom Viridiplantae; phylum Streptophyta; class Magnoliopsida; order Poales; family Poaceae; genus Aegilops; species Aegilops sharonensis. The sequence continues at coordinate 721,710,247 of LR880971.1, forward strand.
GAACGCCATCCATAGCACTCACGCTTATCTTGCGCATTTTAGAGTATCCACTTCCACTTGTCTATGAACTGATATTGGCAACCCAGAAGTCCTTTTCCGCGGACACGGCTATTCGAATAGATCATATTAAACCCTGCAGGGGTGTACTTCTTCACACACGCTCTCACCACTTACCGCCGTTTACACGACATGTACTCGGCAACCTTCAAGCGGAAGCCCAACGTGGGTGTCGGCCACGGCCTACCTAAACACTCAAGTCCCTAGTCCAGGTTTATCGCCTATTCGGGTTCCATCCGCAGGGAGTCCGGCCGAGGTTGCGTGCGGCCCCCAGCATGCTACAAACACCAGAAACTACTTGCAACTCCCGGACTGAGGACAAGGGTGGTTAAGAAGCCGAGAGGGTCAATTAAGGATCCCAATGCGTGGTAGTAACTGTTTCATGGATCACAAACACAGAACTCAGTTCCTGAGGACGGTTTCAATGAGACAACCCACCATGTACTCCTACATGGCCTCTCACCGCTACCTTTACCAAATCGTGTTCACACACAAAGCTCACACACAGTAGGACATGTTCACACAACCATTCCAATTCATTCCCGATGAATCAGACCTGACTCAACTCTAAGCAGTAGCCGGCATGACAAACAAGCATGAATGAGTAGGCACAACAGGGCTCAAACAATTCCTACTCATGCTAGTGGGTTTCATCTGATTACTGTGGAATGACAGGTCATGCAAAGGATCAAGGGGTTCAGCTACCGCAGCAAGTAACAGTTGAATCGATGTTGTCCTAATGCAATAAAAGAGAGCAGGAACGAGAGAGTGGGATTGTATCGGAATGAACAAGGGGGTTTTGCTTGCCTGGCACTTCTGAAGATAATATAGTTCTTCATCGGTGTCATCGAATTCATCGTCGGTACGTCGTCTACTGAGAGGGGGCAATTACCGGCAAACAAGAGAGAACACAATCAATGCAATGCACATTCACATGCATGACATGTCATGTTAAGATACTGGATTCACCTAATGCAGCAGTAATCCAAGTTAATTGAAGTGGAATTCAAACAAGGTTGAACTCCAACTCCAAATGTTATTTCGTAATTTGCCCTAATCATGATTCATCCTATTTAGTGAGGTTAACTTGTTCAAACATGCATGATTATGTCATAAACAGATTCTTCATATTTTTCTAATCATTTTTCATATATAAATTATTTCCATTGGAGTTACGGTTGAATTTCTATGAATTTTAGAAGTTTAGAGTATTCTCTGAAATTTCCTGAATAATAATAATTCCAGAAAAGGGTTTACTGCGTCAGCATGACGTTGGCATGACGTCAGCAGGTCAACAGGGCTGGTCCGGGTCAAACCTGACCAGCGGAGTCCACTGGTCAGTGGAACAACTAATTAACCAAGTTAATTAGCCTTAAGTTAACTCTAACTAAACTGTTTGTGGGGCCGGGGCCCACTAGTCAGCGACTAATCAGCTAACTAACCTAGGTTAGTTAGTGTTAAACTAATACTAACTAAAATGTCAGGGGGTGGCCCACACGTCAGTGACACACGGGGGAGGTCAAACCATGGTCAAACTCGGGTCAACTCGCCGGAGTTGACCCGCGGCTCGTCGCCGGCGGAGCCAGAGACGGCGGAGGGGTGCGGGTTTCCTCCTCCGGCGACCAAATGGCCGGCGGAGGGCGTCTATGTGATGCGGGCGCTCGTCCGCATCGAGTAGTGGCAGCGGCTGGGCCTAAGATGGCCGGAGTCGTCACCGGCGTCCACCGTGGTGGTCGCCGGAGCTCGGGCGAGCTCGGGGTCGACGCTACGGTGGCCGGGGAGGCTCGTGCGAGGCACCTACGTGCTCTATGCAGTGCGGGGAGAAAGCTGAGCACGACAGCCGGGCCACTAGGTGGTCGGAGGCACGTCGGCGGCGATCACCGGCGGCGGCGGGTTTCGGTCATCGGCAAAACAGCGGCTAGAACTAGCAAACGTCGCGGAGACAAGGGGAAAACGGTGTAGAAGCTCACGGGGATCGTGTAGGGCTGGTCGGCGAGCTCGGGGAAGCACGAACGGCGGCGAATCGAGCGACGGCGACCGGCGGGTCCGAGAAGGGGAAAATGCCGGGGCGGCGCCTCGGGGTGCTCCGGTGTCGGGAGGCTCGGTGAGGAGGGGGAGAGGGACTAGGCGGAGCTCGGGGGCATGTCGGGGAGGCTCGGGGATAGCTGTGGCCACGGGTACGGCGATCGGCGTCGGCGAGCTCGTTCGGGTTCGGGAGAGAGAACGAGACAGAGGAGGGAACAAGGGAGAGGGAGAGATCGAGGGGGTCCAGGGGGTCGAGGAGGCGCCGAGGAGAAGGCGCGAGGCGTCTCGGTGAGGCAGGCGGGCAGGGAGGAGGCGTGGTGAGCTCGGCGCGTGCGCCGTGTCCCTCCTCTGCCTACTGGCAGAGGTAGGCGACGACTGGCGAGGTGGTTGGTGGGCTGGGCCAACTGGGCCAGCGAGGGGGGGGGGGGGGGGGGAGAGGAGGCGGGGAGGGGAGGGCGGGGGGCGTCTCGGGGAGGCAGGCGGGCAGGGAGGAGGCGTGGTGAGCGCGGCGCGGGCGCCGTGTCCCGCCTCTGCGTACTGGCAGAGGTAGGCGACGACTGGCGAGGTGGTTGGTGGGCTGGGCCAACTGGGCCAGCGAGGGGGGGGGGGGGGGGGGAGAGGAGGCGGGGAGGGGAGGGCGGGGGGCGTCTCGGGGAGGCAGGCGGGCAGGGAGGAGGCGTGGTGAGCGCGGCGCGGGCGCCGTGTCCCGCCTCTGCGTACTGGCAGAGGTAGGCGACGACTGGCGAGGTGGTTGGTGGGCTGGGCCAACTGGGCCAGCGAGGGGGGGGGGGGGGGGGGAGAGGAGGCGGGGAGGGGAGGGCGGGGGGCGTCTCGGGGAGGCAGGCGGGCAGGGAGGAGGCGTGGTGAGCGCGGCGCGGGCGCCGTGTCCCGCCTCTGCGTACTGGCAGAGGTAGGCGACGACTGGCGAGGTGGTTGGTGGGCTGGGCCAACTGGGCCAGCGAGGGGGGGGGGGGGGGGGGAGAGGAGGCGGGGAGGGGAGGGCGGGGGGCGTCTCGGGGAGGCAGGCGGGCAGGGAGGAGGCGTGGTGAGCGCGGCGCGGGCGCCGTGTCCCGCCTCTGCGTACTGGCAGAGGTAGGCGACGACTGGCGAGGTGGTTGGTGGGCTGGGCCAACTGGGCCAGCGAGGGGGGGGGGGGGGGAAGCGGGGCCGGTTCGTGGCGCCAGGTAAGGGGGCTGCAGGTAAGTTATTCTCTCTCTCTCTCTTATTTCTGTTTTCTATTATTCTGAAAACTCTGCGGCTTTATTAAAAATATCCAGGCACTTTTAAAAATCACCAAACTGTGCATGCCCAATGTATATAATATATCTAACATGGAACATTTCAGTTTAGGAGTATTTGGACATTTAAAATATTTTATAGAATTCAAATGTCCAAATTCAAATACTTATGATTTAATTCAAAGATCCAAATGTCATGGAAAAAATGTGCAATATCTCTGGTTACTGTTTCCAGCATTTTTCCAAAAATGGTGAACATTTTTTAAGGCCATTTGGTTCATTGAAAAATATTTCTTAGTTGAACCTATTTGAATTGTTTTTGGTGCTAGGGCTTGGTCATCCCCATTTCAAATTTACATGAAAATTAAACATGATGCATGGATGCAATGCCACTAGTTACAAGCAAACTCTAGGGCTGATCTGGGGCTGTGACAGCTCACCCCCACTAAACAAGAATCTCGCCCCGAGATTCAAGACGTGAGGTAAGAGGAAAGGGGAGTCACAAACTATCACAATCTTCATGATCCATTTGCCTTCTCGAAGATGTTGATTCATTCCATCATCTTGGTCTTGACGTCTTTGCTTTTGAGATCTTCACTCGACACGACAACAGAAAGAAGGGGGAAACCCTACATGATTCGATCTTCACGAAGATCAAGCAACTCAAGATCAGTTCATGGAGAGACGTAAGAACAACTCTTGGGTTGAGACAACAAACACACATTAGGAATGATGGTAAGAAATGGATAACGAAGGTTCAAATTGGTAGGCAACCATCCCATGCTTAAGTAGGATGGTGCATGGTTTCAAAGTAACAAGGAGATGATTGCCATGATTCCATAACGGAACACCTTGGAAAAGTGACGCAAAGAACTATTCCCTTAAGTGGCAAAAAGAATTACTTTTGATACAAAGATCATTGAAACTCTTCATACCAGCCTAAGGCAATTCACAACGATCGTTTGGTGGAGTGCAAAGGAATGGTACACCCGGACTAGAATGGATGATGTGGTCTACCTTGTTGGAGACAACGCAATGGATGATATTTGCTTATCATCGGAAATGGATGGGACCCATGGTAAGTCCACTTTTGAGGATGATCTTAGACAAGAATTACTAAGGAGGCAGCCCATAGTGAAATGGCACAAGGACGGTGCAAGCTGGGAACGGAATGCAACTGTTGGAATGTCCCAACCATCATATCTGCCTGAGATTCAGATCCGATTGGTGATGGGATACTTCAGACTCAGCATGTCCGAAAAGGAAAGGTTGCAACACAAGTCGACGAGATGATGTTGCGAGATTCTCGGGAAATGGACTATGGTAGTGAGCTCCAAAACATGAGCGGGTTCTGCTACAAACAGGTGAACACATTGTCCCAGACAAGCATGGCCACGTAGTAGTCTTATATTAAATACTACCAAGTTCAGGTGGGGGGGAACCATCATCGAGGATATCGAAGTCTTTACGCAAGTCCATGGATTAGATCCCAAGCATAAACTTCTTTTCCTTGAACAAATCAATCAATGGCTTGGTGTGCTATGGAATTCATATAGAATGAAGATGATCAGTCTATCAGACCATAGAATACTTCGCACGTGCATGACTGACTTGGGATGATACCATAGGAAACAAAACAAACCTTTCTCGAATTCATGGCGGCAACTTACACCTAA
>LR880971.1:721741255-721756271 GCA_904067115.1 Aegilops sharonensis
CATAGTCATAGGAACATGTATAAGTCATGAAGAAAAGCACTAGCAACAAACTATACGATCAGGTGCTATGCTAATGGAATGGGTCATGTCAATCAGATCATTCAACCAATGATGTGATCCCGTTAATCAAATAACAACTCCTTGTTCATGGTTAGGAAACATAACCATCTTTGATTAACGAGCTAGTCAAGTAGAGGCATACTAGTGACACTCTGTAGGTTTATGTATTCACACATGTATTATGTTTCCGGTTAATACAATTCTAGCATGAATAATAAACATTTATCATGATATAAGGAAATAAATAATAACATTATTATTGCCTCTAGGGCATATTTCCTTCAGCAGTGTGCATGCATCTATGTGCATGTCCGGACTGTGATGAAAAAATCACAGTGTGTATAACTTCTAGGGGTTCATAATGGAGCGAGTGCAAAAACATCTTTAGTTCACCGACCGAATATTCCCTTAAGAACGCTAGCTTTCGGCTTCTCCCAGTCTGAGGTACACATCCGGATGACCCTAGAGTAACAATCGCAGAGGTGCTCCCTTTATGCCCTAGCCGAACTAACGGGAATGTAGGGCATAAGCACAGGAGCCAGGCAACCCAGCTTGGCCAAAACTTAAGTCATATCGATGCATATAATGGCAAAGAAAAGGTACATATGGGAGGAAACGCATATGTGATGAGCATTATGCTCGGAAAATAGAAATAGCAAGCTTCTGTCCAAGAAGCCCCCAGGTATGATAGACGTACATACTTGAAGATGTATGCGTCGGGTGTGCACGGTCTAACCGCATGAAAGCCTTTAAGGCTAAAGAGAAAAAATGAAAAGAGAGAAAAAAATGATGAAAACAATAAGAGGAAGGAGACGAATAAGGAGTTCGGCGCTAGGCATAGAATCTTCGGAGTCCGGCCGCGTTCCAGGGATTCAACTCTAGTCGATTGTCTTACGCATCATGCAAGCTGTACGCTCCTCCGGTGAGAACTTCGTCGATGATGAAGGGACCCTCCCACTTGGGCTTGAGTTTGTCCTTTTTCTTCTCCGGCAGGCGTAGAACGAGTTCGCCGACGTTGTAAGTTTTGGCCCGAACTTCTCTGCTTTGATACCTGCGAGCCTGCTGTTGATAAAATGCGGAACGGGCTTTTGCGACGTTGCGCTCCTCCTCCAGGGCGCCTAAGCTGTCCTGCCGATCGAGCTCGGCCTCTCTCTCTTCGTACATGCGCACTCCTGGTGAATCATGAATAATGTCACAGGGTAGTACTGCCTCTGCGTCGTACACCATGAAAAAAGGTGTGTATCCGGTAGTGCGATTGGGAGTGGTCCGCATCCCCCAGAGTACGGAGTCGAGCTCCTCAACCCAGTGTTGGTCTGAATCTTTCAAAGACCGCACTAGTCTAGGCTTAATGCCACTCATAATAAGACCATTGGCTCGTTCGACTTGTTCGTTTGTCTGTGGATGATTGACAGAGGCGTAATCGAGCTTGATGCCCAGATTAGCACACCGGGTTCTCACTTCGTCAGCTGTGAAATTGGAGCCATTATTAGTGATGATGCTATGCGGAACACCATAACGGTGTACGGCGCCGGATATAAAGTCTATTACTGGCCCGGACTCGGCCGTTTTAACTGGTTTGGCCTCTATCCACTTGGTGAATTTATCCACCATGACTAGCAAATATTTTTTCTTATGGCTTCCTCCTTTAAGGGGTCCAACCATATCCAGTCCCCAGACCGTAAAAGGCCAAGCGATGGGGATTGTTTGTAGGGCGGTGGGGGGCATATGGCTTTGGTTGGCGAAGAGTTGGCATCCAACGCAACGTTGGCCAAGGTCCTGTGCATCCGCTCGGGCCGTCGGCCAATAGAACCCTGTACGGAAGGCCTTGCTAACAAGGGCCCGAGCTGCGGCGTGGTGCCTGCCGAGACCGGCATGAATCTCAGCCAGGAGCTGCCGCCCCTCCTCCTCGGAGATACATCTTTGAAGGACTCCAGTAGCTCTGTTCTTAAGAGCTCTCCGTCATGAACCTTGTAGGTCTTCGAACACCGGACAATGCGGCAGGCCTCATTCTGGTCCTCAGGAAGCTCCTTCCTGTTAAGGTAGGCCAGCTGGAAGGGTTCGGTCCATGGGACAATGCCTGCCATGATAAGATGCACCGACGGTGTTATTTCGGTGGCCGAGCCTCCGATGATGTTGGTGTTTTTTGAATCTGGGGTTATGTTCGGATCCAGACTAGTGTTGTCGTTTTCCCCCTGGTACACCACGGATGGCTTAAAAAGCCTTTCTAGAAAGATATTAGGTGGGACGGGGTCGCGCTTGGCATCGATACGAGCAAGAACGTTCGCCGCTTGATTACTTTCTCAAGCTACATGATGGAACTCGAGCCCCTCGAACCGGGCCGACATTTTTATGACGGCATTACGATAATCTGCTATCTTTGGATATTTGGCGTTGAAGTCTCCATTTATTTGAGATATTGCAAGGTTTGAGTCCCCGCGCACTTCTAGGCGTTGTATGCCCATGGAGACAGCCATCCGGAGACCATGCAATAAGGCCTCGTATTCGGCTGCATTGTTGGAGTCTGTGTATAGTATTTGGAGTACATACTGAACGACGTCTCCAGTAGGTGACGTTAAAACGACGCCCGCCCCTAGCCCTGCCAGCATTTTGGAGCCATCGAAATACATAACCCAATTGGAATATGTGCCATACTCTTTAGGGAGTTCGGCCCCTGTCCATTCGGCGATGAAGTCAGCCAGTACTTGGGATTTAATAGCTTGACGTGGTTTGTATGTAATATCAAATGGAAGGAGCTCAATGGCCCATTTGGCAATCCGGCCCGTGGCATCGCGGTTGTTTATAATGTCATTGAGTGGTACTTAGGAAGCCACCGTGATCGAACACTCCTGGAAGTAGTGACGGAGCTTTCGGGATGCCATGAAGACCGCGTATGCTATCTTTTGATAATGGGGGTACCCAGATTTGCATGGTGTAAGGATAGTGGATACGTAGTATACTGGCTTCTAAAGCGGGAATTTGTGTCTGTCCTGTTCTCGTTCAACGACAAGCACGGCGCTCACCACCTGATGTGTTGCCGATATGTATAATAACATCGGTTCACCCATGTTTTGCGCGGCCAGGATTGGGTTGCTCGCAAGAAGGGTTTTTATTTCCTCCAGTCCGGCTGTTGCCACGTCCGTCCACTCGAAGTGATCGGTTCGCCGTAGAAGGCGATAGAGTGGCAGTGCCTTTTCTCCCAATCTAGAGATAAAGCGGCTTAGAGCTGCCACGCAACCTGCGAGCTTTTGGACTTGTTTAAGGTCTGTTGGTGTAGCCAATTGTGACAGAGCTCGGATTTTGGCTGGATTTGCTTCAATTCCTCTGTTGGAAACGATGAAGCCCAGCAGTATTCCAGCGGGGACGCCGAAAACGCACTTTTCCGGATTGAGCTTAATGTCATGCGCATGGAGGTTATCAAATGTGAGACGTAAATTGTCTATTAGTGTTTCGACGCGCCTAGTTTTGATGACGACGTCATCCACATAAGCTTCAACTGTCTTGCCGATCTGTTGCTCCAGGCATGTTTGAATCATGCGTTGGTATGTGGCGCTGGCGTTCTTGAGCCCGAAGGGCATGGTGTTGAAGCAGAATGGCCCATATGGGGTAATGAATGCTGTTGCAGCTTGATCGGACTCCTTCATTTTGATTTGATGGTATTCAGAATATGCATCAAGGAAACACAGTGAGTCGTGTCCCGCGGTAGCATCAATGATTTGATCAAAGCGGGGGAGGGGGAAGGGATCCTTAGGGAAAGCCTTATTGAGGTCTTTAAAATCGACGCACAACCGCCAGGATTTGTCCTTCTTTGGTACCATCACCAGGTTTGGTAGCCAGTCCGGATGTTTTATTTCTCTGATGAATCCGGCCTCAATTAGCTTGGCCAGCTCCTCCCCCATAGCTTGGCGTTTGGGCTTGGAAAAGCGCCGCAGTGCTTGTTTGATTGGTTTGTATCCTTTTAAGATATTAAGGCTATGTTCGACCAGCTCACGTGGAATTCCAGGCATGTCAGAAGGGTGCCAGGCGAATATATCCCAGTTTTCGCGAAGGAAATCCCTTAGTGCGGCGTCGACCGTTGGGTCTAGTTATGCTCCAATAGATGTTGTCTTCTTGGGGTCCGTTGGGTGGACCTAGAATTTGACTATTTCTTCTGCCGGTTTGAAGGAGGTGGATTTGGGTCGTTTGTCTAAGATCACATCGTCCCTATCCACCGTGGAGCGCAGTGTGGTTAATTCTTCGGCCGCGAGGGCTTCAGATAATGCCTCAAGGGCCAGGGATGCGGTTTTGTTTTCGGCGCGGAGTGCTATGTCCGGATCACTGACAAGAGTGATTATGCTGTTTGGTCCGGGCATTTTGAGCTTCATATACCCGTAATGAGGTATAGCTTGGAAGCGTGTAAAAGCATCCCGCCACAACAGGGCGTGGTATCCGCTGCTGAAAGGAGCCACTTGGAAGGTGATTTCTTCAGACCGATAATTCTCCGGCGTGCCGAATACCACGTCAAGTGTGTGTTTTCCCGCACACCGCGCCTCCCGACTGGGAATGATTCCTCAGAAGGTCGTGCTGCTTTGCTTGATGCGGCTCCTGTCTATTTCCATTTTGTGGAGTGTATCCTCATAGATGAGGTTTAGTCCGCTACCACCGTCCATGAGGACCTTGGTGAGTCGAAAGCCGTCCACGATGGGACTGAGGACTAAAGCGGCTGGTGCTCGGACTGTCCTGTATTTTAGTTCGTCGCTAGCATTAAAGGTTATAGCCATGTCATTCCAAGGGTTTACTGTGGCGATTTAACAGACTTCGGTGAGGCCGCGAAGTGCCCTTTTGCGCTTATTGTTTGAAGCGAATGTCTCAAAGACCGTCAGTACCCTGGGGTCATCGTCTTCTGGAGGGTGTTGCTCTGGGGTATTTTTGGTAAGGATGTCCTCGCCGCTTTTGGTTACCTGCCGGAGTATCCAACATGCTCTAAGGCTGTGGGTTGGTATGGTATCCCGTGTTGTGTGTATTTTGCATGGGCCATCGAGCAATCCCTCCAGAACGGTTCCGCGCCGCGTAATGGGTTTGTATTTCTTGGCTATCGGACTGGGTGCGTCACGGGGATGCGCCCTTTTCGCCTGGACCAGTGGTTGAGTTGGGACCGATGGCTCCCAACAAGCTGCCTGATCCCTCCAGGCGCTTTCCATTGTGTTGTACTTCTGTACGATCGTTGCCAGGTCAGCAAAGTGTAGTATGTGGCGGCGATTGATGGTGTTGAGGATTCCTTCATTCGTGCAATTGTTGCGGAACGCTGATATCGCGTCCTCGTCGCGACAATCTTTAACCTTGTCCTTGACAAGGAGGAATCTGGCCCAGAAGTGGTGGACCGTTTCCTGAGACTCCTGTTGTATGCTCGTGAGAGCGCTTATGTCTGGGTGGGTGGGTGGAATTGGATCTGGACCCTGACCCGATCGATGATCCGGAGTCTGAAGTTTTTGCAGACTTAACAGTCCGAGCTCCAGAGTATCTTCTAGTTGCCTTTGCCTGCCATCCGATTCTATGTTCGGAAGGTCGGTCACCTCCTTTTGCAGGTGGGTATCCAACTCTATAGGGTCGGCGATCCGGACGTAGTCCGTCTTCAGTATAGGGGAAGAGTTGCCGTCTTGCTCCTCGACTACCGCTATCTGGTGGATGATCGGTGGAGATTTGATTTCTCTTTGGTTGGATTTGAGCCCGATCCGATCGTAATCTGTGGCGATTCCCAGGGCGGCGATACGATCAAGGGGCTCGTTTAAAGACGAAAAATCTGCCGGATCCATCTGCTTGGAGTGTTTGGGGTCGATACGAAGAGGATTTTCGATGGCCAGAGAGGTCATTGTCGGCTTAACGGATAAACGGGCGGTCGTGGTAAAGCTGCCTAACCGGAGGGTTTGGCCTGAGGCCAATTCTCCTCTGGTTGTGATATTGTCTTTAAGGACGAGGCGAGTCATCGATCCTGTTGTCGACGACACAGTGGAACTCTCAATGAAAGCACCAATGTCGGTGTCAAAACCAGCGGATCTCGGGTAGGTGGTCCCGAACTGTGCGTCTAAGGTCGATGGTAACAGGAGACAAGGGACATGATGTTTACCCAGGTTCGGGCCCTCTCTATGGAGGTAATACTCTACTTCCTGCTTGATTGATCTTGATGGATATGAGTATTACAAGAGTTGATCTACCACGAGATTGTAATGGCTAAACCCTAGAAGTCTAGCCTGTATAACTATGGTAATGAGTATCTGCCTTTCCGGACTAAGTCCTCCAGTTTATATAGACACCGGGACGATCTAGGGTTACACAGGGTCGGTTAGAAAGAAAGAAATCTACTTCATCCGGTCACCAAGCTTGCCTTCCACGCCAAGGAGAGTCCCATTTGGACACGGGTGCAGTCTTCGGTCTTCGTATCTTCACAGCCCATCAGTCCGGCCCATGGTTAACAGGCCGGACGCCCGAGGACCCCTTAGTCCAGGACTCCCTCATCCATCTCAGAGGAACATCATACCTTGATGGGTACGGTAACTGAGAGGATTCTGTCTGCGAGAAGCGGATTGAATGAAGCCTTCATGGGCCTGCTAAGAGGCTTCGAGGTATGCAATGTAATATCTTCAATTGCACTCTACATGCAAAAAATGCACTGATGTCTACTACGCAACCTTCTTCTTGTAGACATTGTTGGGCCTCCAAGTGCAGAGGTTTGTAGGACAGTAGCAAATTTCCCTCAAGTGGATGACCTAAGGTTTATCAATCCGTGGGAGGCGTAGGATGAAGATGGTCTCTCTCAAGCAATACTGCAACCAAATAACAAAGAGTCTCTTGTGTCCCCAACACACCCAATACAATGGTAAATTGTATAGGTGCACTAGTTCGGCAAAGAGATGGTGATACAAGTGCAATATGGATGATAGATATGTGTATTTGTAATCTGAAAAATATAAAAACAGCAAGGTAACAAGTGGTAAAAGTGAGCGTAAACGGTATTGCAATGTTAGGAAACAAGGCCTAGGGTTCATACTTTCACTAGTGCAAGTTCTCTCAACAATAATAACATAATTGGATCATATAACTATCCCTCAACATGCAACAAAGAGTCACTCCAAAGTCAGTAATAGCGGAGAACAAACGAAGAGATTATGGTAGGGCACGAAACCACCTCAAAGTTATTCTTTCCGGTCAATCCATTGGGCTATTCCTATAAGTGTCACAAACATCCCTATAGTTCGTAGTAAAATAACACCTTAAGACACACATCAACCAAAACCCTAATGTCACCTAGATACTCCAACACTACTAGGGAAAAGCCTAGTAGCAACGCGGGTTTTGGGCCTCTCAGTAGCGCGGGGACCGGCGCTACTAATAAGGCGCTACAGCTAACGTATAGCAGTAGCGCCTGTTGTCCCACACTACTGCTATAAATGAATAGATGTAGCGCTCTTTAGAAAAGGGCGCTGCTGATATTATCTGCAGCGCTGTTTACTGGGAAGCGCTACTGGTAATGCGGAGCTACTGCTAAAATTTCCCCCTTGCTACTACTAGTTTTATTAGTTCTTTTCACTGCATATTTGTTTTTGCATTTGTTTTTTATTTCAATAGGCTTTATACAATAATCTTTAGCATATCATACACATACAAATGTAATCATAGCATATACATACAATTAGTCTCATCAAATCATGTCATTATCATAATCATCATCCAACACAAAGTGGTCTCTCGTCATCATCTCAAAAATAGTGATACAAGTCTCGATTACTTGCAAATACATCGTCATCCATCTAAACAATGGTATACGCGAGAAGAGCTATCACTTTGAGTACATGAGTTCGTATCCCTCTCTCGCATTAGCGTGAACCTAAACTAACTACTGCCTGTCGCTCGGAAACCGGTACACCTGGGCCTGACACTCCGGCCACTTGTCGTATATATACTCCTGGCGTAGCACTTATTCACCAGCGATGATCTATGCACCTGCATCGTCACATGATTCGATGATATGCAACATATATAGTTGAGCAACAGAAAGAGATAGACTTGGCAAAAATAGAAACAACATATCATAAGCATAAATAACAAAGTTCATCGTACCCCAAAATGCCCTAACTAGAGTGATTTTCGCTAGTCGAGGAGGAGGACAGTTTAATTACATCACAAATAAAGTTTCACCGTGCATAACTCAAAGTTTTGTCATACAGAAAGTATGGACTAAACAGACACATTGTCATATATCGACAATCACTCCAACATGTCGTTCCATCCATCCATGTCAGGGAGATAGTCCCCGAGCCTAGTGAAAGGCTTCAGGTCGAGACGTTGAGCGGCTACCCATGTTCGGACGTCTTCCTGCGACATTTGTCCTTCTTCGTAGAACATCCCTATTTTTCTGACGACCTCCTTCATGATGATTTGGGCAAGTTTGCGCTGCATGTGATAGAACTCGGCTCGAAGTCGATGATCCTCGATATCTCCTACGTTCTTTGCCCATTGTAGAATATGGGCATCGCCGGATGTAGATGACATGCGAAGGTTCTGGTGATCCCGTTTGTACTCCAGCATGTGGTGTAGGACATAGAATCCATCATTAAGAGAATCGTTCGGTTGCTGGATGAAGTAGAAGTCGGTCTTATGGCCGAAGGCGAGCCCGCCGCCTCTTCTCTTCTTGTCCCTAACCACTCCACCCCTTGCTTGGTAGTAAAACATAGCACTATCGAGAACATCCTTGATGTGGGTGTAATCCTTTTTGTGAATGTTCTTCGACGAGTCCAAGTAAAGAGCGTGGGAGAATCGGGGGTATAGGATGATGAGGACGGCGCGCCGGTCGCTGCGCAAAATAAGTACACCTCAAATTACTTAGCCTCCACTGTGCAAATGAATGATTGAAATCGAAGGAAGGATAGCAGCGCGGATGACTTACACGGGATGATAAGGCACGAGAATCGCCTCCTTGTCCTTATTGGCGAGCATGAAACTGACGATGTAATCCCTCGCGTATTCACGGTGCTCTGCGCAGACTCCCAAGAAGCCCTCGTGCATGTAGTACGGGTCAGCGACACATATATGAGATATCTGCTCAAACCCGATGATGTAGTTCATGTGCAAGGCATAAAGGCGGACAAACGTAAAATCCAGCTTCTTCATGTGAAACATGTCGAATATGTAATCGTATCGGAGGAAGAACTTATCCGTGGGGAAGCTGTCGACGTACGACATTTGCCGCGGAACGTTAACCACGTAGAGTGGGTATCCTGGATCTGTCGAGGCGATGAGGCCTTTCTCTACCCATAGCACATCGTCATGAAGTCTCCTTAGATCGCCGAATCTGGCCCCTAGCGCTCTTGCGGGTAGGATTGGTTGACCGGGGATATGCCATTTATCCGCATCGGGGATATCTATACGGTTCTGAAGTCAAGGCTGCTGAGGCGGCTGGATCATAGAATCAGCTTTTTTTGCCTTTCCTCGCTCTCTTCCTAGACTTCTTTACTACCGAAAGGTCGTCCATAATACGTTGAGACGGCAATTCAGGCACCGACTCATGACGCTTAAACCCTGAGGAGGCGCCAGTATAGACATACTGTTCAGCGCCACCGTCGTCCTCATCCTCATCCATGGCGACGTCATCAGCGACTAATGGAGCCTCCTCCTTACCCCGTCCGCTATCACCCAACCCGACACCCGACGCTAATTGGGTAGGTGGGGTGTTGATGTTCATACCTTGCTGAGGCTGCATGCTCGTGGGTGTGCTCCCGACCGCCTCCAGACGAAGCAGACTCTTTGGCCACAACAGGACCCACCCATTGCAACAATCACCAAGCCGCCGCGGTGTCTCCTCGTCATCCACCAGTAGTATTGGAGGAGGCAAATTCTCGTGGCCTTGTTCGACACTGGCCACGGAAACCTTGAAGACGTTCGGGGGGATTGGCCGGCTGTGGAACAATGGTTCCTTAGGCTCCATTATCGTCGCCTTCCCCACGTCCACCTTCTGGTCGCCGATGGTGTACAATATGGTGCACGGGGTTTCGTCATCCTGCAAAGAAAAGTCTGCGACGTGAGACATTCGAAAGGCAACGAAAATGGGAGATTATACATTTATATTAAAGGGGGCCGGTGTGACAGATACCGTGAGGGCGTCGAGCTCAGCCAAAGACAAAGCACCGCCGAGCACGTCCGGTGTGGGAGCCGGTGTGGGAGCAGGTGCGGGAGCCGGTGTGGGAGCAGGTGCTCCCAAGAAGTCAGCAAGGCGAAAGTCCTCTGCATTTGCTTCTGGATTTTGCCTTGTCCAAGTGAAAACGCCCGTCACCAAGGAAGTAGACAAATCTGCAACCACCTGTTTTGCGGCAGCTACCGCTGTTGCGACTATCTGAGATGATTTCTTCTCAACCGCAATCTCAACCTTCTTGTCGATGTTTTCTTCACTTAACCTCCGTCTTTCCTTTCTCTCCTCCGTGGTCTCATGGTAGTACTTCTTCCACGTGGCGCCGTCTCCGACACCGTGCACGCATCCATACGACGGTCGAGTATCCACCGGTTGTCATTTCAGTATGTTCAACTCCCGGTTGAATGCAGTTTCCCACTTGGGCCTCGCCAATGCCTCAGACGGCGAGTCGCTTTCGGCCGCAATCCGGTGCTGCTCTCTCTGCAAAAGGCACAAGGATCGTTTACAAATATGACTAACGTGTGCAGTCGAATTGATCAGAAACTAAAATTACCAGCAGTCTCATGAACTCCGTAATGACCGGTGTTGTCTCGTAAACCTTCTTCACTGGGTCCCAACGGTGCCGGGCCCTCAGGACGTCACGCTCCCGCGGGACGGTGAAATCCGCCAAGGGGTCTGGGATGCCCAGACTCGCGGCTTGCGCGTCCTCCTGGGCCCATTTGGACCTCTTTCCGCCGTAACGACGGCTTCCGAGGTGGTGGCTCCCAATGTTCCTCTCTTGAAGCCCCTTCATGTACTTAGACTTTTTTTTGGCAGCTTCAGCCTCGCAAGCCTCCTTGAATATTTGAAACTGCTCTTCCGTGATTTTCGGATTATCCCTTACAATCTCGGAGTAGGGTTCCTTCTTGTCGATGATCTTTGCTTTCACTCGAGTTTTCCAGGCGGCCAACGCATCGCAAAACTTGGTCATGGCGTGTTTGTTTATCTTCTTCATTGTCGGGTCCTCGTCTGGATCTTCATAATCCTTCTCATTCCGGCCCGGGAACAAGAATATCTGGTGAAACTTCTTTAGGAGGGAGCTCCTCATATTTTCTATCTTCTGTAGTTTCTCATCGTTGATGGTGGCGGTTGTCCGTACGATGCAGCCTATTTGATTGTCGTAGCATCGACGCGCTTCCTCGAGCGCCTTTGGCTCAAAATTGCCGTCGTCCACCTCCGTGACCACCAGTCTAGTAGTCCTGAGTTTGTTAGGAAGTCACTGCCTCTTTGCTTTCGGTTCTACAGTACCGGCTCCGCTCCCCGAGGCAGCGCCGGTCTCAGTCTCAGGGCTGGTCTCGACGCCGGTCTGAGTCTCAGCGCCGGTCTCAGTCTCAGCACCGGTCTGCATGTCGGTCTCAGTCCCCGATGCCACCGGTGGGCCCAGCAACAACATCGGTTGATCGTCGGTAACGCTAAAAAATTCGTCTGCCGCCCGGTAGACGTCATCGCAATCACCAGAACCCTGTCCTTCATCGTTGCTAGCCATGTTTCCTATGATTAAGTCTAGTCAATTAATTCTAGACCTAATAAAATAAATAATGACATAAAAAGGCCTATTGTTTTGCAGGAACGTTGACTCCTTCCTGGTGCGGCAAATCCCGGGCACTCGGTATGTCCTAGTTTGTAGCACAAGTCATGCCGAAATTCATGGAAAATTTCGGCATGAACTTTGCTAAAAAGTGGACAAATCAAGAACCTGAAATTTGCCGGAACGGAAATGAATCAACATTCCGGCAAAACATATATAGGCCACTCAGCTTCATTTAAACAACAAAGCCACTTGGGCACAATCGAACCACTTCAATGAAAAGATATAACATGACCACTTCAATGAAAAGATATAATCAACAATAAAAGTCTAGGAAGGGATCATCTTTAAAATAAAACTTGCCTAAATAACCCAAATAATTAACCTAATTAAATTAGTTAACCTGACTAATTCTCTGTCAAAGCCCTAACTAAATTTTTGCCTAAATAACCTACATAATTAACCTATGCATGAGAGAGAGAGAGAGGAGGGGTGGGGGCTTACAGAGGATGGCTCCGGTGGTGGCGAGGGAGGCAGGGGCGTCTCCGGTGACGGCGAGGGAGGCAGTTGTGGCGAGGGAGGATCCGGTGGCATCGACGGCGGCTCCGGTGGCGTTGATGAGGCCGCGCGGCTCCGTGGCGTTGGGGGCGGCTCCGGTGGCGTCGACGGCGCACGGCTCCGGTGGCTCCGGGGGCGTCGACGTCGGCAGGAGACGGCGGCAAAGTGGGGCGACGGCGAATCGGGGAGATGGCGGCGGGGTGGGTCGAGAGATTTGGGGGGCAATGGTGGCCGGGGGGAAACGGTTTTTTGGTTTAGTCAAACGTAGCGGTAGCGCGTTTCGCAAAACGCGCTATAGCTAACTTAGCTATAGCGCGTTTTACAAAACACGTTACTGCTACGGCTATGTAAATTTCTCCCTTTTTTATTTCCTTTTCTGTTTCTAAAGCGGGGGTCTAGGAAACGCGCTGCAGCTATGTTAGCTATAGCGCCTCTTTCGAACACATGCTACAACTATGCCTTTCTATGTTTTTTCGCTTTTTCATTTATTTTGCTTTACATTTTATTTTTTTGTTTCTCCTTTTCTGTTTCTTTCATTTCATTTTCTTTTTTATTTGGTTATCATTTTATTTTATTTTGTTAGCAGTAGCGCTCTTCTTGTAAAACACGCTGCTACTCATTCCCTAGCTGCAGCGCGCTTCCTCCAAGCCCGCTACTGCTATGCGTAGCCTATCGTTCCACCAATGGGAATATTAGTAGTAGCGCTTTTACGATCACACGCGCTACACCTACAATTGTATCTGCAGCGCGGTTTTTTCTCAACCGCTATTGCTATCTAGCACTAGCGCCCTTTTTTGACCCGCGCTGTTGCTAAATTTCTGTGTATAAGGTTTTCCCTAGTAGTGCAATGTCACCTCAAGTATCCATGGGTATGATTATACGATATGCATCACACGATCTCAGATTCATCTATTCAACCAACACAAAGAACTTCAAAGAGTGCCCCAAAGTTTCTACCGGAGAGTCAAGACGAAAATGTGTGCCAACCCCTATGCATAGGTTCATGGGCGGAAACCGCAAGTTGATCACCAAAACATACATCAAGTGGATCACGTGATATCGCATTGTCACCACAGATAAGCACGGCAAGACATACATAAAGTGTTCTCAAATCCTTAAAGACTCAATCCGATAAGATAACTTCAAAGGGAAAACTCAATCCATTACAAGAGAGTAGAGGGGGAGAAACATCATGAGATCCAACTATAATAGCAAAGCTCGCGGTACATCAAGATCGTGCCAAATCAAGAACACGAGAGAGAGAGAGAGAGAGAGAGAGAGAGAGAGAGAGAGAGAGAGAGAGAGAGAGATCAAACACATAGCTACTGGTACATACCCTCAGCCCCGAGGGTGAACTACTCCATCATCGTCATGGAGAGCACCGGGATGATGAAGATGGCCACCGATGAGGGATCCCCCCTCCGGCAGGGTGCCGCTACAGGGTCCCGATTGGTCTTTGGTGGCGACAGAGGCTTGCGGCGGCGGAACTCCCGATCTATTCTATTCTCCAAAGGTTTTAGGTTATATTGGTATATATAGGTGAAAGAAGTACGTCAAGGGAGCCATGAGGGGCCCACGAGGGTGGAGGGCGCGCCCAGGGGGGTGGGCACGCCCCCCTGCCTCGTGCCTCCCATGTTGCTTTCTTGACGTGCACTCCAACTCTCCCGGGTTGCTTTCCTTCCAAAAATAACTTCTCCAGAAGGTTTCATTCCGTTTCGACTTCGTTTGATATTCCTTTTCTGCGAAACACTGAAACAAGGGAAAAAACAGGAACTAGCACTGGGCTCTGGGTCAATAGGTTAGTCCCAAAAATAATATAAAAGTGTTTAATAAAGCCCATAAATATCCAAAATAGATAATATAATAGCATGGAACAATAAAAAATTATAGATACGTTGGAGACGTATCAGCATCCCCAATCTTAATTCCTGCTCGTCCTCGAGTAGGTAAATGATAAAAACAATTTTTTTGATGTGGAATGCTACTTGGCATAATTTCAGTGTAATTCTTCTTAATTGTGGTATGAATATTCAGATCCGAAAGATTCAAGATAAAAGTTCATATTGACATAAAAATAATAATACTTCAAGCATACTAACTAAGCAATTATGTCCTCTCAAAATAACATGGCCAAAGAAAGTTCATTGCTACAAAATCATATAGTTTAGTCATGGTCCATTTTCGTCACACAAGAATGCTCTCATCATGCACAACCCCGATGACAAGCCAAGCAATTGTTTCATACTTTAGTAATCTCAAACTTTTTCAACATTCACGCAATACATGAGCGTGAGCCATGGATATAGCACTATGGGTGGAATAGAATATGATGATGGGGGTTATGTGGAGAAGACAAAAAAGGAGAAAGTCTCACATCAACAAGGCTAATCAATGAGCTATGGAGATGCCCATCGATTGATGTTAATGCAAGGAGTAGGGATTGCCATGCAACGGATGCACTAGAGCTATAAATATATGAAAGCTAAATAAAAGAAACTAAGTGGGTGTGCATCCAACTTGCTTGCTCACGAAGACCTAGGGAACTTGAGGAGGCCCATTGTTGGAATATACAAGCCAAGTTCTATAATGAAAAATTCCCACTAGTATATGAAAGTGACAAAACAAGAGACTCTCTATCATGAAGATTATGGTGCTACTTTGAAGCACAAGTGTGG
>LR880971.1:721778019-721790371 GCA_904067115.1 Aegilops sharonensis
TACATCAGGATCGTGCCAAATCAAGAACACGAGAGAGAGAGAGAGAGAGAGAGAGAGAGAGAGAGAGAGAGAGAGATCAAACACATAGCTACCGGTACATACCCTCAGCCCCGAGGGTGAAATACTCCCTCCTCGTCATGGAGAGCGCTGGGATGATGAAGATGGCCACCGATGAGGGGTCACCCCCTCCGGCAGGGTGCCGGAACAGGGTCCCGATTGGTTTTTGGTGGCTACAGAGGCTTGCGGTGGCGGAACTCCCAATCTATTCTGTTCTCCGAAGGTTTTAGGGTATATTAGTATATATAGGTGAAAGAAGTACGTCAGGGGAGCCACGAGGAGCCCACGAGGGTGGTGGGTGCGCCCCCTGCCTCGTGCCTCCCCTGTTGCTTTCCTGACATGCACTCCAAGTCTCTCGGGGTGCTTTCCTTCCAAAAATAACTTCTCTAGAAGGTTTCATTCCGTTTCAACTCCATTTGATATTCCTTTTCTTCGAAACACTGAAACAAGGAAAAAAAAACAGGAACTGGCACTGGGCTCTGGGTCAAAAGGTTAGTCGCAAAAATAATATAAAAGTGTTTAATAAAGCCCATAGACATCCAAAACAGATAATATAATAGCATGGAACAATCAAAAATTATAGATACGTTGGAGACGTATCATGCACCCCTGTATAGATAGTAGCCCCTGAGACTCTGCTTGGCGTCCAAGGGGAGGCGATCAGAGGATCAAAAAAGATATGCCCAAGAAATAGTCTAACTAAGTGGAACACAGGCTATTTCATCCACGACGACTGCCCGTGCTACATAGGTTGCAGATCTGAAGCAGAAACTTGATGTGGCGGATGACGACATCGCACTTATTAACATGCGGCTTGACGAGGCGCAAGATATGTTTTGGGGCAGTCGGTATATTTATGTATAATAACATGAGCATGAAGCTGAGAATTATATACTGAAATATGCATAGCTGCAGATGGTGCTGCCGCGGTTGAGACCCTACGGGCTGAGCTCGTCCGGGCCAAGGAGCAAGTCAGGATGAGTGATCCAGTTGCCGAGAAGGCAACCACTGAGTTAAAAGCCGGACAGGCTAGTCGGCGCCAAGCAAGGAGAGAATATCTACCATGGCGCGCGAGCTAAAGGATGCCACTATCCGATGTGAATTCATTGAAAAGGATAGCAAAGTCAAAACGACCGATCTCGACAAGGCCTTACAAGAGGCGAGAGAAGCACGGTCCGAGTCTAGAGCGGCTCGGGAGGAGATCCGGCAAGGTGGGGAAATAGCGGCCGGTAAGCCCTTCTTATTACAGACTAAATTCGGTGATCCGAAGTATGCCCCGCTTAACCAAATGTGGAGTTCTCCAGACGCATTCTTGGACCTGCCGAAGAGTGTCTCCGATGCGGCACAGTTTTACCAAGCGCAAGAAGGACACACAACGGAGAAGCTTTTCTGGTCGCAATTCAGCATGCCAAAGCGTCCGCTGTTGCTAAACGAACAGATGGCCCAGTGGGCCGAGCTCCATAGAATATCCGGATCTTCCATGAAGGACGTCGTGGTCCGGCTGTGGCCGACAGAGCCAATTCCGAATAGTTATTTCAGTTTCGTGCAACGATGTGTTGATGCAGTGCCGCGTATCGATGCCGTTAAGCGATTGGCATGCATTGAAGGTGCACAGATGGCCCTTGCCCGCGTCAAGACATACTAGGCGAAGATGAAGGACACCGATATTGCAACAAGGAGTCCACCCAAGGGCAAGGACCATCACACGTCAGAACATTATTTCGAGGATGTCCTTGAGGGTGCCTGCTTGATAGAGGGTCAGTGCTCGAACGATATGATATTCGAGTGATTGTACCGAAATTGTAAAAACAATATTATGATATATTAAGGCTATGTTTTTTATACTTTTGCCTAGAAGTTTTGGGTCCACTTGTGTGGCCGTTTTCTGTATAATCTGAAAGTTTACCAGTCGTCGGCTTCGGCCCCCTCGCGTATAATAACGGGGTGTTCGGAAAAGCACTTGATCACTCTTGAACCGACGTCTGGGTCCGTGAATGAGGTGTCAATGCGGCGAACTAGGCAATCGGACTATAGGGCTTTAACACTTTCACTTAGCTGTCGGCGTTCTGGGAACGGGGGTCCCCAGACTTGCCTGCCTGCGGCCTGCGGCGTGGCTCAAAGGGGGCCCAACACGACCCATCTTCACCAACACAAGCTCAAGACCCTCGCGAGGGGCCAAGCCTCGCAGGGCGGAAGACAAGGAGCTTCCTCAGGCACGGCCTCATCAGGCTGGCTCGCGAGGAGGCGGAGAGATCAAGGCGGGGTACCTCACGAGGTGCCCATGACGCAAGCCATGACGACCAAGGGCGCCAGGCGGGCGCCAGCCCGCGCAGTGTCCTCCTTTCCTCTTTGGTGCAAAGGGAGCAAGCGCAGGCTTGAGCATCAAGCAAAGGCATCCATTTTGGTGCAACAAGACCAAGACCAGCCCAACGGCAGGAAGGAAGTTATTGTGGAGCCCAAGCAGGCGTCACCACCAGAGCCTTTGACAGGCGAGGACCAACTTTAGTCAGGATAAGTGTACCAGATGTTCCCCTTCAAAATGGCCAATTGTTGGCTCCCTTCCCGCTCAATATTTGGGGAGAGGCCCAGGGCCTTTGCCTATAAATAGGACTAGCCACCCACAGGGTAGAGGCATCTGGAATCCAGAGAGAAAGGGAGGGAGAGAGAAGCGACTGAACTCCTCATTGCAGTTCATCGCACCGACCAAGAACAGACCCTCGCGAGGCTGTTCTTCCTTGTATTGTTCATCACCATCAGCCCAAGAGGCAATCCACCACACCACAAACTAGAGTAGGGTATTACACCACAATGGTGGCCCGAACTAGTATAAACCTTGTGTCTCTTGTGCCGTTCCTTTCGTAGCTTAGATCCTAGCGAGGCGGCGGGGTGCAGGTTGGTAGAGGGCGAGATCTCCGCGCGCACCCCAGTGTTCGAACCTCAAGGGTCTGCCGGAACCCGAAATCCGACATTTGGCGCGCCAGGTAGGGGTGCGCCGGGATCCACCTTCTGCCACTTCGTGTCCCGTCGCATCGTCATCATCATGTCCGTCGACCGGGAAGGCAACCCCGATCCCTGGGCGGCTTGGCCCGCCCACGCAGAGCCGCTCGCCTCGGGCGACCCCATGCCCCAGGCAGCTCGCGGTCCGCAGGGCGCTGCGGGCCGCGGGCGACGCAGACAGGCATCGACAGCTCTCACGCCGCGGCAGGCGCGGTCAGCAGCAAGGGCCTCCAACCACGTCGCGGTCACGACGCCATACACCCGCCGGGAGCAGGCGAACTCAAGGGCCGCGCTCACGGTGGCCCGAGAGCTACTACAGTGCTGGCTGCTGGAGGGCGGCCGCGACGTGCTGCTAGAGCGGGTGGCAGAGCTCCTGGGCTTTGCCGCCTCGGGGGCTCACCCCTTCTGCACCCAGCTCCCACCTCAGGTCCAGGGCGGCCCGCGCGGGGGCTCCACATGCGCCCGCGGGCTCCAAGGCTACTCCAAAACCGGCAAAGCTAACAGTACCGGGCCAGCAGCAGCGCTGCCTCCGCTCCCGGCCAGCGAAGAAGGACTCGTCGCGACCCATGGCCCCAGTGGGCCGCCGCGCTACCACCCCCGGGTGGGCGTCTCAAGAAGAGCTGCATGGCACGCGGAGCACTATGGCGCGGCCTTCGGGATGGCGGCCCCAGAAGAATACGTGCCCCACATGATGGACCAAGGGCACCCGCATGAGGGCGAACAAGGCTCGCTCCTCAGCCCAAGCTGGGGGGACGAGGCACCAGAAGCTGAGCTCTTCCATGAGCCTCGGGAAGGCCCTGCCGGCCACGCTGGAAGCGACGATTATCGGGTACCGCTAATTCCTCAGGAGCAGGCATACACTAATCATGGATCGCAGGAGGTGCAGGTCGCCACAGCAAGCGGCTGCCCCGCTCCCGCAGTCTCCTACCCCTCAGGAGGAGGGCATCGGGGGCTGCAGGAGAGGGGCAGAGATCCGGCATCACCACCGCGGCGTTCGGAGCAAGGCGTTCTCATGAGGTAGGCCCTCTGCTGGAGAGGTACCTCAGGGCCTGCCCCTGGCGGAGGACCCGTGGTCGTCGGGGGAACCGCTGGCGACCGCTCTACCCCATCGGCGGCGTCCTGGTTTCCGGTCGTCGTTGATGGCACTAGAGTGTGGCCCAAGGCGGGGCCCTCGTCTGGCGATATGAAGCAAGGCCGGTACCTGTGAAGAAGGCCCAGTGCCTGTGAAGCTCACCGCCCCGTGACACTCTCACGTAATAATGAGTGGGGCTGTACACGCCCCGGAGTCTCAGGGGTGCCGGCCTCAGGCCCTGGGGCTCCCTCCCACGCCCAGTGGCAGCACTTAGCTCCGCGCTGGTGAGAAGACGTCCAAGATTAGACTAGGTGACGGACGCGGCCTTTTTCTGCTTTCATTGCTTTTCCCTTTGGTTGTCACTTTCCCCCGCTGGATTTAAGTTGGATTCGAATTTGAGATTTGCGTGTGTTTGGGGAAGGGGTGCTTAGTCTCGTTCGAGCAATCTCTCGCGTTCCGGTTACCGCTTTGCCTCAGCTGCCTCCCCTCGTGAGCCCCTCGCGAGCCGGGTCAGGCCTAGCTTGCATGCAGCCCAGTCTGCCGCCGTCGCATCCTCTCAGGAGGTTTTTACTGCAGGTCCTATGGATTCGAGGAGGAGACACTCAAGACACCACAGCCTTCCACATGCTATCTCAGGGCCCGCTCGGGACAAAGGTAAACTAGCCAGCCAGCTCGTCGCTTAGCCAACCACTTGGCGCGGGCATACAAGCGATGTAGCGTCTACTAAATACGTTGAACACAAGTTTTACATGAGGGGCTCCCCCTCCCAAAATGCTCTTACAACCATCAGGCCAAAACCTGAGCTCTATTCGTGCAGGGTAAGGAAACAGGAACGAAGAGTAGTCAGTCGGATAAATCCCCCAATGCATCCTCAGGAGCACCTCCCGAACTGTTGTTGGCGTCGCTGGCCTCGCCGTCGCTCTCTGCGTTGCCGTCAGCGGCGTCAGGGCCGTTCACCACGCCGCCTTCATCAGCCACCACGATCACGCCGTCGTTGTCCGAAGCGAAGGCCCTGACGAGAGCGTCTACATTGTCTTCCACCCAGTGCGCCAGGTCGTCCCGGACGGCCTGGGGTACTGGGGCGATGGCGGCGTCGAAGTCGAAGTGGGGGTCCATATTTCGGAGATGGCTGAAGACGCGAGAAAAGGCGCACCCGAGCAGGGCGCGGCTCCTCTCCTCCACCAACATGTCAGCCCTGACCGACCGCGCCTCCAGCTACGTCACCACGTCGGTGAAGAACTGAAGGTTGCCAGCGTAGTTAACTGCGTGCGGCTCGCCAACGGCCGCCTCACAGATGTTACCCAAGGCTGTGTTGGCTCTCTCCCGGAGCGTGGTGAGCATGGGGCCGTGCTCATGCTCCAGGATCCGCCGCTGGCGTATCTCGTCCGCATTCTGTCGCGCGACGGCCTCGGCCTCGTCCACCCGTTGGAGAAGAAGAAGCACCTCGGCACGGGAGGTAGTTGACTCCTCCTGCGCCACCTCGAGGGTGGCTCGAGAAGCATCAGCCCGCCGCGTCGCTTCCTCTAGCTTGACCCTCAAGGCAGCAGTTCTACCTTCAGCCTCAGCCCGGATCAACCCCAGCCTCTCCTCGAACTCGCGCTAAAGGTTCAAGCGCGCCGTCGCCACCCGACGTCCGACCTCCTCCAGGACACGGGCTTCCCGCGCAGCGACATCATCCTCCGCCTGCATCACCAAGAGCTCCCTTGTCTCCAGGCGTTCATACTCGCGTGCGCGTTCGGCGGCCTCCAGCGTCAGCGCCTCCTCACGCTTCTGGAGCTCTACTGGGTCGCCTGAGGCCACCCTCATCGACGCAAGGGCCACCTCGCGCAGCTCCACCTGCTCCTCCAATAAGTGGCACCGGGCCAGGAGTTCCCGCGCCCGCTCCTCCGCCGCCTCTCGCCGCCGGTCAGCTTCCCGGGCCTCCTCGACCACCCGGGAAAAGGCCTCCCAAGAGGCCGCCAGCGACGCCTTGGCCTCCTCATTGTCAAGATCACACTGGTGGCGCGCAAGGGCAACAGCTGCCCTCAGCTCACGCCTCTCTGCAGCCAGGCGTAGGCCCTCGGCCTCGAGGCGCGCGTCTTCATCAGCGAGCTCTTCACCAAGCAGGCTCACCGCGTCAGCCGCCCTCCGAAGAAACCCTTGGCGAAGAGCGCGACGCTCCCGGCCGCGCTCGAGTATGTCTTCCACACCATCATCCGCCCCAAGCGAGCGCCGGGGGCCGCGAATCAGCACTCCCCCTCCGGGCAGGGGGCTGGGGGCTGGCGCCCTCGCGACGGCTGGGCACGCCTCGCCAGAAGCCTGGCCTGGAGCCAGCCCATCCCCAAAAGAAGAGCGCAGGGAATACCTCAGCCAATCACAGTCCACGACCAGACGAGAAGCCCACGACAGGCTGACTATGCCACGAGAAGGCTCGAGAAGGAGGGTCGCGAGGCGCGCAGGGTTGCGATGCGCCTCAGGATGGTTCGCCTCTCCGACCGGCCTCACCACAAGGGCTCTGCTGCTCGGAGTTCTCGAAGGCGGTGAAGAGGGTGGAGCCAAGGGGGATGGCTCCTCAGCCATCTCCATGAGCTCGGCGGTAAGGGCCCTGCGGAGCAAGGATCAGTAAAAGCAATAGAAGGATCGGGAGCTAGGAAAGGGGGAGGCTTACTCGTCGATGGCGAAATACTTCCTGCGCTTCAGCAGGTGACAAGGGTAGTCGTCACCAAGGCCTCCCTTCTCTTCCGGAGGGCCTCAAAGTCCACGCGGAAGCGACCCAAGAGTTGAGCGCAAGGGTCAGCCTACGGCGAGGAAGAAGCGTCAAGGCGACCCGCGTCAGGGGCGTCTACCTGATGCGCGCCGCCAGTCACCTCACCAAGAAGAATAGTTGGGGCCCCAGGGGCCTCAGCCGCAGGCGCTGCGGGCAGCGGCTCGCCGCCTTCAGCCGCGGCAGCACGGGCCTCAGGAGCTGCACCCTCAAGAGTGCCGCCCGGCACCGTCACCCCGGCGGAGGCCCCCACGGCCTCCGGCGGTCCATGCCTCCCTGCTCCGCCACTTGAGGAAGGGCCGCCGTGGCCGACTGGAAGGGCGGCCACCACAACTGGGTTCTCGCGAGGCCCCCGGAGGCCAGCGGGGCGCAGGCCCCATTCATCGAAGACGGGCATCTGATTCACAAAGTCACCCATGTTCGGGCAGAGGTACAACAAGGCCCCCCCTTGCCGGATGCTGCCAGGGGTGGGGTCCCCAGTCAAGACTAAGAGCACTTTCCTCAGCGCTTCAGGCGTCAGGTCCTCTTCCTGGAGCCTCATACGATCCTCACGCCCACTGAAGGCCCACATCCGGCGAGAGTGACGTTGGAGAGGGGCAACACGGCACAGCAGGAACTCCTTCACCACCTTGGGCGCCGTCACGCCAAGCGCCCTCAAGAACGCGAAGCGGCGCCAGACGAAAACGAACCGGGAACTCGTGAGCGTCTCCTGGCCCCAGCCCGAATTGGGAACAACAGGCGAAGATGGCTCCGACAGCAGGGGGCTGGGCACCCCTACATCCACGTATAGCCATCGCTCGCGGAACCCAGGCGAGGGTGGAGGAAGGCTGAAGTCAATCCCTGAAGCCGCTGTTTCAGGTGCGGCAATGAAGCTCACGCACCCCGAGCATTGGGTGGGGTCGACAAGGCGCAGAGAGAAGAAGTGGCGCAGCAAGGCAACTAAGAGAGAGATGCCCATCATTGCCTCGCAAACAAAGGCGAAGACCGCAAGGAGAGTGATGGATTCGGGACCCAGATGCATCCTATGGATCTGATAGTGGGAGAGCACAGCGTTGAAGAAATTGGAAAAGGGGGGAACCAGTCCCGCCCACAGGGCGTCAGCAAAATACCGGACCTCAGTGACTATCCTGTCGATGGAGAAGTGGGACGCGGGCCAGGCTGTCGTCCTCCCGCATTCGTTGAGGATGGTGGCCAAAGCCGAGCTGACCTTGCCCAAGCCCTCTCAATTGAGTATGATCGACTTATCGACGGCGGGGGCTGCCGATGACGGCGAGCAAGGCGGAGGCATAGGCTTCTTCCCTCTTCCCTTCTTCGTCGGAGCCATGGCAACAGAAGGGGCCGGGGGGGTGAAGGTTCGAGATTGGATTGGGAGAAGATGCTGGAGTTCGGGAGGAGGAAGAACAGGGGACGGTCGAGCAGTGAAAAGGGGAGCGGCTGTGTGCGACTACGAGTCCGCCTAGCATGGCACAAAATAAGGTGGCGTGGGGGAACAGTGCCGCCCATGTCCAATCAACCGCCACGCGGTGCCCAAGGTCGCAGGCTGTTAGGGCCCGCGGCGCTTCGCACTTGCCCTTTCGCCTCTCTGCATGGCCAAGTCCGGGCGCGCCTTGGGCCCGGGGGCTACTGTTGGCATTCTGGGAACGGGGGTCCCCAGACTTGCCTGCCTGCGGCCTGCGGCATGACTCAAAGGGGGCCCAACACGGCCCATCTTCACCAACACAAGCTCAAGACCCTCTCGAGGGGCCAAGCATCGCGGGGCGGACGACAAGGAGCTTCCTCATGCACGGCCTCATCAGGCTGGCTCGCGAGGAGGCGGAGAGATCAAGGCGGGGTACCTCACGAGGTGCCCATGACGCAAGACATGACGACCAAGGGCGCCAGGCGGGCGCCAGCCCACGCAGTGTCCTCCTTTCCTCTTTGGTGCAAAGGGAGCAAGCGCAGGCAAGAGCATCAAGCAAAGGCATCCATTTCGGTGCAACAAGACCAAGACCAGCCCAACGGCAGGAAGTCATTGTGGAGCCCAAGCAGGCGTCACCACCAGAGCCTTTGACAGGCGAGGACCAACTTTAGTCAGGATAAGTGTACCAGATGTTCCCCTTCAAAATGGCCAATTGTTGGCGCCCTTCCCGCTCAATATTTGGGGAGAGGCCCAGGGCCTTTGCCTATAAATAGGACTAGCCACCCACAGGGTAGAGGCATCTGGAATCCAGAGAGAAAGGGAGGGAGAGAGAAGCGACTGAACTCCTCATTGCAGTTCATCGCACCAGCCAAGAACAGACCCTCGCGAGGCTGTTCTTCCTTGTATTGTTCATCACCATCATCCCAAGAGGCAATCCACCACACCACAAACTAGAGTAGGGTATTACACCACAATGGTGGCCCGAACTAGTATAAACCTTGTGTCTCTTGTGCCGTTCCTTTCGTAGCTTAGATCCTAGCGAGGTGGCGGGGTGCAGGTAGGTAGAGGGCGAGATCTCCGCGCGCACCCCAGTGTTCGAACCTCAAGGGTCTGCCGGAACCCGAAATCCGACATTAGCCATAGGAGTTTGATGGTGGGTCTACGATATAGCCCCTGGTATGTACGCAGTTATCCGAATACGATGCGTTACATAGGTGACTAGAAGAACGGTCCTTCGTGTAATACGGAAAGAATTGCGAAAGGTTTTGATAAGTCATCGAGTGGTTGACCAGCTCTCACCGCATCATGACAGTCAGTTTTCGGCTTTCTCTACTGAGGTGCTTGACCAGATGAACCAGAAACACAATCGCAGTAGTTCTCCCTTTACTACCTTAGCCGATAGGACGGAACGTAAGGTAGCAAGCACAGGAGCCGGGCAAGCCAACTATTGACCAAAGACATGATTCAGAGCTGACGCATATAAGGTCAAACTCGTGACGCCGAAGTATGCTATAAAGATGTTCGGACTAGTCGGCAACCCATATGTAGCCGTATCGAGCCCCTGGCAATCTGTGCCGAGGTGCGTGCGTGAAACAACCAAAGAAGCAAAATTCAACTTGTAGAAAAAGCAAATACTGAATACGGGTTATGTTCACTGAAATCTAATTGACACGCCAAATGCAATCTTACAAATTATAATGCTACTACCCGGGCTATTTGACATGCCGGTGGTCGAAGGCTGAGGAAAAAGGCACTTTACAGGTTTGAAATAAAGAGTGCGGTCTTACAAAAATCATTTGGACCTCCTGTCACACGTCTGCGCTGCCTTGCCTCGGTGAAAGGACACCTTAGCAGGAATAGCATTTGGTTATTTGTACGAAGCCAAACTTAGAGAGAGTTCGTAAAATGACCAGGCTTTGAGTCACCTATGGTAAAAGATAAAAAATAGTTAGAAAAAGAAAAAAGACTATGAGAGTGTGGACCGCGTTGTAGGCCTGTCCGTATTGTGCCTCCGCCGATGACCATGGTATTTTAAGTGCATAGTTATGTATGCACGGTACAAACTCCGTGGCTATATGAGGTGAACGACGGAGGCCGAACTGCTAATCTAGCTCTAAGATTGGTCGGTCCTGTTTAGTAGAGACCGGCGGCCTGATGGCCGATGAGATACGCGACTTGATGAGGCCACTTGTACTTTGGCTGCAGTAGCCATAGTATACTCTTCTGTACAGAGGGAGCGTTCTGCATTTCCATTTATCGTGATGATGCCACGTGGACTGGGCATCTTAAGCTTTAGATAGGCGTAATGTGAAACCGCATTGAAACGAGCAAAAGCGGTAAGCCCGAGTAGTGCCTGGTAGCTACTGCGAAACAGGACAATATCGAAGGTCAAGCCTTCGCTTCGAAAGTTGTTCGGCGAACCGAAAATGACTTCCAGTGTAATTGAGCCCGTGTAGTGAGCTTCTATAATGGGTACTGCTCCCTTGAAGGTATTGGTGGTGGGCCTGATTTTTGAAGGATCAATGCCCATTTTGCGGACAATGTATTGGTAAAGTAGATTAAGGCTACCGCTGCCGTCCATAAGGAATTTTGTGAGATGGAATCCATTGATAATTGGGTCGATGATCAGAGCTACCGAACCTTCGTGACGGATACTGTCTGGGTGGTCCTTTCAATCAAAAGTGATCGGGCAGGCCGCCTATTGGCTAAATTTTGGGGTGACCGGCTTTATGGCATATGCGTCCCGTAGTGCGTGCCTGCGCTCCCCTGTAGGGGTGTGCGTCACGTATACCATGTTTACGGTTTTCACTTCGGGGGGAAATTGCTTCTGACCCCCGGTGTTCGGTTGGCGAGTCTCTTCATCATCGCTGTCACTGGGTGGCCCCTTCCCCTTGTGTTCGGCATTAAGCCTGCCGGCTTGTTTGAAGACCCAACAACTTCTGTTGGTGTGAGTAGCTGGTTTATCGGGGGTGTGATATGTCTCCGTCGTATCTATAATTTTTGATTGTTCCATGCCAATATTATACAACTTTCATGTACTTTTGGCAAATTTTTATACTATTTTTGGGACTAACATATTGATCCGGTGCCCAGTGCCACTTCCTGTTTCGCAGAAACCCCATATCAAACGGAGTCCAAACGGGATAAAAACGGACGGAGAATATTTTTGGAATATTTGTGAAATATGGGAAGAAGAATCAACGCGAGAAGGTGCCCGAGGGGGACATGAGGCAGGGGGCGCGCCCCTGACCCTCGTGGGCCCCCCGTCAGGCGGTTCCTGCTCTTCTTTGGCCACAAGAAAGTTAATTTTTGGAGAAAAATATGGGCGAAGGTTTCAATCCAATCGAAGTTACGGATCTCCGGATATATAAGAAACGGTGAAAAGGCAGAATCCAGAACGCAGAAATAGAGAGAGACAGAGAGACAGATCCAATCTCGGAGGGGCTCTCACCCCTCCCATGCCATGGGACCCAAGGACCAGAGGGGAAATCCTTCTCCCATCTAGGGAGAAGGTCAAGGAATAAGAAGAATAAGAAGGGGGGCCCTCTCTCCCTCTCTTCCGGTGGCGCCGGAACACCGCCGAGGCCATCATCATCACCGCGATCTACACCAACACCTCCATCATCTTCACCCACACCTCCATCATCTTCACCAACATCTCTGAGGGAGTCCTGGACTAGGGGGTGTCCGGATAGCCGAACTATCATCTTCGGCCGGACTCCTGGACTATGAAGATACAAGATTGAAGACTTCGTCCCGTGTCCGGATGGGACTTTCCTTGGCGTGGAAGGCAAGCTTGGCGATACGGATATGTAGATCTCCTACCATTGTAACCGACTCTGTGTAACCCTAACCCTCTTCAGTGTCTATATAAACCGTAGG
This sequence comes from Aegilops sharonensis, assembly GCA_904067115.1. NCBI lineage: Eukaryota > Viridiplantae > Streptophyta > Magnoliopsida > Poales > Poaceae > Aegilops > Aegilops sharonensis. The sequence goes on from LR880971.1 coordinate 721,790,170, forward strand.
GTTTTAGTCCGTAGGACGAACAACAATCATACCATAGGCTAGCTTGTAGGGTTTAGCCTCTCCGATCTCGTGGTAGATCTACTCTTGTACTACCCATATAATCAATATTAATCAAGCAGGAGTAGGGTTTTACCTCCATCAAGAGGGCCCGAACCTGGGTAAAAACATCGTGTCCCTTGTCTCCTATTACCATCCGCCTAGA
>LR880971.1:721797957-721843333 GCA_904067115.1 Aegilops sharonensis
TTCGTGGCCCCTGCAGTACCCACATTATTCCTGTTATTTTTTGCAACCACATTTATTATATATATAATCCCATAAGGTATTACTTACCTTCCTTGTCCTCGAGCTGCTTCTTGGCAAGGCCGAGCTCGTTCTCGGACCGCTCAAGGCTCTCTTTCAATGTATTGACCTCCGCAGTCAGTGCGGCAGAGGTCAGCAGCGCAGCCTGCATTCCCATATTGACATAATTATGTTAGACTCCTGCGTATATCTTTTTAGATCCTCAGTTCGGCTTTTCTTTCCGAACACCGAACTAAGCATCAGGGGCTACTGTCTATGCGGTTATCTTCTTACATATCTTAAAAAACTTACCTCAAAGCCTGTTAGAAGGCTGTTGCAGGCTTCAGTCATACGGCTCTTGGCGGACTGCACTTTCTGGATCACCACACTCATAACAGTGCGGTGCTCCTCGTCGATGGAGGCGCTGTTGAGCGCCTTCAGGAAGCTATCCGGTGCCTCCGGTTGGACGGAGGACACCGACGTCGCAGTCTGGCCCTTCTTACGAAGGGGCCGCCTGCCGGACCTCGGAACCACTGAAGGTTCCGGTACGGAGTCCGGACCAGGGTCGGACTTAGAGCCCTTGGGGGTTTTATTCCCCTCGCGCCTGGAGTCCGGGGGGTTGCCTTGCGGCACCTCTTGGGCCACCTCCTCCTGACCAGGCCCCTCTTGGGGCCCCACCTCAACGTCATCGGCGGCGCGAGGAGAGGAGGCGGCCGGAAGTGAAGTGCTCTCCACATCCGACGAATCCAGGGACCCGCTCGACGAAGTGGCAAGCTCATCCTTGGGCGGGCTGCATGGTTGTATTCGGCATTAGAAGACACTATGCGACAAATGAAAAAGCCATGAGTTATTCGGAATCGGGACACTTACGATCTCGCCAGGGGCTTGGCCCTTGATGGCCACTCCTCTTCGCCGTCGCCGGCGTCGGTGGAGAAGTTCGGAGGAAGGGTCCTTCCCTTCTTGGACCCTCCGGCCTCCCCAGTCGGGGAAGCCTTCCTTTTCTTTTCTCCCCCCACTGGGGGAGAGGCTTCTTTTTCCTCCTCCTCATTTTCACGGGAGGATTCCGCCTCAGAGTCGTCGGATGATGACTCCGACGGCACCGGGCGCCGGGCACTCATTCGAGTTCCCGTGGCCTTCTTCTTGGCATTCTTCTCCGGCACCACGTGCGGTGCCGGAACCAGCAGCCCCGTCAGGCGGGCATCTACTGGGTCTTCTGGCAAGGGAGCCGGACAGTTAACCTGCCCGGACGTGTTCTGCCAGTCCTGTCAAAGGTAAGGGAGTTTAGATCCCGCATAGAATCAAACTATGAAAGATAAGAGTCCCGTAAAGGGCTAAATAGCCTACCTCGGTAGCTTGACGCTGCGAGCTAAATCCGCGATCTTCGGTAGCGGATGTGGGAGCCTCGGTGCCCTTGAACAGCGCCTTCCAGGCATCTTCGTACGTAGTGTCGAAGAGCCTTTTCAGAGTCCGGTGCTGCTCCGGATTAAACTCCCACAATTTGAAGGCCCGTTGTTGGCATGGGAGGATCCGGCGGACGAGCATAACCTGGATTACATTGACAAGTCTGAGATTCTTGTTCACCAGGGTTTGCATGCAGGTCTGGAGTCCGGTCAGTTCTTCCGGATTACCCCACGTTAGGCCCGTATCTTTCCAAGAGGTGAGCCGCATGGGGAAACCAGACCAAAATTCGGGGGCCATCGCCCATTTAGGGTCGCGCGGCTCGGTGATGTAGAACCACCCCGATTGCCACCCCTTCACGGTCTCCACAATGGAGCCCTCGGGCCATAGGACGTTGGCCATCTTGCCGACCATGGCGCCTCCGCACTCCGCTTGGCGGCCGCCCACTACCTTCGGCTTGACATTGAAGGTCTTCAGCCATAAGCCGAAGTGGGGCTGGATGCAGAGAAAGGCCTCGCACACGACGATGAACACCGAGATGTTGAGGACGAAATTCGGGGCCAGATCGTGGAAATCTAGGCCATAGTAGAACATGAGCCCCCGGACAAATGGGTGAAGTGGAAAACCCAGTCCGCGGAGGAAGTGGGCGAGGAACACCACCCTCTCATGGGGCCTAGTGGTGGGGATGAGCTGCCCCTCGTTGGGGAGCCGATGCGCGATGTCGCCGGACAAGTATCCGGCCTTCCGCAGCTTTTTTACTTGACCCTCCGTGACGGAGGAGTCCATCCACTTGCCTCCTGCTCCGGACATGGCTGGAGAAGGTTGAGGAAGGATGTGCGGACTTGGGCGCTGGAGCTCGAGTGCGCGGAAATGGATGAGCAAAGGAGGAAGAAGGCGTAGGTGAAAAGGTGGATCCTTATCCCCTTATATGGGCGGACGGAGCTATGCGTCCCCACCAGCCTGATAAAACTCGCTTATCCCCCAAGCGCGGTAATCAATGGCACGGTTGGGTTACCCACGCCCGTATTGATGAGAATCCCGGAATAAGGGGGCACGATCTCCGCTTTGACAAGACGTGCCAGGGAAACCGCCTCGCTAAACGCGATGAGGTGGAATAGTAGAAAACGATTCGAATAAAGGCCTGATCGTGGTGTGATGTCATGCCGCGGAATACGTCAGCAGATCTTTGTAAAGATTATTCTCTCTACGGTGGTATGTGGAACTTGTTTTTCAGAGCCGGACACTATCCTTTTGTTCAAAATCTTCTATGATGAATTCAGAGGAGGAACCCTCCTTGCAATGCCGAAGACAATATGCTCGCCGGACTCGTCGTCATTGAAGCCTGGTTCAGGGGCTACTCAGGGAGTCCTGGACTAGGGGGTGTCCGGATAGCCGAATTATCATCTTCGGCCAGACTCCTGGACTATGACGATACAAGATTGAAGACTTCCTCCAATGTCCGGATGGGACTTTCCTTGGCGTGGAAGGCAATCTTGGCGATACGGATATGTAGATCTCCTATCATTGTAACCGACTCTGTGTAACCCTAACCCTCTTCGATGTCTATATAAACCGGAGGGTTTTAGTCCGTAGGACGAACAACAATCATACCATAGGCTAGCTTCTAGGGTTTAGCCTCTCCGATCTCGTGGTAGATCTACTCTTGTACTACCCATATCATCAATATTAATCAAGCAGGAGTAGGGTTTTACCTCCATCGAAAGGGCCCGAACCTGGGTAAAAAAACCGTGTCCCTTGTCTCCTGTTACCATCCGCCTAGACGCACAATTCGGGACCCCCTACCCGAGATCCGCCGGTTTTGACACCGACAATCTCCATCACCTTCCCCCATCTATCTACAGCGGTCCACTCTCCCGCAACCCGCTGTACCCTCTACTTGAACATGGCGCTTTATGCTTCATATTATTATCCAATGATGTGTTGCCATCCTATGATGTCTGAGTAGATTTTCGTTGTCCTGTCGGTGATTGGTGAATTGCTATGATTGATTTAATTTGCTTGTGGTTATGTTGCTGTCCTTTGGTGCCCATCCTATGAGCACGCGCGTGGATCACACCTTAGGGTTAGTTGTATGTTGATAGGACTATGTATTGGAGGGCAAGAGTGACAGAAGCTTCTACGTAGCATAGAAATTGATGCATACGGGATTGAAGGGGGACCAATATATCTTAATGCTATGGTTGGTTTTTACCTTAATGAACGTTAGTAGTTGTGGATGCTTGCTAATAGTTCCAATCATTAGTGCATAGAATTCCAAGTAAGGGATGACATGCTAGCAGTGGCCTCTCCCACATAAAACTTGCTATCGGTCTAGTAAAGTAGTCAATTGCTTAGGGACAATTTTGCAACTCCTACCAACACTTTTCCACACTCGCTATACTAACTTTATTGCGTCTTTATCTAAACAGCCCCTAGTTTTTATTTACGTGCGCTTTATATTCTTGCAAACCTATCCAACAACACGTACAAAGTACTTCTAGTTTCATACTTGTCTTAGGTAAAGCGAACGTTAAGCGTGCGTAGAGTTGTATCCGTGGTCGATAGAACTTGAGGGAATATTTTTTCTACCATTAGCTCCTCGTTGGGTTCGACACTCTTACTTATCGAAAGAGGCTACAATTGATCCCCTATACTTGTGGGTTATCAAGACCTTTTTCTGGCGCCGTTGCCGGGGAGTCATAGCGTGGGGTGAATATTCTCGTGTGTGCTTGTTTGCTTTATCACTAAGTAATTTTTATTTTCTATTCTTATTTGTTCTCTATCTTTAGTTATGGATATGGAACACAAAATACCAACAAAATTCGGTTTACTTGCTACTCATGGAGATGTGGAACCTTCTAAAACCCTCGATGCTCGTTATGTGATAGATATTATGTACTACTTTGATAATCCTAAGAAAACCCCATTCAATTTTGTAATGGGAGACACGTTGGATCAACGTGAATACTTTAGGGATTATCGCTTGACTCAAAAAGGGAAACTATTATGGGATCAAATTTATATGTTGAAGTGGTATGCTAGGAAACTATGCTTGAGTTATGATTATACTTGTTGCTCTAGGATGAAGGCTCCACACCTTCGCTTTTCATGCAAATTTAATGATAATAAAACCTTAGCTTCTTATGCTAATGGTATATATGATTAATATGATGTGGAACAAATAGAAGAATTTGTTGCTTTTATGGGTGCTTATGAAATTGAATCTTTGTTCAAAGAGTGTGAAAATCTTTATGATGCTGTTTATATACCTGGAAATTTGGCTATCCTTAAGTATTGCTATGAGAATTATGAATTCAATTCCGATATTGACGAATTTATTGAGAAAGTCTCCGCTGTCCAAGAAGAGACTAATATTTTGCAGGAATCTATGGAAGAAGAAATTAATGCCACTATGAGCCCATTGGATAAAAAAGATGAGGAGAGCGAAGAACAAAAGGAGGAAGAGCGGATTGATCACCCGTTCCCACCTTCTAATGAGAGTAACTCTTCAACTCATACATTGTTTAATTTCCCTTCGTGCTTACCGAAGGATGAATGCTATGATGATTGTTGTGATCCTGTTGATTCTTTTGAAATATCCCTTTTTGATGATGCTTGCTATGCTTGTGGCCAAGATGCCAATACAAATTATGCTTATGGAGATGAGCTTGCTATAGTTCCTTATGTTAAACATGAAATTGTTGCTATTGTACCCACGCATGATAGTCCTATTATCTTTTTGAATTCTCCAAACTACACTATATCGGAGAAGTTTGCCCTTATTAAGGATTATATTGATGGGTTGACTTTTACCGTTGCACATGATGATTTTGATGAATATAATATGCATGTGCTTGCTGCTCCTACTTGCAATTATTATGAGAGAGGAACTATATCTCCACCTCTCTATGTTTCCCACACGATAAAATTGCAAGAAACTATTTATACTATGCATTGGCCTTTACTATGTGTGCATGAATTGTTCTTTTATGACATGCCGATGCATAGGAAGAGAGTTAGACTTTGTCGTTGCATGATATATGTTACTTTGTGCTCGCTAATAAATTACAAATCATTGTTAATTAAAATTGGCTTTGATATACCTTGGGATCCGGGTGGACCCATTATTTGAGCACTATATGCCTAGCTTAATGGCTTTAAAGAAAGGGCTGCCAGGGGGACAACCCGGAAGTTTTAGAGAGTCATTTATTTCTGTTGAGTGATTTTATAAAGTCTAAAAACAAAAAATAAATAAATTGGGGAACCCAAAACTTTTTCAAAAAGGAAAGTGAAAGTGAGAGAGACAAGCATTGTTGAAGTGCGGAAGCTCCTTGAACTTTGTTCATGCTCACGGAAACTTTGTGAATCTTGATTATAGAAACTTTTCAACAAAAATAATTATCCCCTTTGTAAAATTCCGTTGTATAATAAAAATAATGTGCCAAGGTTTTCCTTTAGGATGTTTACAATGCTTGTTGGTTTGTACGGTGCAGGACAAAAACTTTGGGTGTAGTGCGCGATTTTACATTTTTTACTGGAACGTCAAATGGTTCTAAAACGTTTTGCACTGTCTTTCTATACAAATTGTTTTTTTCCTAATTTTGGTAGAATTTTTGGAGTAACATAGGTATGGTGAATGTTCAGATTATTATAGACTGTTCTGTTTTAGACAGATTCTGTTTTTTATGCATAGTTTGCTTGTTTTGATGAAACTATCAATTTCTATCAGTGGATTAAGCCATGGAAAAGTTATATTACAGCAGCTATAATGCAAAAATAAATTTGAATTGGTTTGCAACAGTACTTAGAGTAGTGGTTTTCTTTATTATACTAACGGATCTTACCGAGTTTTCTGTTGAAGTTTTGTGTGGCTGAAGTGTTCAAAGATCGAGGATGTCTTGATGTGAGGGGATGAAGGAGAGGCAAGAGCTCAAGCTTGGGGATGCCCAAGGCACCCCAAGTAAATATTTAAGGAGACTCAAGCGTCTAAGCTTGGGGATGCCCCGGAAGGTATCCCATCTTTCTTCAACAAGTATCGGTATGTTTTCGGATTCGTTTCGTTCATGCGATATGTGCAAATCTTGGAGCGTCTTTTGCATTTAGTTTTCACTTTTCTTTTATGGACCATGCTGGCATGAGATAGCACTTGGTTGATTTGTAGAATGCTCTTTTCACTTCACTTATATCTTTTGAGTATGGCTTTATAGAATGCTTCATGTGCTTCACTTATATCATTTGAAGTATGGATTGCCTGTTTCTCTTTACATATATAGAAAACCACCATTTGTAGAATGCTCTTTTGCTTCACTTATATTTGTTAGAGCGGGGGAATATCTTTTGTATAAAGAATTAAACTCTCTTGCATCACTTATATCTATTTAGAGAGATGACAGGAATTGGTCATTCACATGGTTAGTCATAAAATCCTACAGAAAACTTGTAGATCACTGAATATGATATGTTTGATTCCTTGCAATAATTTTGCGATATAAAGGTGGTGATATTAGAGTCGTGCTAGTGGGTAGTTGTGGATTGTAGAAATACTTGTGTTGAGGATTGTGATTCCTGTAGCATGCACGTATGGTGAACCGTTATGTAACGAAGTTGGAGCATGAGGTATTTATTTATTGTCTTCCTTATGAGTGGCGGTCGGGGACGAGCGATGGTCTTTTCCTACCAATCTATCCCCCTAGGGGCATGCATAGTAGTACTTTGCTTCAAGGGCTAATAAACTTTTGCAATAAGTATATGAGTTCTTTATGACTAATGTGAGTCCATGGATTATACGCACTCTCATCCTTCCATCATTTCTAGCCTCTTCGGTACCTTGCATTGCCCTTTCTCACCTTGAGAGTTGGTGCAAACTTTGCCGGTGCATCCAAACCCCGTGATATGATATGCTCTATCACACGTAAGCCTCATTATATCTTCCTCAAAACAGCCACCATACCTACCTATCATGGCATTTCCATAGCCATTCCGAGTTATATTGCCATGCAACTTCCATAATCATCATATACATGACTTGAGCATTTATAGTCATATTGCTTTGCATGATCGTAAGATAGCTAGCATGATGTTTTCATAGCTTGTCCGTTTTTTGATGTCATTGCTACGCTAGATCATTTCACATCCCGGTACACCGCCGGAGGCATTCATATAGAGTCATATCTTTGTTCTAGTATCAAGTTGTAATATCGATTTGTAAGTAAATAAAAGTGTGATGATCATCATTATTAGAGCACTGCGCCCCCAAAAAAAAGAGAGGCCAAAGAAGCCTAAATAAAAAAGGGGGCCAAAGAAGCCCGCCAAAAAAAAGAGGGGCAATGTTACTATCCTTTTACCACACTTGTGCTTCAAAGTAGCACCATAATCTTCATGATAGAGAGTCTCTTGAGTTATCACTTTCATATACTAGTGGGAATTTTCATTATAGAACTTGGCTTGTATATTCCATGATGGGCTTCCTCAAATGCCTGAGGTCTTCATGAGCAAGCAAGTTGGATGCACACCCACTGAGTTTCCAGTTTGAGCTTTCATACACTTATAGCTCTTAGTGCATCCGTTGCATGGCAATCCCTACTCCTCACATTGACATCAATTGATGGGCATCTCCATAGCCCGTTGATTGGCCACGTCGATGTGAGACTTTCTCTTTTTGTCTTCTCCACACAACCTCCATCATCATATTCTATTCCACCCATAGTGCTATATCCATGGCTTGCGCTCATGTATTGCGTGAGGGTTGAAAAGGCTGAAGCGCGTTAAAAAATATGAACCAATTGCTCGGCTTGTCATCGGGGTTGTGCATGATGTGAATATTTTGTGTGGTGAAGATGGAGCATAGCCAGACTATATGATTTTGTAGGGATAACTTTCTTTGGCCATGTTATTTTGAAAAGACATGATTGCTTTATTAGTATGCTTGAAGTATTATTTTCTTAATGTCAAATGATAGACTATTGCTTTGAATCACTCATGTCTTAATATTCATGCCATGATTAGATACATGATCAAGATTATGCTAGGTAGCATTCCACATCAAAAATTATCTTTTTTTATCATTTACCTACTCGAGGACGAGCAGGAATTAAGCTTGGGGATGCTGATACGTCTCCGTCGTGTCTATAATTTTTGATTGTTCCATGCCAATATTATACAACTTCGATGTACTTTTGGCAACTGTTTATACTATTTTTGGAACTAACATATTGATCCAGTGCCCAGTGCCAGTTCCTGTTTGCTGCATGTTTTATGTTTCGTAGAAACCCCATATCAAACGTAGTCCAAACGGGATAAAAACAGACGGAGAATATTTTTGGAATATTTGTGAAATATGGGAAGAAGAATCAATGCGAGAAGGTGCCCGAGGGGGCCACGAGGCAGGGGGGCGCACCCCTGACCCTCGTGGGCCCGCCGTAAGGCGGCTGCTGCTCTTCTTTCGCCACGAGAAAGCTAATTTTCGGAGAAAAATCTAGGCGAATGTTTCAATCCAATCGGAGTTACGGATCTCCGGATATATAAGAAACAGTGAAAAGGCAAAATCCAGAAGGTAGAAACAGAGAGAGACAGAGAGTCAGAGAGACAAATCCAATCTTGGAGGGGCTCTCGCCCCTCCCATGCCATGGGACCAAAGGACCAGAGGGGAAATCGTTCTCCCATCTAGGGAGAAGGTCAGGGAAGAAGAAGAAGAAGGGGGGCCCTCTCCCCCTCTCTCCCGGTGGCGCCGGAACGCCGCCGGGGCCATCATCATCACCGCGATCTACACCAACACCTCCATCAACTTCACCAACATCTCAATCACCTTCCCCCATCTATCTACAGCGGTCCACTCTCCCACAACCCGCTGTACCCTCTACTTGAACATGGTGCTTTATGCTTCATATTATTATCCAATGATGTGTTGCCATCCTATGATGTCTGAGTAGATTTACGTTGTCCTATCGGTGATTGGTGAATTGCTATGATTGATTTAATTTGCTTGTGGTTATGTTGCTGTCCTTTGGTGCACATCATATGAGCACGCGCGTTGATCACACCTTAGGGTTAGTTATATGTTGATAGGAATATGTATTGGAGGGCAAGAGTGACAGAAGCTTCTACCTAGCATAGAAATTGATGCATACGGGATTGAAGGGGGACCAACGTATCTTGATTCTATGGTTGGGTTTTACCTTAATGAACGTTAGTAGTTGCGGATGCTTGCTAATAGTTCCAATCATAAGTGCAAAGAATTCCAAGTAAGGGATAACATGCTAGAAGTGGCCTCTCCCACATAAAACTTGCTATCGGTCTAGTAAAGTAGTCAATTGGTTAGGACAATTTCGCAACTCCTACCACCACTTTTCCACACTCGCTATACTAAATTTATTGCATCTTTATCTAAACAGCCCCTAGTTTTTATTTACATGCTCTTTATATTCTTGCAAACCTATCCAAAAACACCTACAAAGTACTTCTACTTTCATATTTGTTTTAGGTAAAGCGAACGTTAAGCGTGCGTAGAGTTGTATCGGTGGTCGATAGAACTTGAGGGAATATTTGTTCTACCTTTAGCTCCTCGTTCGGTTCGACACTCTTACTTATAAAAAGAGGCTACAATTGATCCCCTATACTTGTGGGTTATCAGGGTGCCATGAATTTGGAAGGGTCGATCCAGTATCTTGTCTAGATTGGATGGTCCGTCTCTGTTTGCCTTGAATGGCTTTTTTCGTTGACCGGATTTGGAGCCGCTGAATCTGGCATTGACCACCATGTCTTGCGTTCCTTCATTATTATTGCGACGCTTGTGTTTATTGCGTCGTGGCTTGCTGTTTCCGTCTCGAACTTCGGAAGTGCTCGGATCACTAGTGTTGTTACTTCTACGAGCGAGCCAGCTGTCCTCTCCCGCGCAAAAGCAGGTCATCAAAGCAGTAAGGGCTAACAAGGATTTTGTTTTTTCTTGTCCGAGGTGGCGAGCGAGCCATTCGTCTCGAATGCTATATTTAAAGGCCGCAAGGGCTTCGGCGTCCGGACAATCAAATGATTTGGTTTTTTTTAATTAAGAACCTAGTCCAGAGCTTCCTAGCTGACTCCCCAGGCTGCTGGATAATGTGACTTAGGTCATCGGCATCCGGAGGCCAGACATATGTACCTTGGAAGTTATCGTGGAAGGCGTCTTCCAAGTCTTCTGAGCTGCCAATGGAATTTTCGGGCAGGCTGTTCAACTAGTGCTGAGCTGGCCCCTTGAGTTTTAGTGGGAGGTATTTGATGGCATGAAGATCATCACCACGGGCCATATGAATGTGGAGAATAAAATCTTCGATCCATACCGCGGGGTCTGTTGTCCCATCATATGATTCGATGTTCATGGGTTTAAACCCTTCTGTGAATTCATGTTCCATTACTTCATCAGTGAAGCAGAGGGGGTGTGCGGCGCCTCTATATCAGGCCAGGTCGTGACGTAGTTCAGATGGAGTCCGCCTGCGGTTTTTAGCCCGGACATGATTGTGCTTGCCATGTTCGGCGTGATAGCAGTCGTTGTGCGTAGGGGCACGCCCCCGCGATTCGTAGATCGATCTGGCCAGACCTTCTTTATTCTTCAGGTCTTGCAGCAGGTCGTACGTATATCCCTGAGCTGTTTTATCTTTGCCTTTACGGCAAGGTACGACGGGCTTGTCGGCGTTCTGGGAATGGGGGTCCCCAGACTTGCCTGCCTGCGGCCTGCGGCATGGCTCAAGGGGGGCCCCAGCACGGCCCATCTTCATCAACAAAAGCTCAAGACCCTCGCGAAGGGCCAAGCCTCGCGGGGCGGGCGACAGAGAGCTTCCTCAGGCACGGCCTCATCAGGCTGGCTCGCGAGGAGGCGGAGAGATCAAGGCGGGATACCTCACGAGGTGCCCATGATGCAAGCCATGACGGCCAAGGGCGCCAGGCAGGCGCCAGCCCGTGCAATGTCCTCCTTTCCTCTTTGGTACAAAGGGAGCAAGCGCAGGCGAGAGCATCAAGCAAAGGCATCCATTTCGGTGCAACAAGACCAAGACCGGCTTAACGGCAGGAAGGAAGTCATTGTGGAGCCCAAGCAGGCGTCACCACCAAAGCCTTTGGCAGGCGAGGACCAACTTTAGTCAGGATAATGTACCATATGTTCCCCTTCAAAATGGCCAAATTGTTGGCGCCCTTCGCGCTCAATATTTGGGAAGAGGCCCAGGGCCTCTGCCTATAAATAGGACTAGCCACCCACTGGGTACAGGCATCGAGTAGCATCCAAAAGAGACAGAGAAAGGCGACTGGACTCCTCCTAGCAGTTCATCGCCCCGGCCAAGAACAGACCCTCGCGAGGCTGTTCTTCCTTGTATTGTTCATCATCATCAGCCCAAGAGGCAATCCACCACACCACAAACTAGAGTAGGGTATTACACCACAATGGTGGCCCGAACTAGTATAAACCTTGTGTCTCTTGTGTTGTTCTTTTCATAGCTTAGATCCTAGCGAGGCGGCGGGGTGCAGGTAGGTAGAGGGCGAGATCTCCGCGCGCACCCCAGTGTTCGAACCTAGAGGGTCTACCGGAACCCAAAATACGACATTTGACGTGCCAGGTAGGGGTGCGCCGAAGTTTTCCCTTCCGCCACTGCCGTGACCCACCCCGCGATGAGCAGCGCGCCGCCCGCTCCGGTCACCAGCGCCAGCGCTGGGGCCAGGTTCCGATCCCTGGCCCCAACCTTGCAACGGGTGCGGTGGCCGGACGAGTTCAAGCCGACGACGTCGTCGCGCTACAACGGCGCGACCGATCCGCTGACCTTCCTGCTGGCGTACCAGGAGGCCGTCCTTGAAGCTGGAGGCAACGACAGGGCCATGGCCAACTGGCTTCCCATGGCCCTCACCGGTGCTCCGCGCGTATGGCTGCTCCACCTGCCAGCGGCTTCCGTGGCCTCTTGGGAAGAGCTGTGCGGCCTCTTCCTCGCCCACCACGTTGCGCTAGCGGCCCTCCTGGGCGGCTCGCAGGCGCCGCCCACAAAACACCACGTCAAGCCATTCGTCCGCCAGGTCGGCGCCGCCTCCACGCGGTAGGGAGCTCCCCCGGACCGATCAGCGCCAAAGGCCAGTCTGACCATCAGCTCGGAGGACCACCCCTCCAACTCAGCCTGCTCGGGTGCGCTCCCCATGCTGTGCACCCCCACCATCTGCCAGGTGGCCGTCACCAGGACTCTCATCGACGGCGGCGCGGGCCTCAGCGTGCTCTCAGTTGAGGCCTTCAACCTCCTCCGCATACCCCGGGAGCGGCTCCAGCCCAGCCGGCCCTTCTCGGGCGCCGGGGGCGGGTCATCCAGCTCCTTGGGACAGATCCGACTCTCGGTAACCTTCGGCACCTACGACAACTTCTGCACGGAGCTGGTCGACTTCGACATCGCCCCCATCGGCCTCCCCTACAAAGCCATCCTCGGCTATCCAGCACTGGCCCGATTCATGGCCGCGACTCACCCGTCGTACAACCTCATGAAGATGCCCGGGAGGAACGGAGTCCTCACTGTGCCCGGGGACACCGGGAATGCGCTGCGAGTGCTCAAGCTCGCCTTCAAGACGGCGGCGTTCGCACAGCCCGCCAACTCGGAGACCCCCGAGCCCAAGGGGGCTGCGCCAACCAAGAAGAGGCAGTTGTTCACCCAAGGCAAGGCAGAGACCAAGTAGATACCCGTCGACGAGGACGGATCCACTGACGCCACCTTCACCATAGGCGCCAACCTCGAGCCCGAGCAGGAGGAAGCCATGGTCAAGTTCCTACGCGCAAACAAGAAGGTGTTCGCTTGGGAGCCTGATCAGCTGGCGGGGATCCCTAGGGGCGTAATTGAGCATCACCTCAACGTGTGCCCCAACGTACGCCCTGTGAAGCAGAAAGCGAGGCGGCAGTCCACTAAAAAGCAGGCCTTCATCGTCCAGGAGACCCGCAAACTAGAAGCCGCTGGGGTCATTCGCGAGGTCCGATATCCAGATTGGCTGGCCAACCCTATTGTTGTGCCAAAGAAGGGGGGGAAGGAGCGCATGTGTGTCGACTTCACCAACCTCAACAAAGCCTGCCCGCAAGATCCATTCCCGCTCCCTCGCATCGATCAGATCGTCGATTCCACCGCTGGGTGCGACCTGTTATGTTTCTTGGATGCCTTCTCCGGGTATCACTAGATCAAGATGGCGGTAGAAGACGTGGAAAAGACGGCCTTCCTGACCCCGTGTGGGGTGTACTGCTATACATGCATGCCGTTCAGACTTGCGCAACGCGGGGGCAACCTTTCAGCGGCTCATGCACATCACCTTGGGCCCACAGCTCGGGAAGAATGTGGAAGCTTACGTCGACGACATTGTGGTGAAGTCTCGCGAGGCCAAGACCCTAATACAAGACCTGGAGGAAACCTTTGCGAGCCTCAATGCAGTGAGCTTGCGGCTCAACCCAGAGAAGTGTGTGTTTGGGGTCCCCTCGGGCAAGCTCTTGGGTTTCCTTGTGTCCCACCGAGGAATCGAAGCTAACCCAGAAAAGGTCAAAGCGGTTGAGGACATGAGCCCGCCGAAGACCCTCAGAGAAATGCAGAAACTCACTGGGCGCGTGGCAGCACTTGGACGCTTCATCTCCAAGTTGGGGGAGCGAGCGCTGGCTTTCTTCCAGCTGATGAAGAAAAAGGGGCCGTTCGAATGGACTGAGGAGGCCGACAGGGCGTTTCAAGATCTCAAGAGGTACCTAACCAGCCCTCCGGTAATGGTGGCCCCACGCCCGCAAGAACCCCTGGTGCTTTACCTCGCCGCTACTCCCTACTCCTCCAGCGCAGCCCTAGTGGCGGTTAGGGAGGAGCGTCAAACCAAAACCACGGCAACAGCCCGGGTCAAGGCGAAGCGGGAACAAGGAAGACCCACAGAAACCACTACCACGGCCGAGAAGGATCAGCCGCCGCAGGGGAGCGCACTGGGAACGGAAGAGGCCCTTCCCCCAGACGACCAGCCTCTGGAGGCGCCACGGTCTCTGGAGGGCGCCATCGGCACCGGCGCTCCAAACCTCGTTGAGCACCCAGTGTACTTCGTCAGCACGGTGTTGCGGGACGCGAGGGCACGGTACCCCATGCCCAAGAAACTCCTCCTCGCGCTACTGGTGGCCTCGCGCAAGCTGCGGCACTATTTTCAGGGTCACCCCATCAAGGTCGTCTCAGCGTACCCCTTGGAAAGGGTGCTCAGGAGCCCTAACTCAGCCGGAAGGGTCGCTGAGTGGAACATTGAACTGCAAGCGTTTCAGCTCGAATCCAGCACAACCAGAGTCATCAAGGGGGCCGCATTAGCAGATTTCGTGGCAGAATGGACGGAAGCGCCGGGCCTCAAGGCTGACGAGGATCGATCCCTCTCCCCGGGAAGCGAGGCGCCAGAAGGCTGGGTCATGTACTTCGACGGGGCGTTCTCCAGGCATGGCGCTGGGGCTGGGGCGGTGCTCATATCTCCCACTCAGGACAAGCTCTACTATGCCGTGCAGCTCTGTTTCCAGCAAGGAGAAAAGGTCTCCAACAACATAGCGGAGTATGAAGGTCTAATAGTGGGTCTGAAGGCCGCAGCTGCCCTAGGGGTGAAGCGCCTTATCATCAAGGGCGATTCGCAGCTCCTCGTCAATTTCTCCAACAAGATGTACGAGCCAAAGGATGAGCACATGGAAGCCTACCTTGCGGAGGTCCATAGGATGGAGAAGCAGTTCTGGGGGTTGGAGTTGTAGCATGTGCCCCGTGGCACCAATCAAGAGGCCGACGACATCGCCAAACGAGCATCCAGGTGGCTACCTTAGGAGCCTGGTGTCTTCGAGGAGCGGCTCTTCAAGCCCTCGGCCATGCCATCACTATCAAACACAGCGCAGCCTCGGGAGGAGCTCCCCCAGCCACCTGCCTCAGGGGCCCCGGTCTGTGGCCCAGCCTCAGGAGCGCGCCTGCTCTTAACGATGGAGCCTCAGGAGGGGTGCTGGATTACAGAGCTCCGGAGCTACTTAACGCAAGGGACCCTGCCGGAGAAGGAGGAGGAAGCGGAGCGCGTGGCGCGGCAAGCCACGGCGTACTGCATCAGGGATTGGTAGCTCTATCGGAAGCGACCAAATGATGTGTCCCTATGCTGCATCTCCAGGGAGCAAGGGAAAGAACTGCTGGCAGATATACACGATGGAGACTGTGGGCATCATTCGTCGTCACGAACCCTCGTGGGCAAGGCATTCTGCAGCGGTTTCTATTGGCCTACTGCGCTCAATGACGCTGTCGAACTAGTGAAGGCTTGCGAAGCCTGCCAATTCCATGCCAAGCAGATCCATCATCCGGCAGGAGGTGTGCAAACTATACCCCTCTTGTGGCCGTTCGCGGTCTGGGGGCTGGATATCCTGGGCCCATTCCCTCGGGCTCCCGGGGGCTATCGCTACCTCTACGTTGCCATGGACAAGTTCACCAAGTGGGCTGAAGTGGAAACCGTCCGCACCATCCCCGCAGGTTCTGCGGTTAAGTTCATCAGGGGCATCGTGAGCCGGTTCGGGGTGCCGAACCGCATCATCACCGACAACGGTTCGCAGTTCACCAGTAACCTCTTCAAAATATACTGTGCTAATCTTGGGATGGAGATATGCTACGCTTCGGTGGCGCATCCGCGGAGCAACGGTCAGGCCGAGCGGGCCAACGCGGAGGTCTTGAGAGGCCTCAAGACCAGGACATTCAAGAAGAAGCTGGAGGCCTGCGGTCGAGGTTGGCACGATGAGCTTCAGTCCATGTTGTGGTCCATCCGCACGACCGCGACCAAGCCGACTGGCGAGACCCCGTTCTTCCTGGTTTATGGGGCTGAAGCAGTCATGCCTCACGAGGTCAGACGTCATTCCGCACGGGTCCTGGTGTTCGACGAGGCGCAGCAGGACGCCATGCGGGGGACGGACCTCGTGGTGGGGGAGGAACGTCGACGGGAAGCCGCGCTACGAGCGGCGAGGTACCAGCAGGCCCTGCAGTGATACCACTGCCGCAACATCCGCCCCAGGACTCTCGAGGTAGGGGACCTCGTACTCAGGCGGGTTCTCTCCAGGGAGGGACTGCATAAGCTCTCTCCCATGTGGGAGGGCCCGTTCAAGGTTGTTCATGTTTCCAGGCCCGGCTCCGTGCGTTTGGAAACTCAGGAGGGGGTGCCCATCCAGAACGCGTGGAACATCCAACACCTTCGAAGGTTTTACCCCTAAAAAGGCCCAGAGCTATGAAGAAGGCGAATGCCTGTGAAGCTATCGCATTTTGGGAAAGGCCCAGAGCCTGTGAAGAAGGCGAATGCCTGTGAAGCTATCACGTTTTGGGAAAGGCCCAGAGCCTGTGAAGAAGGTGAATGCCTGTGAAGCTATCGTGTTTTGGGAAAGGCCCAGAGCCTGTGAAGAAGGCGAACGCCTGTGAAGCTATCGCGTTTTGGGAAAGGCCCAGAGCCTGTGAAGAAGGCGAATGCTTGTGAAGCTATCGCGTTTTGGGAAAGGCCCAGAGCCTGTGAAGAAGGCGAATGCCTGTGAAGCTGTCGCGCTTTGGAAAAGGCCCGGTGCCTGTGAAGAAGGCAAACGCCTGTGAAGTTTATCTTTCTAAGAAAGGCCCTCAGCCTGTGAAGAAGGCCAATGCCTGTGAAGCTCGCCGCCCGTGACACTCTCACGTAATAATGAGTTGGGGCTGTACACGCCCCGGAGTCTCAGGAGCACCGGCCTCAGGCCCTGGGGCTCCCTCCCACGCCCAGTGGCAGCACTTAGCTCCACGCTGGTGAGAAGACGTCGAAGACTAGACTAGGTGCCGGACGTGGCTTTTCCCGTTTGCTTTCTGCAGTTGGCTTGTTTATCCCCATTTGAAGTTTTATTGAAGCTGCTGCCGTCTTTGACTTGTGACTCTTTGACTTTTCGCTCTCCTGTCCTGATTTCTCTCGCGCAAGGTCTCGCGAGGGGCGCAGCACGAGCGCCCTCGCGAGTGTTTTCTATCCTTATCGTTCAAGGCTTCCTAACCTGGGTCCACTACAGGAGCACCCCTCTAGTCCATGCCTCACGGGCACCGCAACACGAACGCAGGACCTGGGTCGGTCGCCCCCCACAGCTGAGGCTGGGAACTACCTACGCGCAGTCATGTGGCCCGAAGGCACAATACCGAAATGGCAGAAACAGTGCGATAATTAATAGCAATAGTCCAAGCACACCCCCACGGGGCCCTACACTACTGTCACTTTACGCAGGAAAAGGAAAAAGGAAGAACAAATCGGGCGTGGCTCGCCCGACACCAGCCCGCAGGGAAGACTCGAGCCGCCTCCGGGGCTCAGGCGGACTCCCTCTCGCGCTTCATCGGGGCGCGACGGCAGGCGGACCCGCTACCACCCTCCAAGCAGGCACGACGGCGTGGAGGCTGATCGCGGCCACGCTGGAAGAGCCGCTGCCCGAAGAATAACCGATGAAGCTCGAGGAACCCTGAGTGCCGCCGACCATGCGTGCACTATCCTCTTCATCATCGCCGGGGCTGGACCCCCGGCAGCGGTCATCGTCCTCAGGACAGCACCCAGCGCGGCGACCATCCTCCCCGAACACCGTCACGTAAAGGGTGGCATCGCCGTCGAACTTGAAGTGCAGGGTGCACCGACGGCTCAGGCCGCGCGCGCGGGCAAACGTCTGCCAGCCGCGGGTCAGGGCCAGGCTCTCGGCTGCGGAGACCTCCAGTGAAGCCCAGGAGGCCCGGCTGCAGCAGCCATCTGCCTGGAGCCATAGGCCGCCTGGGCACCAGCCGGGAGCTCACCTAGGAGGAAGCGAGGAAGCTGAAGCCGGGTGCTAGTCGGCTCCGCCGACCACACAACGAACTCCGGGAGCACCTCCGCAGCGCGGAAGCGCGGCTTGGGGGGTCGCGCAGCCGTAGCACGCCCCCCGACAGCAGCCAGCCGCCCGTCACCGCGCGGGAGATCACCTCCACGGCCGCGGGGAGCCGCCATGGGGGCCACAGGGTGTTTGCGAGGACGGCCTCGATCGCGCTTGGGCGGGGATGAGGCAGGCTCAACCTGGCGGGCCTTCCCCTTCTCTACGGCAGAGAACTTCCTTGACGGAGCCAGGAAGAAGAAGGAGAAGCAAGAGGGGATAGACTGGAAGGGCACGCGCCATTCCGTACTTAAAGCCGGGGGAGGCCAACCGTCGACCTCCACGACCACAGGTAATCAAGACCCGCTTGGAATGCAGGGACTTGTCAATTTATGCAGTTGCCAAGGCATCGTGGGGAAGTAGGGACGCCCACGTCCAATCAACCGCCACGCGGCGCCCAAGGCCGCAGGCTGTTAGGGCCTGTGGCGCTTCGCACTTGCCCTTTCTCTTCTCTGCTCGGCCAAGTCCGGGCGCGCCTTGGGCCCGGGGGCTACTGTCGGCGTTCTGGGAACGGGGGTCCCCAGACTTGCCTGCCTGTGGCCTGCGGCATGGCTCAAGGTGGGGCCCAGCAGGCGAAAAATCGGGGCGAATGTTTCAATCCAATCGGAGTTACGGATCTCTGGATATATAAGAAACGGTGAAAAGGCAGAATCCAGAAGGTAGAAACAGAGAGAGACAGAGAGACAGATCCAATCTCGGAGGGGCTCTCGCCCCTCCCATGCCATGGGACCCAAGGACCAGAGGGGAAACCATTCTCCCATCTAGGGAGAAGGTCAGGGAAGAAGAAGAAGAAGGGGGGGCCTCTCCCCCTCTCTCCCGGTGGCGCCGGAACGCCGCCGGGGCCATCATCATCACCGCGAGCTACACCAACACCTCCATCATATTCACCAACATCTCAATCACCTTCCCCCATCTATCTACAGTGGTCCACTCTCCCACAACCCGCTGTACCCTCTACTTGAACATGGTGCTTTATGCTTCATATTATTATCCAATGATGTGTTGCCATCCTATGATGTCTGAGTAGATTTTCGTTGTCCTATCGGTGATTGGTGAATTGCTATGATTGATTTAATTTGCTTGTGGTTATGTTGCTGTCCTTTGGTGCCCATCATATGAGCACGCACGTGGATCACACCTTAGGGTTAGTTATATGTTGATAGGACTATGTATTGGAGGGCAAGAGTGACAGAAGCTTCTACCTAGCATAGAAATTGATGCATACGGGATTGAAGGGGGACCAATATATCTTGATGCTATGGTTGGGTTTTACCTTAATGAACGTTAGTAGTTGCGGATGCTTGCTAATAGTTCCAATCATAAGTGCATAGAATTCCAAGTAAGGGATGACATGCTAGCAGTGGCCTCTCCCACATAAAACTTGCTATCGGTCTAGTAAAGTAGTCAATTGCTTAGGGACAATTTAGCAACTCCTACCACCACTTTTCCACACTCGCTATACTAACTTTATTGCGTCTTTATCTAAACAGCCCCTAGTTTTTATTTACATGCTCTTTATATTCTTGCAAACCTATCCAAAAACACCTACAAAGTACTTCTAGTTTCATACTTGCTTTAGGTAAAGCGAACGTTAAGCGTGCGTAGAGTTGTGTCGGTGGTCGATAGAACTTGAGGGAATATTTGTTCTACCTTTAGCTCCTCGTTGGGTTCGACACTCTTACTCATCAAAAGAGGCTACAATTGATCCCCTATACTTGTGGGTTATCAGGGTGCCATGAATTTGGCAGGGTCGATCCAGTATCTTGTCTAGATTGGATGGTCCGTCTCTGTTTGCCTTGAATGGCTTTTTTCGTTGACCAGATTTGGAGCCGCTGAATCTGGCATTGACCACCATGTCTTGCGTTCCTTCATTATTATTGCGAAGCTTGTGTTTATTGCGTCGTGGCTTGCTGTTGCCGTTTCAAACTTCGGAAGTGCTCGGATCACTGCTGTTGTTACTTCTATGAGCGAGCCAGCTGTCCTCTCCCGCGCAAAAGCGGGTCATCAAAGCAGTAAGGGATGACAAGGATTTTGTTTTTTCTTGTCCGAGGTGGCAAGCGAGCCATTCGTCTCGAACTCTATGTGTAAAGGCCGCAAGGGCTTCGGTGTCCGGACAATCAAACGATTTGGTTCTTTTTAATTAAGAACCTAGTCCAGAGCTTCCTAGCTGACTCCCCAGGCTGCTGGATAATGTGACTTAGGTCATCGGCATCCGGAGGCCGGACATATGTACCTTGGAAGTTATCGTGGAAGGCGTCTTCCAAGTCTTCCGAGCTGCCAATGGAATTTTTGGGAAGGCTGTTCAACTAGTGCTGAGCTGGCCCCTTGAGTTTTAGTGGGAGGTATTTGATGGCATGAAGATCATCACCACGGGCCATATGAATGTGGAGAATAAAATCTTCGATCCATACCGCGGGGTCTGTTGTCCCATCATATGATTCGATGTTCATGGGTTTAAACCCTTCTGTGAATTCATGTTCCATTACTTCATCAGTGAAGCAGAGGGGGTGTGCAGCGCCTCTATATCAGGCCAGGTCGTGACGTAGTTTGGATGGAGTCCGTCTGCGGTTTTCAGCCTGGACGTGATTGTGCTTGCCATGTTCGGCGTGATAGCAGTCGTTGTGCGTCGAGGCACGCCCCCGCGATTCATAGATCGATCTGGCCAGACCTTCTTTATTCTTCAGGTCGTGCAGCAGGTCGTACGTATATCCCTGAGCAGTTTTATCTTTGCCTTTACGGCGAGGTAGGACGGGCTTGTCGGTGTTCTGGGAACGGGGGTCCCCAGACTTGCCTGCCTGCGGCGTGGCTCAAGGGGGGCCCCAGCACGACCCATCTTCATCAACACAATCTCAAGACCCTCGCGAGGGGCCAAGCCTCGCGGGGCGGGCGACAGGGAGCTTCCTCAGGCACGGCCTCATCAGGCTGCCTCGCGAGGAGGCGGAGAGATCAAGGCGGGATACCTCACGAGGTGCCCATGACGCAAGCCATGACGACCAAGGGCGCCAGGGAGGCGCAAGCACGCACAGTGTCCTCCTTTACTCTTTGGTGCAAAGGGAGCAAGCGCAGGCGAGAGCATCAAGCAAAGGCATCCATTTCGGTGCAACAAGACCAAGACCAGCACAACGGCAGGAAGGAAGTCATTGTGGAGCCCAAGCAGGCGTCACCACCAGAGCCTTTGGCAGGCGAGGACCAACTTTAGTCAGGATAATTGTACCAGATGTTCCCCTTCAAAATGGCCAAATTGTTGGCGCCCTTCCCGCTCAATATTTGGGAAGAGGCCCAGGGCCTCTGCCTATAAATAGGACTAGCCACCCACAGGGTAGAGGCATCGAGTAGCATCCAAAAGAGACAGAGAAAGGCGACTGAACTCCTCATTGCAGTTCATCGCACCGACCAAGAACAGACCCTCGCGAGGCTGTTCTTCCTTGTATTGTTCATCACCATCAGCCCAAGAGGCAATCCACCACACCACAAACTAGAGTAGGGCATTACACCACAATGGTGGCCCGAACTAGTATAAACCTTGTGTCTCTTGTGTTGTTCTTTTCATAGCTTAGATCCTAGCGAGGCGGCGGGGTGCAGGTAGGTAGAGGGCAAGATCTCCGCGCGCACCCCAGTGTTCGAAGGGTCTGCCGGAACCCGAAATCCGACAGGGCTGGTGTTCGGATTGAGTTGCCGCTTTGTCCCGACCACGTGCTGGTCGATCAGCCGCATTACGCGCTGATGGTACGTGCTCAAGTGCCTCGTCATCCAAATTGAGGTAGCAGCTTATGCTTCGGGTAAGTTTTGGTTGGGCACTCGAGGCCGTATTCGTCTGCTGCCAGGACATTAGTCCATCTATCGTTGAGCAGATCTTGATCAGCTTGAAGCTGCTGCTGCTTCTTTTTCAGGCTCCGTGCAGTGGCTATTAGCCATTGCTTAAAGCGCTCCTGCTCGAGAGGTTCCTCAGGCACGATAAAGTCTTCGTCGCCGAGGCTCACCTCATCCTCGGAGGGTGGAAGGTAATTACTGTCCTCCGAGTCTTTGTTTGCAGCCTGTTCGTCAGGGTTAACTTGCCCATCCTCCCGATCGTTTTGTTCAGAGTTTTGCTCGACAGGGTTTTCTTGGTCTTCGGCATCATCCGGAGTCTTGTTGTCTCTTTTGCCGGTATTGCTGTATTTGCTGTGGCGTGATTTAGAACGGCGCCGTCGACGCTTTGGTTGTATCTAGGGAGGTTTATCCTCTAGTGGATTTTTCTCATTATCACTGTCACCCTCCCTGGGTGCATCCACCATGTACACATCATGTGAAGAGGTGGCCGTCCAGCGTCTGGTAAATGGCGGGTTTTCGCCTTGCTCCTCTCCGGCATCGTCGTCCATATCGTCGATGTCTTCGGAGCCGTAATCGAGCATGTCAGTTAAGTCCTCTACTGTGGCACTGAAGTGGGTGGTGGGTGGGACTTAAAATTCCCCGCTCTCAGCCCCTAGTCCGGGTTGGGCTTAGTTCGGACATTGCTCTTCCGTAATCACGGGGGATCGCATCAAGTCTAGAGCCTCGCTTAAAGGCGAGGTTTGTTGAGGGAGCAAAGAATCCGTGGAGTATAGCGGAAAGGAATTCCTCAGCCGAGCTCACACGATGCTGACTCTCAGAGTTCGGAGCCAGCGTCCGGGGAAGAGTCCGGCTTGGTGATTGATGCCGGCAACACTGCTTCCTCCGACTCTCCCGTACTGGGCCTAGTGGCCACAGATAGCCCGACGGGTTTAGAAATTCCATTTTCGATACTGGTGAGGCGCTCCGGATGTAAGGCTAGAGCGGAGGTTGGGTTCGTGAATCCTTGGAAGATCAAGTCTCCTCGGATGTCAGCGACATAATCCAGGTTTCCAAAACTAATCTGGTGACCTGGGGCATAGCTGTCGATCTGCTCCAGATGGCCAAGCGAGTTGGCCCGAAGTGCGAAGCCACCGAACATGAAGATCTGTCCGGGGAGAAAAAACCTCCCCTAGGGCAGCATCGTTGCAGATGATGGATGGGGCCATCGAACCTTTTGGCGGCGACACAGTGGAACTCTCAATGAAAGTACCAATGTCGGTGTCAAAACCGGCGGATCTCGGGTAGGGGGTCCTGAATTGCGCGTCTATGGTCGATGGTAACAGGAGACATGGGACACGATGTTTACCCAGGTTCGGGCCCTCTCTATGGAGGTAATACCCTACTTCCTGCTTGATTGATCTTGATGAATATGAATATTACAAGAGTTGATCTACCACGAGATCGTAATGGCTAAAACCCTAGAAGTCTAGCATGTATGATTATGATTGTTTCTATGGACTAAACCCTCCGGTTTATCTAGACACTGGAGGGGACTAGGGTTATACAAAGTCGGTTACAGAGAAAGGAATCTTCATATCCGAACGCCAGGCTTGCCATCCAGGCCAAGGAGAGTCCCATCCGGACACGGGAGAGAGTCTTCTGTCTTGTATCCTCACGGCCCATCAGTCCGGCCCATGTCCAACAGGTCGGACTTCTGAGGAACCCTTAATCCAGGACTCCCTCACTCCGTTGTGCTATATTTCAGGAAGAGCGTACACCGGACCGTATCCGGGGGTCTCGCAGCCATGCATCGGCCAATCCGGCCCCGAACCCTGCCACTAGTACTAGGGTTGGTACGGGTGCCATGCCGGACCGTCACCTCCACGAGGAATCGAATAATGTATCCGTCACCAACTCTGAAGCGGAGAGCGCGATGGTCCATCGGAGGCGAAAAGAGGCCATGCGTGATCCCAGCTTTACTGAAGAGGTGTTCAACGCCCTCAGCTCCGTAGACGCATATATCCGGGCTGCTCGAGATGGACTTGCCAGAGCTACACTTCAGCTTTCGAAGGACATGCGGGTAAGGTTTTTGTGTAGATTCAATAATCATGTGCACCAGTAGCCCCCGAGACTTAAAGTAGTTGGTACAACTGATTTAGGGATTGTTGTATAATTTAGGTACTCACGGAGAAGAACAACATGCTATCTCAGGAGCTTGAAAAGTGTCGGACCCAGCTAACTGCTGTCACCGCCGAACTGGAGAAATCCAAGAAGACATCAACTGGTAATGTCAACTACTGTCCGGAAAATATGATTCTGTGCCGGCAATGTTTTAACATAAGCATCATTGCCATTATAGCGGCAGGACCGGCGGATCAGCTGGAAGAGGAACTAAGGGCCGCGCAGGCGGATAAACAACATGTTGAAAGGCAAGAGGCTGCTGGTCAACATGTACTGACACGGACCAGGGATGAGAAGAACAAGCTACAGGATGCTAACATCAAGCAAGTCGAAGAGTTGAAGGACGTACGAGCCCAACTGGCGGATGCCTTGAAAGAGAACAAAAAGCTGAAAGGCGGCATATTCAGTATGCCTTTTAACCTTACTTTCATACAGTTCCCAATGCGAAGTTTAACAAGCTTGTTTTTGTAGGTGTGCTGACTGGGCAGCCCGAAGGAGAGGTGTCCGGATTTTAGGGCGATCTGCTACAAGAGCTGTCCAAAGTGCATGAGCAAGCCCGGAAGGCAATGAGGAACATTGCCAAGGCTTTATGGTCGGCCGATTCTCCTCCAGGAAGTATGGAGGAACTCATGAATTTATTCAAGGGGGCTCGTCGCCGCTTTGGACTATGGAAGATATTAGCATGCCGAGAAGGCGCACGAGAGGCCTGGGCCATGGTGAAAACACGGTACACCGGACTTGATCCGAATCATATGGCCCGGGTCAGGCCTCATGGACCAGATGGGCAGGAAATTCCTGTTAGCTTAGTATATGACCAAGTAAAGATAGCCGCCAAGTTTTCACGACATGATTGTAAGCTAGACAACTTATTAGATGGTCTAGAGGAGGAGGAAGTTTTTTAGTCCAAGTAGTAATGTACTTTTATCAATAAACGTATCTCCAGCCAAATTATAAAAATGATTGTCCTGGCAGACCTTCCACTTTAACCTCCGAAATCCAAAGTTTTGGAGTGTTTCCGAATATTGTACTGGTGGTAAACACCGAAATATGTTCGGAAAACAGGCAGTCCGGTCATAGTTGCTTGAACAGACAAGTTGTATTCGGGGAGTTATATTATATTACATTTGATCGCAAGAAACATCTTCCAGAGAGAATAGTTCCATTAAGGGTTCCTCTCCCTGGGCCAGCATGTGTTGTTGTGCATGCCTGAGCTGTGATGCTAAAAATCACAATACACGTTATGTTTTGGGGGCTTGTATCGCAACGAGGGCAGTTCATCTTTTGTCCGCCGACCTATTATTCCCTTAAGAATGCTAGGTTTTGGCTTCACCCGTCTGAGGTACACGTCCGGATAACCCGGCTGTAACAATCGCAGAGGTGCTCCCTTTGTGCCTTAGCCGAACAAGCGGGAACATAGGGCATAAGCACAGGAGCCAGGCAACCCAACTTGGCAAAAACTTAAGTCAGAAAGGTGCATATAATGGCTAAGAAAAGACATATATGAGAAGATGACACATATATACAGTGATCTTGATGCTCGAAAAATAATAATAAGCTTTTGTGACAAGAAGCCCCCAGGTATTGGGGGGTATGTACATTTAAGGATGTACACCCTTTAAGTGTGCGGTTTATCCAAACACGGGCTAGGAGTCGTATAAAAACGGAAAGAAGAAAGAGAAAAAAGAGGAAAAAAGGTAACAAATAATCAGTCCGGACTTAGGCGTAAAATCTTCGGAGTCTGGCAGCGTTCCATGGGTTCGGCTCAAAGCGATTGTCCAATGCATTACGAAGGCGATAGGATCCTCCAGTGAGAACTTCACTATAATGAAGGGACCCTCCCATTTGGGCTTGAACTTGTCCTTTTTATTATCTGGTAGGCGTAGAACGAGTTCACCGACATTGTAAGTCTTGGCCCGCATTTCTCTGCTTTGGTATCTTCGAGCTTGTTGTTGGTAGAATGCTAAGCGAGCTTTTGCGACATCGCACTCCTCCAGGCCATCTAACTCATCTTGCCGACCGAGCTCGGCCTCTCTCTCTTTCTTACATACGTACTCGAGGTGAGTTGTGAATAATATCGCAGGGCAAAACAACCTCTGTGTCGTACACCATGAAGAACGGTGTGAATCTGGTCGTGCGATTGGGCGTGGTCTGCAGCCCCTAGAGTACGGAGTTGACCTCAACCCGGTGTTTATCTGACTCCTTTAAGGATCGCACTAGTCTGGGTTTAATGCCGCTCATTATCAGGCCATTAGCCCATTCGACTTGACCATTTGTTTGAGGGTGATAGACGGAGGCATAATCGAGCTTGATGCCCAGATTAGCACACCAAGTTTTTACTTTGTCGCCTGTGAAGTTAGAGCCGTTATCGGTGATGATGCTTCGTGGGACATCATAATGGTGTATGAGACCGGATATGAAGTCTATCACTGGTCCGGCTTCGGGCGTTTTAACTGGTTTGGCCTCTATCCACTTAGTGAAATTATCTACCATGACCAGCAGGTATTTTTCTTATGGCTTCCCCCTTTAAGGGGTCCGACCATGTCAAGCCCCCAGAGCGCAAAAGGCCAAGTAATGGGGATTGTTTGTAGTGTGGTCGGTGGAATATGGCTTTGATTGGCGAAAAGCTGGCATCCTACACAACGTTGGACAAGGTCTTGTGCATCTGCTCGGGCCGTAGGCCAGAAAAAACCGGTACTGAAGGCCTTACCTACAAGGGCCCGAGCTGCGGCGTGATGGCCGCCAAGACCAGCATGGATTTCGGCCAAGACACTACAAAAAATACACTTCCGTGATGATACATGTTTGTCATAGTAGGTCACATTTTCTGTCATGCATGTACATCCATGACAATTTTATGACAGAATCAAGATAATCATACCTGTGATGTCATAGAAGTATTCCATGACATTATGAAAATTATCATCACGGAAGTGTCCACTTCCATGACAATAAATGCCGTGTCATGGAAGTGCTTTCGTCAAGGGTGACCGACACGCGGCATCCACCGTAACGGGTCGCCGTTAAGCTATCGGGTCCGGTTTTGGATCTGATAACCCGCTAACAGCCCGGACCAATGAGGATTTTCCACGTGTAAAATTCTCATTGGCCGGAGGAAACATGTGTTGGATCACCGTTGGGACAGATGTCATCCATTCATTGGACAGGAGGCGCCTATGATACGTCGACACGTGGCACGGCCGAATAGAGACCCATATAGGTTTAAAAGGCCGGCCCAGTCAAAGGCCAGTAGTACTTACTCAGGTACTAGTGGGCCAGCCCAAACGACCTATTTAATAAAGGCCCATTTACGGCTTGAAGCCAAATCTGACCCGTTAATTGTTTGCCGAATATTTCGTCCCAATTACAGCCCAGTGACTTCCGGACTGTTATAGGCCCGATGTAGACATGGGCCCATTTCAGCCCGGTGTGTCTTTCGGCCTGGGAATGACCCGTGCTGCCCATGGGCCATATATGGTCCAACGCAACATCCGGCCCACTAACGGCCCATGATAAATGTGGCAACAGTTCAGCCCAACGTGACTTTGGGCCTGTTAAAGGCCTGTCGTATAATTCGGCCCATTGATGCCTGTACTACTAAGCTTTCGGCCTGTCAAAGGCCCATGATATTAGTGGCCAACTAAGGCCCGAGATATGTTTCGGCCTGGTAACGGCCCGTTGATAACCCACAAGTATAGGGGATTGCAACAGTTTTCGAGGGTAGAGTATTCAACCCAAATTTATTGATTCGACACAAGGGGAGCCAAAGAATATTCTCAAGTTTTAGCAGTTGAGTTGTGAATTCAACCACACCTGGAAGACTTAATGTCTGCAGCAAAGTATTTAGTAGCAAAGTAGTATGGAAGTAACGGTAACAGTGGCAAAAGTAACAGTAGCAGTTTTGTAGTAATTGTAACAGTGGCAACGGCAAAGTAACTAAGCAAAGATCAATAAAGCTCGTAGGCATTGGATCGGTGATGGATAATTATCTCAGATGTCATTCCTCATGCAACAGCTATAACCTAGGGTGACACAGAACTAGCTCCAGTTCATCAACGTAATGTAGGCATGTATTCCGAATATAGTCATACGTGCTTATGGAAAAGAACTTGCATTGCATCTTTTGTCCTACCCTCCCATGGCATCGGGGTTCTATTGGAAACTAAGGGATATTAAGGCCTCCTTTCAATAGAGTACCAGANAGTGGCCAACTAAGGCCCGAGATATGTTTCGGCCTGGTAACGGCCCGTTGATAACCCACAAGTATAGGGGATTGCAACAGTTTTCGAGGGTAGAGTATTCAACCCAAATTTATTGATTCGACACAAGGGGAGCCAAAGAATATTCTCAAGTTTTAGCAGTTGAGTTGTGAATTCAACCACACCTGGAAGACTTAATGTCTGCAGCAAAGTATTTAGTAGCAAAGTAGTATGGAAGTAACGGTAACAGTGGCAAAAGTAACAGTAGCAGTTTTGTAGTAATTGTAACAGTGGCAACGGCAAAGTAACTAAGCAAAGATCAATAAAGCTCGTAGGCATTGGATCGGTGATGGATAATTATCTCAGATGTCATTCCTCATGCAACAGCTATAACCTAGGGTGACACAGAACTAGCTCCAGTTCATCAACGTAATGTAGGCATGTATTCCGAATATAGTCATACGTGCTTATGGAAAAGAACTTGCATTGCATCTTTTGTCCTACCCTCCCATGGCATCGGGGTTCTATTGGAAACTAAGGGATATTAAGGCCTCCTTTCAATAGAGTACCAGACCAAAGCAATAACACTTAGTGAATACACGAACTCCTCAAACTACGATCATCACCGGGAGTGGTCTCGATTATTGTCACTTCGGGGTTACCGGATCATAACACATAGTAGGTGACTATTGACTTGCAAGATAGGATCAAGAACTCACATATATTCATGAAAACATAATAGGTTCAGATCTGAAATCATGGCACTCGGGCCCTAGTGACAAGCATTAAGCATAGCAAAGTCATAGCAACATCAATCTCAGAACATAGTGGATACTAGGGATCAAACCCTAACAAAACTAACTCGAATACATGGTAAATCTCATCCAACCCATCACCGTCCAGCAAGCCTACGATGGAATTACTCACGCACGGCGGTGAGCATCAATGAAATTGGTGATGGAGGAAGGTTGATGATGACTATGGCGACGAATTCCCCTCTTTGGAGCCCCGAACGACTCCAGATCAGCCCTCCCGAGAGAGTTTAGGGCTTGTCGGTGGCTCCATATCATAAAACGCGATGAATACTTCTCCCAGATTTTTTCTCTCCCCAAACATGAATATATAGAGTTGGAGTTGAGGTCGGTGGAGCTCCAGGGGGGCCACAAGGCAGGGGGTGCGCCCAGGGGGGTAGGCGCGCCCCCACTCTCATGGAGAGGGTGTGGCCCCCCTAGAATTGATTCTTTTGCCAATATTTTTTATATATTCCAAAAATATTCTCCGTGAAGTTTCAGGTCATTTCGAGAACTTTTATTTCTTCACAAAAATAACACCATGGCAATTCTGCTGAAAACAGCGTCAGTCCGGGTTAGTTCCATTCAAATCATGCAAGTTAGAGTCCAAAACAAGCGCAAAAGTGTTTGGAAAAGTAGATACGATGGAGACGTATCACTCGTCATATAACTGGGCCAAAAAAGGCCCGGTCTACATTTCAGCCTGCGAAAGGCCCGTCGACGACTAGTGAAAATTGAGGCCCATCATGCATTTCGGCCTGCTAAAGGCCCATGGTTTCTTCTGGGCCGTAACAGGCCAGCAGAATATTCAGCCTATTAATGACCCAACGCTACATGGGCCAAACTAAGCGCTGGGTCCACAAAAGGCCCAACTAAAATTTGGGCCGAATATAGGCCGGAGTAAGTTCTGGGCGTGGCGCAAAGTGTAAAGGCCCCAATGGAAATTCGGGCCCAAGAAAGATGCAGGCCGGCCCAATTGTGGCCCGCTAAAAACTAGGCCCGTTAGAGGCGAATGTTTCGGCCCGGTCGACTACATCAGATTTTTTTCAGATAGCGAATGATGGTAGTAACTAGTAGGAATTAAGAACAAACCTACTCTATACAATATATAAGTTACGACATAGTAACTTAGAATAAACCTACACTATACAATAAAGGATTTATGGTATATTACATCCAATGGCATCGAAGTTCGCCACCAGTGATCATAAAGTGCAACGAAGAAGCAGATTACAAAATCTGGGCACCATTGCAGCGTACCAAAATAATACCAAAACCGAGACCACTTCCAAGACAGTTCTAGAAAGGTTAGGCTTGCGCGGGAACTACTACGCAAGCTGCTGAGCAAGGCTGTGATACCGGCCTAGCATGTCAGTCATAGCTTCCAAGTGTAGCTGTTTAGCAATGAGGTTCTCATTGGTGTTCTCCGCAATCTTTCTTAGAGATAGGACTTCAAGTCGAAGTTGAGATGCATAATGCCTTTCTGCTAGAACTTGGGAGTGAAGAAGTCGAACTGATTCAGACAGCGAATTCTATGAGCTTGTCTGACTGCTAGTCTCAAGTAACTTGAACACTGCATCAAGACACGACTTTGGGGTTGTCTCGCTATCTTCAAGATGTTTTTCCTTCTTTGCTGCACTATATGTTGGGTTTGTCTCACAGCCTTCAGCAGACTTGTTCATGCCATCAAGCATATCACCCTGAAACAAGCAGAGAGATGACGGGTTTTGCATGTGTATAAACAAAGATGATAACTGTGCTGTCAATTCCATCCAATTTGAAATTACAAAATAAAGAGTAAGTTTAAAATATTAATAGCATAAATTGGCATTGTTCATAATGCGGGGAGCTTCCCCACACTACTGGATTACCATGTCAACATAACAAGCATAGATGAAGGGCAAAGACAATCATTGTATCTATTTTGGTTAATGTGCATGGCATGTTGTTCATATCATCAGCCACATCAGTAAGATAAAACAGGAGATGACAAGGTGCAAATGTGGGCTGCTTCACCACACACTGGATTATAGATCCACAAAAACAAGCATACATATAGGGAGTATTGAGTAATGTGCATGGTATGAATAGGGAATTTGGTTTTACAAGTAAAACTTGGAACTTATGGTTCTTGTGAACATGCATTTTGATAGAAACACCAAACTAAACAGCAGTAAACGATAGGGAGTATGAGCAAATTAAACAGCAGTTGAGGATAAAAGCTTTAGAAGGACTGACTTACATTAACAGTTAACACCGGCTTTATAATGCCCTTCTCCATGTCAAGGGAAGGATAACTCAAGAATTTTAGCACAAAATCTTCTTCATAAGCATTGCATGTACTCTACATTTTGTAGAGAGTAATTATAGATATGATAATACTGGAAGGGATAGAGGATAATGAAGATAAGATGCAGATTGATGCTACATAAGCAACTACCAATACCTGGAAGTACAAGTGTTACAGGACAAAATATACTGACAAGAGCAATGGGGAAAATGTACAAGCGTTACTGGACAAAATGTACTGACAAGAGTAACTGTAACTGTGGCAACGGCAAACTAACTAAGCAAAGATCAATATGTGAAAAGCTCGTAGGCATTGGATTAGTGATGGATAATTATGTCGGATGTGATTCCTCATGCAAGAGTTATAACCTAGGGTGACACAGAACTAGCTCCAGTTCATCAATGTAATGTAGACATGTTTCCCGAATATAGTCATACGTGCTTAAGGAAAATAACTTGCATGACATCTTTTGTCCTACCCTCCCGTGGCATCGGGGTCCTACTGGAAACTAAGGGATATTAAGGCCTCCTTTTAATAGAGTACCGGACCAAAGCATTAACACTTATTGAATACACGAACTCCTCAAACTACGGTCATCACCGGGAGTGGTCCCGATTATTTTCACTTCGGGGTTACCGGATCATAACACATAGTAGGTGACTATTGACTTGCAAGATAGGATCAAGAACTCACATATATTCATGAAAACATAATAGGTTTAGATCTGAAATCATGGCACTCGGGCCCTAGTGACAAGCATTAAGCATAGCAAAGCCATAGGAACATCAATCTCAGAACATAGTGGATACTAGGGATCAAACCCTAACAAAACTAACTCGATTACATGGTAAATCTCATCCAACCCGTCACCGTCCAGCAAGCCTACGATGGAATTACTCACACGCGGCAGTGAGCATCATGAAATTGGTGATGGAGGAAGGTTGATGATGACGATGGCGACGGATTCCCCTCTCCGGAGCCCCGAACGGACTCCAGATCAGCCCTCCCAAGAGATTTTAGGGCTTGGCAGCGGCGCCGTATCGTAAAACGCGATGAATCATTCTCTCTGATTTTTTCCCTGAACGTGAATATATAGAGTTGGAGTTGAGGTCGGTGGAGCTCCAGGGGGCCCACGAGGCAGGGGGCGCGCCCAGGGGGTAGGCGCACCCCCACCCTCGTGGACAGGGTGTGGGCCCCCTGGTCTTGATTCTTTTGCCAGTATTTTTTATATATTCCAAAAATATTCTCCGTGAAGTTTCAGGTCATTCCGAGAACTTTTATTTCTGCACAAAAATAACACCATGGCAATTCTGCTGAAAACAACGTCAGTCCGGGTTAGTTCCATTCAAATCATGCAAGTTAGAGTCCAAAACAAGGGCAAAAGTGTTTGGAGAAGTAGATACAATGGAGACGTATCAACTCCCTCAATCTTAAATCTTTGCTTGTCCTCAAGCAATTCAGTTGACAAACTGAAAGTGATAAAGAAAAAATTTACAAACTCTGTTTGCTCTTGTTGTTGTAAATATGTAAAGCCAACATTCAAGTTTTCAGCAAAGATTATCAACTAACCATATTCACAATAACAATTAGGTCTCATCTTTACCCATATCAATGGCATAATCAACTAGCGAGCAATATTAATAAATCTCGGATGACAACACTTTCTCAAAACAATCATAATATGATATAATAAGATGGTATCTTGCTTGCCCTTTCTGAGACCGCAAAACATAAATGCAGAGCACCTCTGAAGATCAAAGACTGACTAAACATTGTAATTCATGGTAAAAGAGATCCCGTCATAGTCATACTCAATATAAACTAATAGTAATGCATGCAAATGACAGCGGTGCTCTCCAACTGGTGCTTTTTAATAAGAGGAAGATGACTCAGCATAAAAGTAAATAGATAGGCCCTTCGTAGAGGGAAGCAGGGATTTGTAGAGGTGCCAGAGCTCGATTTTGAAATAGAGATAAATAATATTTTGAGCGGCATACTTTGATTGTCAACATAACAACCGAGAGATCTCGATATCTTTCATGCTACACACATTATAGGCGGTTCCCAAGCAGAATCGTAAAGTTTATACTCCCCCACCACCAACAAGCATCAATCCATGGCTTGCCCGAAACAACGGGTGCCTCCAACTAACAACAGTCCTGGGGGAGTTTTGTTTGCAATTATTTTGATTTGAGCATGGGACTGGGCATCCTGGTGACCATCCATTTTCTCGTGAGTGAGGAGCGGAGTCCACTCCTCTTGAGAATAACCTGCATAGCATGGAAGATACAGACATCCCTAGTTGATACCTAAGCTATTCGAGCATACGAAACAGAATTTCATTTGAAGGTTTAGAGTTTGGCACATACAAATTTACTTGGAACGACAGGTAGATACCGCATATAGGAAGGTATGGTCGACTCATATGGAATAACTTTGGGGTTTATGGAAGTGGATGCACAAGCAGTATTCCCGCTTAGTACAAGTGAAGGCTAGAAAAAGACTGGGAAGCGACCAACTAGAGAGCGACAATAGTCATGAACATGCATTAAAATTAATAAACATTGAGTGCAAGCATGAGTAGGATATAATCCACCATGAACATAAATATCGTGGAGGCTATGTTGATTTTGTTTCAACTACATGCATGAACATGTGCCAAGTCAAGCCACTCGAATCATTCAAAGGAGGATACCACCCTATCATACCACATCACAACCATTTTAATAGCATGTTGGCTATGTTTATTTTGTTTCAACTACATGCATGAACATGTGCCAAGTCAAGCCACTCGAATCATTCAAAGGAGGATACCACCCTATCATACCACATCACAACCATTTTAATAGCATGTTGGCACGCAAGGTAAACCATTATAAACTCCTAGCTAATTAAGCATGGCATAAGCAACTATAATCTCTAATTTTCATTGCAAACATGTTTCATTCATAATAGGCTAAATCAGGAACGATGAACTAATCATATTTATAAAAACAAGAGAGGTCGAGTTCATACCAGCTTCTCTCATCTCAATCAGTCCATCATATATCATCATTATTGCCTTTCACTTGCACGACCGAATGGTGTGGATAATAATAATAGTCCACGTGCATTGGACTAAGCTGGAATCTGCAAGCATTTAATACAAGGGAGAAGACAGGGTAATATGGGCTCTTTGTTAAATCAACAATAATGCATATGAGAGCCACTCAACATTTTCATCATGGTCTTCTCCTCTCGACCCCCAGAGAAAAGGAATAAAACTATTTACACGGGAAAGCTCCCAATAAGCAAAAGAAGAACGAGATATCTTTTTGGGTTCTTTTAGTCATTAGTACTATAGGAATGGAAAGTAAACTAGCTAAAAGTTATAACTAATTTTTTTGGTTTTTCTTAAGGTTTTTCAAACACACAAGAAGAAGACTTAAAACAGAAAATAGACTAGCATGGATAGTACGGTGAAAAAGTATGAGCACCGACAACTGGCATGAGTGTTTGAACATGAATGTAATATCGGTGAGAAATACGTACTCCCCCAAGCTTAGGCTTTTGGCCTAAGTTGGTCTATGCCCACGGAACAAAGTGTTCCTCTCCAGTGTACTGAGGAGGATCCTCGGGGTGCCACTGGTTAGCGAGCTCTTGCGGATCCCACTGATAAATAGACTCCTGATATGGATCAGGAGATGGCTCTGGCTCTGGCTCTGGGGATCGTGTTTCCTCCCAATATGCATAGATGTCATCGGGCAGGATGATGTATGTGCCTAAATAAATGTTAAACAAAGAAGGTGCAGGCAGGGTAATAATCTGACAAGTCTTTTCACTGAATACTAGGTTATAAATAAGTCTCTTCTCCTTGTCATCACAAATAAAATCATGTGCTACCATTCTTTTATAGTCTAAGAGAATAGGGGGCAGCAACTTTTCTTCTTTCTCATAGTGTCTAATAGGTATCTCAAAATATTTAGCAAGTCGCAAAGCAAAGATACCTCCAAAATTGGGGCCCTTTGTACGGTTTAGACTCAACCGTTCAGCAACCATAGCGCCTAAACTGAAAGTTCTGTCATGGAGTAAGGCATGGCGCAAAATGGCGAGGTCAGGGGCACTGAGGCCCCCATTGTTACCGCGACCAATTAAACATCTACTAGCAAATATCGCATAGTAACGTAGAACAGGAAAATGCATAGTAGTGGTTCTTGCATCTGACACTTTTCTATTTTCCCCTACGGCAATTTCATTAATAAACTCTGCCACATCACTGTGATGTGGTTCCTCGACGCTGCCCTCAAAAGGCAACTTGCAAGCCACACAAAAATCATAGAGTGACATCTCCTTAAACTCATCATATAAATAAAAATCTACCGAAGGTGGTGATCTCCTAGCATGGAAATGAAAATTTTGCACAAAAATATTAGCGAGTAGGAGATACTGTTCGAGCTGGTCATGGAGGAAGTCGGTGAGGCCTGCATTCTCAGCTAAGTAATAAAAATCATCATAAATTCTGGCGGCTCGCAAGAACTCATCACAAGGCCATTCACACAGACGAACTTCCGTGCAGCGAGGAAGATTATATTTGGGCTTCTTATCTTCTTCACTTTGCTTATCCTTCGAGCTTCGGCTCAAAGAGCGTCTCAACAATCTCTTAAACATTTTCTTCCTCTGAAAATTTCTGAAATTTTTAGTAACTCAAAGTAAAAGTGAACCAAACTCAACAAGATTAATAGAAACTACTCCTACAAGTGCCTAGAGACAATATCATGCATTAAAACTACTTTGGACCATATAAATTTGACATGCAAGCTCAAGAACAGGGTCACATCAGCAGCAAAAATTTGCAATAAATAAAGCACTAGAACAAAAACTAATTGGACCATTGGAGGAGTCACATACCGAAGAACAATCTCCCCAAACAGTTTTGTGAATGGAGCTTTGAGCAAGGAGATCGAAAATGGCAGCAAGATGAGCTAGAACACGGGTTTGAGCTAGGGGAGGATTTTTTCTGGAGGAAGAAGAAGTGTGTGGGTGCTGGAATAAGTGGAGGGGTCCACGTGGAGTCCACGAGGCAGGGGGCGCGCCCTCCACCCTCATGGGCACATGGTGGGTCCCCCTGGTGTGTTCTCAGTGCCTGATATTCTTAAATATTCTACAAAAAATCATATTTCATTTTAGGGACATTTGGAGAACTTTTATTTTTGGGGTATTTTTATTTCATGGATAATTCAGAAAACAGACATAAAATACTATTTTGACTTATTTAATCTAAATAACAGAAAGTAAAAGGATGGTACAGAGAGTTGTGCTTTCTAACTTTATCCATCTCATGGTCATCAAAAGGAATCCACTAAAAAGGTTGATCAGGTCTTGTTAACAAACTCTTTTCGAATCGCATGAAACCGGAGAATTTTTGAATAACACTAAGTTACCTCAACGGGGATATGCACATCCCAACAATAAGAATATCATATTTCTTCTTGACAGTAGGAAGAGGGAATTCAAAACCTCCAATAGTAATCGTTGGAATTTTTTCAACATAATTGATAGTGTGGACTTGAGGTTGTTTCCTCGGAAAGTGTACCGTATGCTCATTACCATTAACATGAAATGTGACATTGCCTTTGTTGCAATCAATAACAGCCCCGGCAGTATTCAAAAAGGGTCTACCAAGAATAATAGACATACTATCGTCCTCAGGAATATCAAGAATAACAAAGTCCGTTAAAATAGTAACGTTTGCAACCACAACAGGCACATCCTCACAAATACCGACATGTATACCAATTGATTTATCGGCCATTTGTAGGGAT
The DNA here is from genome assembly GCA_904067115.1 of Aegilops sharonensis. Lineage (NCBI taxonomy): Eukaryota > Viridiplantae > Streptophyta > Magnoliopsida > Poales > Poaceae > Aegilops > Aegilops sharonensis. The sequence goes on from LR880971.1 coordinate 721,835,310, forward strand.
ATTTCAGTAGGTGTCAACTTATTCAAATCAAGTCTACGATATAAAGAGAGAGGCATAACACTAACATCGGCTCCAAGATCACATAAAGCAGTTTTAACATAGTTTCTTTTAATGGAGCATGGTATAGTTGGTATTCCTGGATCTCCAAGTTTCTTAGGTATTTCACCTTTAAAAGTATAGTTAGCAAGCATGGTGGAAATTTCAGCTTCCGGTGTCTTTCTTTTATTTGTAACAATATCTTTCATATACTTAGCATAAGGATTCATTTTAAGCATATCAGTCAGACGCATACGCAAAAAGACAGGTCTAATCATTTCAGCAAAGCGCTCAAAGTCCTCATCATCCTTTTTCTTGGATGGTTTGGGAGGAAAGGCATGGGTTTCTGAACCCATGGTTCTCTTTCTTTACCGTGCTTCCTAGCAACGAACTCTCCCTTATCATAACGTTGATTGTTTGATTGTGGGTTATCAAGATCANGGCCATTTGTAGAGATATTTCAGTAGGTGTCAACTTATTCAAATCAAGTCTACGATATAAAGAGAGAGGCATAACACTAACATCGGCTCCAAGATCACATAAAGCAGTTTTAACATAGTTTCTTTTAATGGAGCATGGTATAGTTGGTATTCCTGGATCTCCAAGTTTCTTAGGTATTTCACCTTTAAAAGTATAGTTAGCAAGCATGGTGGAAATTTCAGCTTCCGGTGTCTTTCTTTTATTTGTAACAATATCTTTCATATACTTAGCATAAGGATTCATTTTAAGCATATCAGTCAGACGCATACGCAAAAAGACAGGTCTAATCATTTCAGCAAAGCGCTCAAAGTCCTCATCATCCTTTTTCTTGGATGGTTTGGGAGGAAAGGCATGGGTTTCTGAACCCATGGTTCTCTTTCTTTACCGTGCTTCCTAGCAACGAACTCTCCCTTATCATAACATTGATTGTTTGATTGTGGGTTATCAAGATCAGCAGTCGATTCAATCTCTACATCATTGTTATTGCTAGGTTGAGCATCAACATGAACATCATCATTAGTGTTATCACTAGGTTCATGTTCATTACCAGATTGTGTTTCAGCATCAGAAATAGAAATATCATTGGGATTCTCATGTGTGTCAACAACAGGTTCACTAGAAGCATGCAAAGTCCTATCATTTTTCTTTTTCTTCTTCTTAGAAGAACTAGGTGCATCAGCGTTAGTTCTTTGAGAATCTTGCTCAATTCTCTTAGGGTGGCCCTCAGGATACAAAGGTTCTTGAGTCATTTTACCCCCTCTAGTCATAACTCTAACAACATTATCATTCTTCTTATTATTTAATTCATTGAGCAAATCATTTTAAGCTTTAAGCACTTGTTCTACTTGAGTGGTAACCATAGAAGCATGTTTAATAATAAGTTTAAGTTCACCTTTAACTCTAGACATATAATCACTCAAGTGTTCAATCATATAAGCATTTCGTTTCAATTGTCTACCAACATAAGCATTGAAGTTTTCTTGTTTAACAATAAAATCATCAAACTCATCCAAGCATTGGCTAGCAAACTTAGTAGATGGGATTTCACCCTTATCATATCTATAGAGAGAATTTACCTTTACTACCCGTGTCGGGTTATCAAGACCATGTATTTGTTCAATAGGCGGTAAATTCTTACCATCTTCACTTTAATACCCTTTTCTTTCATAGATTTCTTTGCCTCTTGCATATCTTCAGGACTGAGAAATACAATACCCCATTTCTTCAGAGTTGGCTTAGGAGTTGGTTCAGGAAGTTTCCAATTATTTTCATTAGTCAACATATTATTCAATAGCAATTCAGCTTGATCAACAGTTCTTTCCCTGAAAACACAACCAACACAACAATCCAGGTGGTCTATGGAAGCATCGTTAGTCCATTATAAAAGATATCAAGTATTTCATTTTTCTTTAGAGGATGATCAGGCAAAGCATTAAGTAATTGGAGAAGCCTCCCCCAAGCTTGTGGGAGACTCTCTTCTTCAATTTTCACAAAATTATATATTTCCCTTAGGGCAGCTTGTTTCTTATGAGCGGGGAAATATTAAGCAGAGAAGTAATAAACATATCCTGGGGACTACGCACACAACCAGGATCAAGAGAATTAAACCATGTTTAAGCATCACCCTTTAATGAGAACGAAAATAACTTAAGGATATAGTAGTAGCGAGTTTTCTCATCATGAGTGAATAGGGTGGCTATATCATTTAATTTAGTAAGATGTGCCACAACAGTTTCAGATTCATAGCCATGAAAAGGATCATATTCAACCAAAGTAATTATCTCAGGATCTACAGAGGAATCATAATTCTTATCGGAAATACAGATAGGTGAAGTAGCAAAAGCAGGGTCATATTTCATTCTAGCATTCAAAGACTTTTCTTTCAGCTTAGCTAATAATTTATTAAGATCATATCTATCATTGCAAGCAAGAAAATCTCTAGAAGTGTCTTCATCCATAACATAACCCTCAGGCACAACAAGCAATTCATATCTAGGGGGAGAATCTTCATCATCACTTTCATTAATGTTATCAGTTTCAATAATTTCATTCTCTCTAGCCCTAGCAAGTTTTTCATCAAGAAATTCACCTAGTGGCACAGTAGTATCAAGCATAGAAGTAGTTTCATCATAAGTATCATGCATAGCAAAAGTGGCATCATCAAGAACATGCGACATATCAGAATTAATAGCATAAGCAGGTTTAGGTGTCGCAAGTTTACTCAAAACAGAAGGAGAATCAAGTGCAGAGCTAGATGGAAGTTCCTTACCTCCCCTCGTAGTTGAGGGAAAAATCTTAGTTCTTTCGTCTTTCAAGTTCCTCATAGTGATCAACAGATATAAATCCCAAGTGACTCAAAGAATAGAGCTATGCTCCCCGGCAATGGTGCCAGAAAATAGTATTGATAACCCACAAGTATAGGGGATCGCAACAATTTTTGAGGGTAGAGTATTCAACCCAAATTTTTTGATTCGACACAAGGGGAGCCAAAGAATATTCTCAAGTATTAGCAGTTGAATTGTCAATTCAACCACACCTGGAAGACTTAATTTCTGCAACAAAGTATTTAGTAGCAAAGTAGTATGGAAGTAACGGTAACAGTGGCAAAAGTAACAGTAGCAATTTTGTAGTAATTGTAACAGTGGCAACGGCAAAGTAACAAAGCAAAGATCAATATGTGAAAAGCTCGTAGGCATTGGATCAGTGATGGATAATTATGTCGGATGTGATTCCTCATGCAAGAGTTATAACCTAGGGTGACATAGAACTAGCTCCATTTGATCAATGCAATGTAGGCATGTATTCCGAATATAGTCATACGTGCTTATGGAAAAGAACTTGCATGACATCTTTTGTCCTACCCTCCCGTGGCAGCGGGGTCCTATTGGAAACTAAGGGATATTAAGGCCTCCTTTTAATAGAGTACATGACCAAAGCATTAACACTTAGTGAATACACGAACTCCTCAAACAACGGTCATCACCGGAGTGGTCCCGATTATTGTCACTTCGGGGTTACCGGATCATAACACATAGTAGGTGACTATTGACTTGCAAGATAGGATCAAGAACTCACATATATTCATGAAAACATAATAGGTTCGGATCTGAAATCATGGCACTCAGGCCCTAGTGACAAGCATTAAGCATAGCAAAGTCATAGCAACATCAATCTCAAAACATAGTGGATACTAGGGATCAAACCCTAACAAAACTAACTCGATTACATGGTAAATCCCATCCAACCCATCACCGTCCAGCAAGCCTACGATGGAATTACTCACGCACGGTGGTGAGCATCATTAAATTGGTGATGGAGGAAGGTTGATGATGATGATGGCGACGGATTCCCCTCTTCGGAGCCCCGAACGACTCCAGATCAGCCCTCCCGAGAGAGTTTAGGGCTTGTCGGTGGCTCCGTATCGTAAAACACGTTGAATCCTTGTCTCAGATTTTTTTCTCCCCAAACGTGAATATATAGAGTTGGAGTTGAGGTCGGTGGAGCTCCAGGGGGCCCACGAGGCAGGGGGCGCGCCCAGGGGGGTAGGCGCACCCCCACCCTCGTGGACAGGGTGTGGGCCGCCTGGTCTTGGTTCTTTCGCCAGCATTTTTTACATATTCCAAAAATATTTTCCGTGAAGTTTCAGGTCATTTCGAGAACTTTTATTTCTGCACAAAAATAACACCATGGCAATTCTGCTGAAAAACAAGGTCAGTCCGGGTTAGTTCCATTCAAATCATGCAAGTTATAGTCCAAAACAAGGGCAAAAGTGTTTGGAAAAGTAGATATGATGGAGACGTATCACCAGTCATATAACTGGGCCGAAAAAGGCCCGGTCTACATTTCAGCCTGCTGAAGGCCCGTCGACGACTAGTGAAAATTGAGGCCCAACATGCATTTCGGCCTGCTAAAGGCCCATGTTTCTTCTGGGCCGTAACAGGCCAGCAGAATATTCAGCCTGTTAATGGCCCAACGCTACATGGGCCAAACTAAGCGCTGGGTCCACAAAAGGCCCAACTAAAATTTGGGCCAAATATAGGCCGGAGTAAGTTATGGGCATGGCACAAAGTGTGAAGGCCCCAATGGCCATTCTGGCCGAAGAAAGATGCAGGCCGGCCCAATTGTGGCCCCCTAAAAACCAGGCTCGTTAGAGGTGAATGTTTTGGCCCGGTCGACTACATCAGATTTTTTTTAGATAGCAAATGATGGTAGTAACTGGTAGGAATTAAGAACAAACCTACTCTATACAATAAATAAATTACGGAATAGTAACTTAGAATAAACCTACACTATACAATTAAGGATTTATGGTATATTACATCCATTGCGCATCGAAGTTCGCCACTAGTGATCATAAAGTGCAACGAAGAACCAGATTACAAAATTTGGGCACCATTTTAGCGTAACAAATAATACCAAAACCGAGACCACTTCCAAGACAGTTCAAGAAAGGTTAGGCTTGCACGGGAACTACTGGGCAAGCTGCTGAGAAAGGCTGTGAGACCGGCCTAGCATGTCGGTCATAGCTTCCAGGTGTAGTTGTTTAGTAATGAGGTTCTCATTGGTGTTCTCCGCAATCTTTCTTAGAGATAGGACTTCAAGTCAAAGTTGAGTTGCAGAATGCCTTTCTGCTAGAACTTGGGACTGAAGAAGTCGAACTGATTCAGACAATCAATTCTATGAGCTTGTCTGACTGCTAGTCTCAAGTAACTTGAACACTGCATCAAGACATGACTTTGGGGTTGTCTCGCTATCTTCAAGATGTTTTGCCTTCTTTGCTGCAATATATGTTGGGTTTGTCTCACAACCTTCAGCAGACTTGTTCATGCCACCAAGCATATCACCCTGAAACAAGCAGAGAGATGACAGGTTTCGCACGTGTATAAAAAAAGATGATAATTGTGCTGTCAATTCCATCCAATTTGAAATTAGAAAATAAAGAGTAAGTTCAAAATATCAATAGCATAATTTGGCATTGTTCATAATGCGGGGAGCTTCCCCACACTACTAGATTACCATGTCAACATAACAAGCATAAATGAAGGGAAAAGACAATCATTGTATCTATTTTGGTTAATGTGCATGGCATGTTGTTCATATCATCAGCCACATCAGTAAGATAAAACAGGAGATGACAAGGTGCAAATGTGGGCTGCTTCACCACACACTGGATTATAGATCCACAAAAACAAGCATACATATAGGGAGTATTGAGTAATGTGCATGGTATGAATAAGGAATTTGGTTTTACAAGTAAAACTTGGAACTTACGGTTCTTGCGAACATGCATTTTTGATAGAAACAACAAACTAAACAGCAATAAACAATAGGGAGTATGAGCAAATTAAACAACAATTGAGGATAAAGGCTTTAGCAGGACTGAGTTACATTAACAGTTAACACCGGCTTTATAATGCCCTTCTCCATGTCAAGGGAAGGATAACTCAAGAATTTCATCACAAAATCTTCTTCATAAGCGTTGCCTGTACTCTACATTTTTTAGAGAGTAATTATAGATATGATAATACTGGAAGGGATAGAGGATAATGAAGATAAGATGCAGATTGATGCTACATAAGCAACTGCCAATCCCTGGAAGTACAAGCGTTACAGGACAAAATGTACTGACAAGAGCAATGGGCTACACTTCTGCACTGTCATTGTCTATGCATTCAACTTTTTGGTAAGATTAAATGTAGATCTGATATTTTTTTAGTAAATGGTTGGCGAGGGAGATAAGATGCAGAATGCTACACAATGAACCAATCCCTCTTCCCATAATACAAGAGTATTTTGAACACTGGTGTACTGTACAAAACATTCTTATATTATGGGACGGAGGGAGTAGCTGTTAATGTAAGTACAGTGATAGACGACGTTCAGTCCTTACAAGACGACTATAGAGCTAAACCTCTTCAAAAGCATTGGATTGATTCTAAATTTATGTAAGAGTCCATACAGATCTTATAATGTCCACCAAATGGATGATAACGAGGCTAACATGTGCAGTGATGCTACATAATCAAACAACTATGAAAGTAAGTATGGTCATACAGGGCAAGAGGTACTCACAAGAGCAATGCAGTGTGCAGTATAGTTGCGAGATTCTGTGGTCCCTTGAGAATGAGTGTTCTTCTGCTAACAGTTTTCGTACAAGTGAGACATTAAGGCAAATGCAGAAATGTAGTTCATATTGTGATGTGATATCATAGACAGTACCTTACGCTGCAGACGAGACCAATGTGTAACAAGATTATTCCAGTCACTGTCTGATAAATGTAGCACCGGAGACTTTATAGAAATTTCGTTTAGAGGCTTGCCATCGAAGTGCGCTTGCCTCAGGTAGGAATGATACTTCATCAACGAGTGCTTGAAAAGCGCAACCAACCCTTGCTCATCTTGACAATCCAGTTTGGTCCTAGCCTATTTAAAAGAATGAAATCTTGTGTCTTCTGTCAGCAGAAACATATGTAGTAATTACCATGAATAACATTAGTACATTACTTACGGGTAAGTTGCGGAGGAAGACTGGAAATTATTCTGTGTCTGCGGTATAATCTTTCCATGAAGGAAAGATGCGCACAAAGTTCATGATAACAATATAAGCTTCGTCTTCTAAACCGGGAAGAAATGGAACAGGGGTCCTATTTGCTGCAATTGGGGCTCTCTTGTAACGCCCTCGATGCGGCTATATCTCCCACGTGTCGAGGCACGACTTAGAGGCATAACCGCATTGAAAGCAATGTTGCAAGTGAGGTAATCTTCACACAACCCATGTAATACATAAGGGAAAGAGATACATAGTTGGCTTACAGTCGCCACTTCACACAATACATAAATAAACATCCATCATTCAGAGTACACTCAAGGTCCGACTACGGAACCAAAATAAAAGAAGATACCCCAAATGCTACACAGATCCCCGATCGTCCCAACTGGGCACCACTACTGATCATCAGGAAAAGACACATAGTAACGACCACGTTCCTCGTCGAACTCCCACTTGAGCTCGGTTGCGTCACCTGCACTGGCATCATCGGCACCTGCAACTGTTGTGGTAGAATCTGTGAGTCACGGGGACTCAGCAATCTCACACCCGCGAGATCAAGACTATTTAAGCTTATAGGAAGGACAGAGTTGTAAGGTGGAGCTGCTGCAAGCGACTAGCATATATGGTGGCTACATTCGCAAAAGAGAGCGAGAAGAGAAGCAAGGTACGGTCGTGAAACTAGTAGCGATCAAGAAGTGATCCTGAACTACTTACGTCAGACATAACTCCAACATCGTGTTCACTTCCCGGACTCCGCCGAGAAGAGACCATCACGGTTACACACGCGGTTGATGTGTATTTTATTTGAGGTCAACTTCGGGTTTTCTACAACCGGACATTAACAAATTCCCATCTGCCTCATAACCGCGGGCACGGCTTTCGAAAGATAATACCCTGCAGGGGTGTCCCAACTTAGCCCATTATAAGCTCTCACGGTCAACGAAGGATATTCCTTCTA
>LR880971.1:721915184-721928042 GCA_904067115.1 Aegilops sharonensis
CCCTGCCGGAGGGGGAATCCATCACCGGTGGCCATCTTCATCATCCCGGCGCTCTCCATGACAAGGAGGGAGTAGTTCACCCTCGGGGCTGAGGGTATGTACCAGTAGCTATGTGTTTGATCTCTCTCTCTCACTCTCTCGTGTTCTCTCTATGGCACGATCTTGATGTATCGCGAGCTTTGCTATTATAGTTGGATCTTATGATGTTTCTCCCCCTCTACTCTCTTGTGATGAATTGAGTTTCCCCTCTCTAAGTTATCGGATTGAGTCTTTTATGAGAACACTTTATGTATGTCTTGCCGTGTTTATGTGTGGTGACAATGGGATATCATGTGCCTCTTGATGTATGTTTTGGTGACCAACTTGCGGGTTCCGCCCATGAACCTATGCATAGGGGTTGGCATACATTCTTGACTCTCCGGTAGAAACTTTGGGGGACTCTTTGAAGTACTTTGTGTTGGTTGGATGAATCTGAGATTGTGTGATGCATATCGTATAATCATGCCCACGGATACTTGAGGTGGCAATGGAGTATCTAGGTGGCATTAGGGTTTTCGTTGATTTGTGTCTTAAGGTGTTATTTTAGTACGAACTCTTGAATAGATTGATCCGAAAGAATAACTTTGAGGTGGTTTCGTACCCTACCATAATCTCTACATTTGTTCTCCGCTATTAGTGGCTTTGGAGTGACTCTTTGTTGCATGTTGAGGGCTTGTTATATGATCTATCTATGTTATTATTGTTGAGAGAACTTGCACTAGTGAAAGTATGAACCCTAGGCCTTGTTTCCCATCATTGCAATACCGTTTACGCTCACTTTTATCATTAGTTACCTTGCTGTTTTTATTATTTCAGATTACAAAAACCTTTATCTACCATCCATATTGCACTTGTATCACCATCTCTTCGCCGAAATAGTGCACCTATACAATTTACCATTGTATTGGGTGTGTTGGGGACACAAGAGAATCTTTGTTACTTGGTTGCAGGGTTGTTTGAGAGAGACCATCTTCATCCTACGCCTCCTACGGATTGATAAACCTTAGGTCATCCACTTGAGGGAAATTTGCTACTGTCCTACAAACCTGTGCACTTGCAGGCCCAACAAAGTCTACAAGAAGAAGGTTGTGTAGTAGAAATCACTGTGCAATTGGACTTCCAATTGGATCCTGAAAACTTGAAGTTGGTAAGATGATTACAGCAACAAGTTACAACAGCAAACCAGGTAAACAAGGAAGTTTCTGAAAACATACCTGTTGTGCCAACGGAATTTCAGTTGGATTCTGCAAACTTGAATATTAGCAATCAATAAATAAAGTTTTGTAAGAGCCATAAGAAACTAACATCAAACTAGTAAAACTACCCATTTTTGGCAACATATTTAGTTACACATGAACTAGTAAAACTAACAAGTTCTTGGCAACGTATTAAAGTAACAAGTCGGTACCATTTACCAGCAACACAAACATCTGTAAAATTCTTTGACGTAAGCAAAATGATTCCAAAACATATATAAGTTAAAAAGACGGTGTCCCTCATATAAACCTGATGGTTGTATATCTATGAACATGCAAACATTACTAGTGCAACAAGTGATAACAGCAAACCATTTAAACAAACAGGGTATCAGAACATAAATTACACGTGAATTCTGCTGCACCCTAGAAGTACATATGACCAACTATCTACATGCTTAAGTAGCTATTTAAGTTCAGGCAAACTGGTAATTCTTAACAGTAAGTATCAAACACATAGATAGGCGCTGTCTATAATAGGATTAACAGGCTATCACATTATGTAATCAGTAGCAAACTAAATTAAGCCAAGCAACGTAATTGAACAATTTTGCAATAAATGGCTAACTAAAATTCCGAGAAGTAGGTAACTGAACTTACGCTAGCTCTTTATACAGGCACACTGCAACTTCTTTTTCGCTTACAAGGTTCTTCGAAGGAGTCCATTGCATCAATTGCTTGGATACGGAGTCCCAATACTGAAGGAAATATGCCCTAGAGGCAATAAAAAAGTTCTTATTTATATTTCCTTATATCATGATAAATGTTTATTATTCATGCTAGAATTGTATTAACCGAAAACTTAGTACATGTGTGAATACATAGACAAACAGAGTGTCACTAGTATGCCTCTACTTGACTAGCTCGTTGAATCAATGATCGTTATGTTTCCTAACCATAGACATGAGTTGTCATTTGATTAACGGGATCACATCATTAGAGAATGATGTGATTGACTTGACCCATCCGTTAGCTTAGCACGATGATCATTTAGGTTTGTTGCTATTGCTTTCTCCATAACTTATACATGTTCCTATGACTATGAGATCATGCAACTACTGAATACTGAAGGAACACTTAGTGTGCTATCAAACGTCACAACGTAACTGGGTGACTACAAAGATGCTCTACAAGTGTCTCCGATGGTGTTTGTTGAGTTGGCATAGATCGAGATTAGGACTTGTCACCCCGAGTATCGGAGAGGTATCTCTTGGCCCTCTCGGTATTGCACATCACTATAAGCCTTGCAAGCAATCTAACTAATGAGTTAGTTACAGGATGATGCATTACAGAACGAGTAAAGAGACTTGCCAGTAACGAGATTGAACTAGGTATTGAGATACCGACGATCGAATCTCGGGAAAGTAACATACCGATGACAAAGGGAACAACGTATGTTGTTGTGCGGTTTGACTGATAAAGATCTTCGTAGAATATGTAGGAACCAATATGAGCATCCAGGTTCCGCTATTGGTTATAGACCGGAGATGAGTCTCGATCATGTCTACATAGTTCTCGAACCTGTAGGGTCCGCACGCTTAACGTTCGGTGACGATCGGTATTATGAGTTTATGTGTTTCGTTGTACCGAAGGTAGTTCGGAGTCCCGGATATGATCACGGACATGAGGAGGAGTGTCGAAATGGTCGAGACATAAAGATCGATATATTGGAAGCCTATGTTTGTACATTGGAATGGTTTCAGATGAGTTCGGGCATTTACCGGAGTACCGGGATGCTACCGGAACCACCCGGGGAGTATATGGCCTTATTGGGCCTTAGTGGAATAGAGGAGAGGAAGGGAAAAGGAGGAGGGCGCGCCCCCTAGCCCAATCTGAATTGGGTTCCCCCCTTCTTTCCCTCTCTCCTCTCCTTCCTTCTCTCCTACTCCTACTACTTGGAAGGGGGGAATCCTACTCCCGGTGGGAGTAGGACTCCCCAGGGCGTGCCATAGAGAGGGCCGGCCCTCCCCCTCCTCCACTCCTTTATATACGGGAGAGGGGGGCACCCATAGACACACAAGTTGATCATTGTCTTAGCCGTGTGCGGTGCCCCTCCACCATAATCCACCTCGGTCATATCGTCGTAGTGCTTAGGCGAAGCCCTGCGACGGTAGCTTCATCATCACCGTCGTCACGCCATCGTGCTAATGAAACTCTCCCTCGACACTCAGCTGGATCTAGAGTTCGCGGGACGTCACCGAGCTGAACGTGTGCAGATCACGAAGGTGCCGTACTTTCGGTGCTAGGATCGGTCGGATCGTGAAGATTTTCGACTACATCAACCGCGTTGTCATAACTCTTCCGCTTACGGTCTACGAGGGTACGTAGACAACAGTCTTCCCTCTGGTAGCTATGCATCACCATGATAGATCTTGCGTGTGCGTAGGATTTTTTTTTAATTACGCGTTCCCCAACAGTGGCATCAGAGCCAGGTTTATGCATAGATGTTATATGCATGAGTAGAACACAAAGGAGTGGTGGGCGTGGGTATATACATATTGCTTGCCGTCACTAGTTGATTCTTGATTCGGCGGTATTGTTGGATGAAGCGGCCCAGACCGACATTACGCGTATGCTTACTCGACACTAGTTCTACCGACGTGCTTCGCACACAGGTGGCTGGTGGGTGCCAGTTTCTACAACTTTAGTTGAATCGGATTCGATGAACAGGGTTCTTTCTGAAGATCAAAAAGCAATCACTATACCACGTTGTGGTATTTGATGCGTAGGTAAGAACGGTTCTTGCTCAGCCCGTAGCAGCCACGTAAAACTTGCAACAACAAAGTAGAGGACGTCTAACTTGTTTTTGCAGGGCATGTTGTGATGTGATATGGTCAAGACATGATGCTAAATTTTATTGTATGAGATGATCATGTGTTGTAACACAGTTATCGGCAACTGGCAGGAGCCATATGGTTGTCGCTTTATTGTATGAAATGCAATCGCCATGTAATTGCTTCACTTTATCACTACGCGGGAGCGATAGTCGTAGCAGCAATAGTTGGCGAGACGACAACGATGCTTCGATGGAGATCAAGGTGTCAAGCCGGTGATGATGGTGATCATGATGGTGCTTTGGAGATGGAGATCAAATGCGCAAGATGATGATGGCCATATCATATCACTTATATTGATTGCATGTGATGTTTATCCTTTATGCATCTTATTTTGCTTAGTTCGGCGGTAGCATTATAAGATGATCCCTCACTAAATTTCAAGGTATAAGTGTTGTCCCTGAGTATGCACCGTTGCTACAGTTCGTCGTGCCGAGACACCACGTGATGATCGGGTGTGATAAGCTCTACGTTCACATACAACGGGTGCAAGCCAGTTTTGCACACGCAGAATACTATGGTTAAACTTGACGAGCCTAGCATATGCAGATATGGCATCGGAACACTGAGACCGAAAGGTCGAGTGTGAATCATATAGTAGATATGATCAACATAGTGATGTTCACCATTGAAAACTACTCCATCTCACGTGATGATCGGACATTGTTTAGTTGATATGGATCATGTGATCACTTAGATGATTAGAGAGATGTCTATCTAAGTGGGTGTTCTTAAGTAATTTATTAATTGAACTTTAATTTATCACGAACTTAGTACCTGATAGTATTTTGCATGTCTATGTTGTTGTAGATACATGGCCCGTGCTGTTGTTCCATTGAATTTTAATGCATTCCTAGAGAAAGCTAAGTTGAAGATGATGGTAGCAACTACACGGACCGGGTCCGTAATTTGAGGATTATCCTCATTGCTACACAGAAGAATTACGTCCTGGAAGCACTGCTAGGTGACAAACCCGCTGCAGGAGCAACGCCAGATATTGTGAACACCTGGTAGAGCAAAGCTGATGACTACTCGATAGTTCAGTGTGCCATGCTTTACAGCTTAGAACCGGGACTTCAACGACGTTTTGAACGTCATGGAGCATATGAGATGTTCCAGGAGTTGAAGTTAATATTTCAAGAAAATGCCGGATTGAGAGATATGAAGTCTCCAATAAGTTCTACAGCTGCAAAATGGAGGAGAATAGTTCGTCAGTGAGCATATACTCAAAATGTCTGGGTATAACAATCACTTGATTCAACTGGGAGTTAATCTCCCTGATGATAGTGTCATTGACAGAATTCTTCAATCACTGCCACCAAGCTACAAGAGCTTCGTGATGAACTATAATATGCAAGAGATGGATAAGACTATTCCCGAGCTCTTCGCAATGCTAAAGGCTGCGGAGGTAGAAATCAAGAAGGAGCATCAAGTGTTGATGGTCAACAAGACCACTAGTTTCAAGAAAAAGGGTAAAGGGAAGAAGGGGAACTTCAAGAAGAACAGCAAGCCAGTTGCTGCTCAAGTGAAGAAACCCAAGTCTGGACCTAAGCCTGAGACTGAGTGTTTCTACTCCAAAGGGACTGGTCACTGTAAGCGGAACTGCCCCAAGTATTTGGTGGAGAAGAAGGGTGGCAAAGTGAAAGGTATATTTGATATACATGTTATTGATGTCTACCTTACTAATGCTCGCAGTAGCGCCTGGGTATTTGATACTGGTTCTGTTGCTAATATTTGCAACTCGAAACAGGGGCTACGGATTAAGCGAAGATTGGATAAGGACGAGGTGACGATGCGTGTGGGAAATGATTCCAAAATCGATGTGATCGCCATCGGCACGCTACCTCTACATCTACCTTCGGGATTAGTTTTAGACCTAAATAATTGTTATTTGGTGCTAGCGTTGAGCATGAACATTATATCTGGATCTTGTTTGATGCGGGACGGTTATACATTTAAATCAGAGAATAATGGTTTTTCTATTTATATGAGTAATATCTTTTATGGTCATGCATCCTTGATGAGTGGTCTATTTTTACTAAATCTTGATAGTAGTGATACACATGTTCATAGTATTGAAGCCAAAAGATGCAGAGTTGATGATGATAGTGCAACTTATTTGTGGCACTGCCATTTGGGTCATATTGGTATAAAGCGCATGAAGAAACTCCATTCTGATGGACTTCTGGAATCACTTGATTATGAATCACTTGGTACTTGCGAACCATGCCTCATGGGCAAGATGATTAAAACTCCGTTCTCTGGAACAATGGAGCAAGCAACAGAGTTATTGGAAATCATACATATTGATGTATGTGGTCCAATGAACATTGAGGCTCACGACGGATATCGTTATTTTCTCACCTTCACAGATAATTTGAGCAGATATGGGTATATCTGCTTAATGAAACATAAGTGTGAAACATTTGAAAAGTTCAAAGAATTTCAGAGTGAAGTGGAAAATCATCATAACAAGAAAATAAAGTTTCTACGATCTAATCATGGAGGAGAATATTTGAGTAACAAGTTTGGTCTTCGTTTGAAACAATGCGGAATAGTTTCGCAACTCACGCCACCCGGAACACCACAGCGTAATGGTGTGTCTGAACATCGTAATCGTACTTTACTAGATATGGTACGATCTATGATGTCTCTTACTGATTTACCGCTATCATTTTGGGGTTATGCTTGAGAGACGGCTGCATTCACATTAAATAGGGCACCACCTAAATCTGTTGAGACGGCACCTTATGAACTGTTGTTTGGCAAGAAACCCAAGTTGTCGTTTCTTAAAATTTGAGGCTGCGATGCTTATGTGAAAAAGCTTCAACCTGATAAGCTCGAACCCAAATCGGAGAAATGTGTCTTCATAGGATACCCAAAGGAGACTGTTTGGTACACCTTCTATCACAGATCCGAAGGCAAGATATTCGTTGCTCAGAATGGATCCTTTCTAGAGGAGTTTCTCTTGAAAGAAGTGAGTGGGAGGAAAGTAGAACTTGATGAGGTAACTGTACCTGCTCGCTTATTGGAAAGTAGTACATCATAGAAATCAGTTCGAATGATTCCTACACCAGTAAGTGAGGAAGCTAATGATGATGATCATGAAGCTTCTGATCAAGTTACTGCCGAACCTCGTAGGTCAACCAGAGTAAGATCCGCACCAGAGTGGTACGGTAATCCTGTTCTGGAGGTCATGTTACTTGACCATGATGAACCTAAGAACTATGAGGAAGCGATGATGAGCCCATATTCCGCAAAATGGCTCGAGGCCATGAAATCTGAGATGGGATCCATGTGTGAGAACAAAGTGTGGACTTTGGTTGACTTGCCCGATGATCGGCAAGCCATAGAGAATAAATGGATATTCAAGAAGAAGATTGACGCTGATGGTAATATTACTGTCTACAAAGCTCGACTTGTTGCAAAAGGTTTTCGACAAGTTCAAGGAGTTGACTATGATGAGGCCTTCTCACCCGTAGCGATGCTTAAGTCCATCTGAATCATGTTAGCTATTGCCGCATTTTATGATTATGAAATTTGGCAAATGGATGTCAAAACTGCATTCCTTAATGGATATCTTAAAGAAGAGTTGTATATGATGCAACTAGAAGGTTTTGTCGATCCAAAAGCTGCTAACAAAGTGTGCAAGCTCCAACGATCCATTTATGGACTGGTTCAAGCCTCTCAGAGTTGGAATATACGCTTTGATAGTGTGATCAAAGCATATGGTTTTATACAGACTTTTGGAAAGCCTGTATTTACAGAAAGTGAGTGGGAGCTCTGTAGCATTTCTGATATTATATGTAGATGACATATTGTTGATCGGAAATGATACTGAATTTCTGAATAGCATAAAAGGATACTTGAATAAGAATTTTTCAATGAAAGACCTCAGTGAAGATGCTGATATATTGGGCATCAAGATCTATAGAGATAGATCAAGACGCTTAATTGGACTTTCACAAAGCACATACCTTGATAAAGTTTTGAAGAAGTTCAAAATGGATCCAGCAAAGAAAGGGTTCTTGACTGTGTTACAAGGTGTGAAGTTGAGTTAGACTCAATGCCCGACCACTGTAGAAGATAGAGAGAAAATGAAAGTCATTCCATATGCTTCAGCCATAGGTTCTATCATGTATGCAATGTTGTGTACCAGACCTGATGTGTGCCTTGCTATTAGTTTAGTAGGGAGGTACCAAAGTAATCCAGGAGTGGATCACTGGACAGCGGTCAAGAACATTCTGAAATACCTAAAAAGGACTAAGCATATGTTTCTCGTTTATGGAGGTGACAAAGAGCTCGTCGTAAACGGTTACGTCGATGCAAGCTTTGACACTGATCCGGATGACTCTAAGTCACAAACCGGATACATATTTTTATTAAATGGTGGAGCTGTCAACCAGTGCAGTTCCAAGCAGAGCGTCTGATACGTCTCCAACGTATCTATAATTTTTGATTGCTCCATGCTATATTATCTACTGTTTTGGACATTATTGGGCTTTATTATCCCCTTTTATATTATTTTTGGGACTAACCTATTAACCAGAGGCCCAGCCCAGAATTGCTGTTTTTTGCCTGTTTCAGAGTTTCGAAGAAAAGGAATATCAAACGGAGTCCAAATGGAATGAAACCTTCGGGAACGTGATTTTCTCACCGAACGTGATCCAGGAGACTTGGACCCTACGGCAAGAAAGAAAGGAGGAAGGCACGAGGTAGGGGGGCGCGCCCTCCACCCTCGTGGGCCCCCTGCTGCTCCACCGACGTACTCCTTCCTCCTATATATACCTACGTACCCCTAAACGATCAGATACGGAGCCAAAAACCTAATTCCACCGCCGCAACCTTCTGTACCCACGAGATCCCATCTTGGGGCCTGTTCCGGAGCTCCGCCGGAGGAGGAACCCATCACGGAGGGCTTCTAAATCAACACCATAGCCTCTCCGATGATGTGTGAGTAGTTTACCTCAGACCTTCGAGTCCATAGTTAGTAGCTAGATGGCTTCTTCTCTCTTTTTGGATCTCAATACAATGTTCTCCCCCTCTCTCGTGGAGATCTATTCGATGTAATCTTCTTTTTGCGTGTGTTTGTTGAGACCGATGAATTGTGGGTTTATGATCAAGATTATCTATGAACAAATTTGAATCTCCTCTGAATTCTTGTATGTATGATTGGTTATCTTTGCGAGTCTCTTCGAATTATCAGTTTGGTTTGGCCTACTAGATTGGTTTTTCTTGCAATGGGAGAAGTGCTTAGCTTTGGGTTCAATCTTGCGGTGTCCTTTCCCAGTGACACTAGGGGCAGCAAGGCACGTATTGTATTGTTGCCATCGAGGATAACAAGATGGGGTTTTTCTCATATTGCATGAATTTATCCCTCTACATCATGTCATCTTGCTTAAGGCGTTACTCTGTTTTCATGAACTTAATACTCTAGATGCATGCTGGATAGCGGTCGATGAGTGGACTAATAGTAGTAGATGCAGGCAGGAGTCGGTCTACTTGTCTCGGACGTGATGCCTATATACATGATCATACCTAGATAATCTCATAACTATGCTCAGTCCTGTCAATTGCTCAACAGTAATCCGTTCACCCACCGTAAAATACTTATGCTCCTGTGAGAAGCCACTAGTGAAACGGGTCTATCATCATCATATTAATCTTCCAATACTTAGTTATTTCCTTTGCTTTTTACTTTGCTTTTATTTTACTTTGCATCTTTATCACAAAAATACCAAAAATATTATGCTATCATATCTATCAGATCTCACTCTCTTAAGTGACCGTGAAGGCATTGACAACCCCTTATCACGTTGGTTGCGAGGAGTTATTTGTATTGTGCAGGTGCAAGGGACTCGCTCGTATCCTCCTACTGGATTGATACCTTGGTTCTCAAAAACTGAGGGAAATACTTACGCTACTGTGCTTCATCACCCTTTCCTCTTCAAGGAAATCCAACGCAGTGCTCAAGAGGTAGCAGAGAAGAGTTTTGGCACCGTTGCCGGGGAGTCTACGCAAAAGTCAACATACCAAGTACCTATCACAATCCCTTATCTCCCGCATTACATTATTTGCCATTTGCCTCTCGTTTTTCTCTCCCCCAGTTCACCCTTGCCATTTTATTCGCCTTCTCTTTTCTGTTTGCCTCTTTTCGTTAGCTTGTCCCTCGCCATGTCAGAACCAAAAAGAGTTGGGGTTTCACTCCCGGGTTTTAGCGCTTTAGACAATCCTGCTGTCTTATCTAAACTCATAAATAAAAATGCTATGGAAAAATCTGCCAAGATTATCAATGAAAGCCTTAGTGATCTTGATGAAGAAGATTCTGGAATATTTCGTTATTTACTTGATGAATCTTTGAAAGATGCTTGGGATAGGATCTTAAGGATCCGTGCTAGCTATGTACCCCAATACCAAATTGAGGTCTACTTAAAAAGCTTTTATGTTAGGTTGCCCGCTTCATTCAAACAAGTTTTGGATTTTATTCTTGAAGATGGTTTCCTTTAAGGGGACCCCATAGAAATCTATGAAAAAATGAAAACTATGTTTGGGCATCCCATTAACGAGAAAGTTGAAATCACATCTCTTTTGCTTTCTTACCAAAACGAATTTATCAAAGAGATAAAGGCTAGCCTAGATGCCAATTTCCGCAATATACTTAATCTTTCATCTACCATTAATGGCCATGTACTTTGTCAAATTAGAAAGATTAATTCCATAGATAATAAGTTTGCTCTCTTTTTCTCTAAAACCAAAGATGGCAATACCTAGATCTATCCTTGCTTTTATGCCTAGCTAGGGGCGTTAAACGATAGCGCTTGTTGGGAGGCAACCCAATTTTATTTTAGTTTTTTGCTTTTTTCTTCTTTTTAGGAATAAATATTTGATCTAGCCTCTGGTTAGATGTGTTTTTATGTTTTAATTAGTGTTTGTGCCAAGTTAAACCTATATGATCTTCTTGGATGATAGTTATTTGATCTTGCTGTAATTTCCAGAAACTTCCTATTCACGAAAACAATTGGTAAAAATCATCAGAACGTGATAAAATAGTGATTCTAATTGATGCTGATCAATAAAAAATTGCCTAGGTCGTCCTATTTTGGCTGGTTTTTTGGAGTTCCAGAAATTTGCGTTAGTTACAGATTACTACAGACTGTTCTGTTTTTGACAGATTCTGTTTTTCGTGTGTTGTTTGCTTATTTTGATGAATCTATGGCTAGTAAAATAGTTTATAAACCATAGAGAAGTTGGATTACAGTAGGTTTAACACCAATATAAATAAAGAATCAGTTCATAAAAGTACCTTGAAGTGGTCTTTTGTTTTCTTTCGCTAACGGAGCTCACGAGATTTCTGTTGAGTTTTGTGTTGTGAAGTTTTCAAGTTTTGGGTGAAAGATTTTGATGGATTATGGAACAAGGAGTGGCAAGAGCCTAAGCTTGGGGATGCCCATGGCACCCCCAAGATAATATAAGGACACCAAAAATCCAAAGCTTGGGGATGCCCCGGAAGGCATCCCCTCTTTCGTCTACTTCCATCGGTAACTTTACTTGGAGCTATATTTTTTTTCACCACATGATATGTGTTTTGCTTGGAGCGTCTTGTATGATTTGAGTCTTTGCTTTTTAGTTTACCACAATCATCCTTGCTGTATACACCGTTTGAGAGAGCCATACATGATTTGGAAATTATTAGAATACTCTTTGTGCTTCACTTATATCTTTTGAGTTATATAGTTTTGCTCTAGTGCTTAACTTATATCTTTTAGAGCACGGCGGTGGATTTGTTTTATAGAAACTATTGATCTCTCATGATTCACTTAGATTATTTTGAGAGTCTTAAATAGCATGGTAATTTGCTTAAATAATCTTAATATGCTAGGTATGCAAGAATAGTAAAAACTTTCTTATGAGTGTTTTGAATACTGAGAGAAGTTTGAGGCTTGATGATTGTTTTGAGATATGGAGGTAATAATATCAAAGTCGTGCTAGTTGAGTAGTTGTGAATTTGAGAAATGCTTGTGTTGAAGTTTTCAAGTCTCGTATCATGCACGTATGGTAAACGTTATGTGACAAATTTGAAACATGAGGTGTTCTTTGATTGTCCTCCTTATGAGTGGCGGTCGGGGACGAGCGATGGTCTTTTCCTACCAATCTATCCCCCTAGGAGCATGCTCGTAATGCTTGGTTTTTTACGACTTGTAGATTTTTTCAATAAGTATGTGAGTTATTTATGACTAATGTTGAGTCCATGGATTATACGCACTCTCACCCTTCCATCATTGCTAGCCTCTTCGATACCGTGAATTGCCCTTTCTCACATCGAGAGCTGGTGCAAACTTCGCCAGTGCATCCAAACCCCGTGATATGATACGCTCTTTCAGACATAAACCTCCTTATATCTCCCTCAAAACAGCCACCATACCTACCTATTATGGCATTTCCATAGCCATTCCGAGATATATTGCCATGCAACTTTCCACCATTCCGTTCATCATGACATATTCATCATTGTCATATTGCTAGCATGATCATGTAGTTGACATAGTATTTGTGGCAAAGCCACCGTTCATAATTCTTTCATACATGTCACTCTTGGTTCATTGCATATCCCGGTACACCGCCGGAGGCATTCATATAGAGTCATACTTTGTTCTAGTATCGAGTTGTAATCATTGAGTTGTAAATAAATAGAAGTGTGATGATCATCATTTTCTAGAGCATTGTCCCAA
>LR880971.1:721928343-721946163 GCA_904067115.1 Aegilops sharonensis
ATGTAGTTGACATAGTATTTGTGGCAAAGCCACCGTTCATAATTCTTTCATACATGTCACTCTTGGTTCATTGCATATCCCGGTACACCGCCGGAGGCATTCATATAGAGTCATACTTTGTTCTAGTATCGAGTTGTAATCATTGAGTTGTAAATAAATAGAAGTGTGATGATCATCATTTTCTAGAGCATTGTCCCAAGTGAGGAATAAAAAAAAGAGAAAGGCCATAAAAAAGAGAAGGCCCAAAAAAATGAGAGAAAAAGAGAGAAGGGACAATGTTACTATACTTTGCTACACTTGTGCTTCAAAGTAGCACCATAATCTTCATGATAGAGAGTCTCTTGTTTTATCACTTTCATATACTAGTGGGAATTTTTCATCATAGAACTTGGCTTGTATATTCCAACAATGGGCCTCCTCAAGTGCCCTAGGTCTTCATGAGCAAGCAAGTTGGATGCACACCCACTTAGTTTCTTTTGTTGAGCTTCCATACATTTATAGCTCTAGTGCATCCGTTGCATGGCAATCCCTACTCCTTGCATCAACATCAATCGATGGGCATCTCCATAGCTCATTGATTAGCCTCGTTGGTGTGAGACTTTCTCCTTTTTTATCTTCTCCACATAACCCCCATCATCATATTCTATTCCACCCATAGTGCTATGTCCATGGCTCGTGCTCATATATTGCATGAATGTTTATAGGTTTGAGAATACTAAAGTATGAAACAATTGCTTGGCTTGTCATCGGTGAGGAGGGAGACATAGAGATTTGCAAGATACATACAGATCTGAATGCTGCAGACCCATTGACTAAGCCTCTCTCACGAGCAAAACATGATCAGCACCAAAAATCCATGGGTGTTAGAATCATTACAATGTAATCTAGATTATTGACTCTAGTGCTAGTGGGAGACTGTAGGAAATATGCCCTAGAGGCAATAATAAAGTTGTTATTTATATCTCCTTATATCATGATAAATGTTTATTATTCATGCTAGAATTGTATTAACCGGAAACTTAGTACATGTGTGAATACATAGACAAACAGAGTGTCACTACTATGCCTCTACTTGACTAGCTCGTTGAATCAATGATGGTTATGTTTCCTAACCATAGACATGAGTTGTCATTTGATTAACGGGATCACATCATTAGAGAATGATGTGATTGACTTGACCCATCCGTTAGCTTAGGACGATGATCGTTTAGTTTGTTGCTATTGCTTTCTCCATAACTTATACATGTTCCTATGACTATGAGATCATGCAACTCCCGAATACCCGAGGAACACTTAGTGTGCTATCAAACGTCACAACATAACTGGATGACTATAAAGATGATCTACAGGTGTCTCCGATGGTGTTTGTTGAGTTTGTTGGGTTCGACGATAGGGTGCATTGACTGCAAATTAAAATTTTCCTACACGTAGAACAACCAGGAACATGCTACGGGAATGGATCATAGATCGTTACCACTAGATGTGCGGTGCCGTGCAGCGGAAGAAGAGTTGGGGCAGCGCGTCCGCGTGGATCTTCTCCTCCTCGTCTGATCTCCCTCGAACAGCCGGTCGTCGGTTCCCACCTAAAGGTTCGCCGGAGCAGTGCAAGTGCACTGCCTCTTACGATATCCGCGCGTGCAGGAGGAACGTCATGCGGCGGACTGCTAGGTCCGATCACACAACCGGCGGCGAGTGGAGGTGTCTGTTCGCAACACATGCAAACCCTAGTGACAGCGCCGAAGCGATCAAAATGCATGAGTGTGCCGCACCCCACTTTATATAGGCGTCCATCGCGGGGTCAACACTTGGGCCTTGCACGGACCCTAAAGCCCATAAGTCTACTCGGCCACAATCCGAATACAGCTCGGATCACATCCGACCAGTGTCCCCGGATCCGACCTCATAGGTTCCTTCCCTTAAGCGCGCGACCCCTTAGGTTCGAGCCGGCTTGGTCATAGTTTGGATCACCTCCGAACTGCACGGTTGGTAGCGGCCCCTAGTAGGGCATGCCGAACACCAAGAAGACTATGAAGCTGGTTAGGCGAACCTGTACATTATACTTCTGTTCCCTTTGCCACACGATACATGTTGTCGGGCTACAGGCGAGTCTGTCATCCTTGTGCTAGCCCGACCTCTTTCTCGTTCCAGTGATGCCGACCACAAACCAGATTATCTCATAATCCTTGTCGCATGGCCATGCTTATCCTAGTCGGATCACAAGAGGGGCCCAAAGTATATCTCTCCTGATCGGAGGGGCAAATCCCATCTTGCTCGACCATGTCTCGCAGCATGGGTCTGGACAAGCCCGAAACCTACCTTTGTAACTACCCAGTAACGGAGTAGCGTTTGGTTGGTCCAAAGCAAGTCTGTCACCATCCCGAGTACATGTGCCAGCTCAGGTCTTAGGACATAGAACGTATGTTGTACTAGAGACTCGCAGATGACATATCGCTGCGTCTCATAGTTGGGTCTGTCCGACTCGGACCTTATCTCAACTCGGATCCGACTACGTCGAATCTGACCAGATCCTTCCGAGTCCATATTATCCGGTTAGCATCCAACGCTCCATGGCTAGTGAGACAAAGCCATTGACCGTGTCATATGCTAGTCTAGTCGGTTGCGCGTCCACACTACCCTTTCCACTAGGGACCTTTTAGGACGTTCATCATACAATGCATAGTCCCACAAACAAGTCACGTACTTGCTGATACACATCATTGATAATGTCCAAGGAGTATCTTTATTCATAAACACATAGGAAATATCATCATACATGATTGCCTCTAGGGCATATCTCCAATAGAGTTGGCATAGATCGAGATTAGGATTTGTCACTCCGAGTATCAGAGAGGTATCTCTGGACCCTCTCGGTAATGCACATCACTATAAGCCTTGCAAGCAATGTAAATAATGAGTTAGTTACGGGATGATGCATTACAGAACGAGTAAAGAGACTTGCTAGTAACGAGATTGAACTAGGTATTGAGATACCGACGATCGAATCTCGGGAAAGTAACATACCGATGACAAAGGGAACAACGTATGTTGTTGTGCGGTTTGACTGATAAAGATCTTCGTAGAATATGTAGGAACCAATATGAGCATCCAGGTTCCGCTATTGGTTATTGACCGGAGATGAGTCTCGATCAAGTCTACATAGTTCTCGAACCCGTAGGATCCGCATGCTTAACGTTCGGTGACGATCGATATTATGAGTTTATGTGTTTTGATGTACCGAAGGTAGTTCGGAGTCCCGGATAATATAACGGACATGACTAGGAGTCTCGAAAAGATCGATATATTGGAAGCCTATGTTTGGACATCGGAATGGTTCCGGATGAGTTCGGGCATTTACCGGAGTACCGGGAGGTTACCGGAACCCCCTGGGGAGTATATGAGCCTTATTGGGCCTTTGTGGAATAGAGGAGAGGAAGGGAAAAGGAGGACGGCGCGCCCCCCTAGACCAATCCAAATTGGGTGGGGGCACCCCCCTTCCTTCCCTCTCTCCTCTCCTTCCTTCTCTCCTACTCCTACTACTTGGAAGGGGGGAATCCTACTCCCGGTGGGCGTAGGACTCCCCAGGGCGCGCCATAGAGAGGGTCGGCCCTCCCCCTCCTCCACTCCTTTATATACCGGGGAGGGGGCACCCCATAGACACACAAGTTGATCATTGTCTTAGCCGTGTGCGGTGCCCCCCTCCACCATAATCCACCTTGGTCATATCGTCGTAGTGCTTAGGCGAAGCCCTGCGCCGGCAGCTTCATCATCACCGTCATCACGCCGTCGTGCTGACGAAACTCTCCCTCGACACTCAGCTGGATCTAGAGTTCGCGGGACGTCACCGAGCTGAACGTGTGCAGATCATGGAGGTGTCGTACTTTCGGTGCTACGATCGGTCGGATCGTGAAGACGTTCGACTACATCAACCGCGTTGTCATAACGCTTCCGCTTACGGTCTACGAGGGTACGTAGACAACACTTTTCCCTCTTGTAGCTATGCATCACCATGATAGATCTTGCGTGTGCGTAGGAATTTTTTTGAAATTACTGCGTTCCCCAAACAAATACTTCTTTTTTCCCACACTGCATTGGTAAGTCGAATGGTTAATCTGGTAAGATGGTGCGTCCTTGATATGATATATGAGGACGTGTAGTCAGACTAGTTGTAACCACACACATCACACTGGCTTTTACTGTATATTTCACGCAATTACATTTGACATATCGAGATCTAAGCAATCTACAATAGGATGAAAAGACTGGCATCCTTCACATTATTGGCGAACTCAGTTAACAGAAACAAGCAATCCAACCATTCCGCGGGTAAATCAAAAGCGCCACTAGAATATTTTTCACTACCCATACACACAAAAAGGGGCGACGCCACTATAGGGGCTGGTATGGGCGGCCGCCTCGGGTGGCTGGAAAGTGTGCACCAAGTTTGAGTCGTCCAGGTTTGCCCAGGCTAGTTTTGTTCATCCCAACGCACGAGTGGGCAATGTAAAAAATGAAGAAAAACGTTTCAATTTGGATGGGCCAATAATGTAAGTGCAAGTCAGGCCCTATAGCAGGCTCTCGGCCCAAACGAGCGCCTCCCATAACGATCGACAGCGGGAAAAATCCCTATTCGTTCGCTCTAGCCTCTAGTCTGGTTCGCTCCTAACCTAGCTGCCGCTGGACAGACCGACACATCACTTCCTCGCGCCCTTGTTGGATGGCAGTCGTCGGGCTTCAAGCAAATGGAAGGACAAGAAGATGAAGATCCAACCCTGGGTGTAGCCGGCGTGGGAGGCAGCGGCGGTAGCACGGCATGGCATCGAGCTTGCGCGAACGGACAGTCGTAGCTTGCAAGACCAGCATGCGCAACGAGCAAGTACATCACATCCCTGATTATATCTAATTCAACTTTTCAATCTCTGGCCAATCGTTAAACCTGACGGTGTTGTAAAACTGCTTGTATGTAGGGAATCTATGAGAAAATGAAATCAATTTCTGCTTATTTTATAACTCCCCCAATCAATACTGAATCTGATATATCTAATCAAGTTTCCGGTGCAAACATACAAGCTCATGTTGTTCTTGAGCCTGAAGTGTCTAGTGAACAGAGTGCTAATGAAGGATTTGATGCAAACATTTTACATGCTCCTGGTGATGAACATATAGTTTCTAATGAGGGATCTAATGCAAGCATTTTGCAAGCTACCATTGAAGGATTTAGTGTCTAATGATGATCTGCTATGTTGAGAGAGACATAAAGATTCGCACGCATTGATGAGAAGCAAACTATAGTACATTTTCATGGCTTGAGGAAACGTCGAGGCCATCTACCAGAAAGTCCCTATATCATGACAACATAGCATAAATACTTTTCTAATCTGTTGTTTGAAACTATTGGCATACTTGTGCAGGATAGATATATTGATATGCAGTTTGCGCACTGGTTATAGGTGCAACTACACTTCGATATTTTCAGCTAGAGAACGAATAATTCTAGCAGGTAAAGACCATGTTAGTAGTCCTTGTACACCATGTTGCATTTTGTGTTTTTGGTGCTTACATCATTTAGTGTTTTATAATCTTAACTACTTTGGAACATTAGCTGGTTTTCAAAGTACATGCAGCTTCACATTTCTCAAGTTATGTTGATTTCCGGAGTGCAAGTGCCTTCATATTTTTTAAGTTAAATGTTCGCCCCTGGTAACTTGAATTCGTGGATCCGCCACCACACACAAATCATACACGCAGGCCAGTACGAATTAAATGAAATACATGGACTTACGCTAGCTCGTTGTACAAGCTCACTACAGCTATGCTTGCGCTTGGGATGTTCCATGTACAAGTCCATGTTACCACTTGCTTGGATGTGCAGGCCTTGTGCTCCTTGCATCCTCCTCTGCATTTTTGACACGACAAATGGTTGATCAAATAAGAGGAATCGACCTTGCTGTTGTACGGGAGGACATATACTTACAAGGTTATACGGGTGTGCAGGATGCGCACCAGATCCCGTAGCACCGTCATGCTTCACTAAAAAATGGTTTTGCTTGTTTCAGATGATATCTCGAGAAGAAATAAGAGTTAAAGTCAGAGTTGCATAGGCGTGTGAGCTAAGAGTGTAGTGAAAGGATATCCAAACATCATCGGAATAGTGCACAAGGGACTGACGTGTGGATACCTAGTTCGGGCTAGCATTTGGGCATGCTCGCCTAGCTAGAGTGCGGGTCACTTCAGAGCCGTTAAGGGTGATGCGCTGGCGTTTGCTGGCTGCACATGGATGTAGATCTTGAGTGGTAGCGGAGCGCTATGATGTGGTTGATGAGACCGTTGGTGAAGCCCCAACGGCCTCGGGTGGCGGAGGTGCGAGGATGTGCTCGATGAAGTAGCCCCGGTGAGGTGGGAGACGATGTCGGTGAAGCGCACTTGATGCGGTGGAAGTCGGTGTCTGTGAGGTACGTCGGTTGCGGCAGCCGACGTTGTTGGTGGACCACCCGGTGCGGTGGACGAGGGCATAGATGAGGTAGCTCCAGTGCGGTGGTGAAGCGCGACCGTCGTCTTCGTCATCGTCGTCCGGCATAGAGGTGGGGAAAGAGACGAGACGAGGGGTGATTCGAACTTTGCTTGGTTGGCGGTGAATTAGGGATTTGAGCAATCTGGGCACGGAAGGGGACGGTGGATGTCGGGTGGTAGGTGCGACATATGCCAACGGGTGGCTTATCATTGTGGGAGCCAATAAGACGTCGCCGGTGCCTGGAAACGGGATGAGGCGAAGACATGCACGCCGGCGAATCTTACCCAGCTTCGGGGCTCTCCGTGGAGATAACACCCCTACTGCTGCTCTGCGGGGTCTCCGCATGATCACTAGGTGAACAAGTGGCTACAAGAGGCTCCTTGAGCTGTTCAGTGAGAGGAAGGAGAAGGGCTAGGCTAGCTCTCCTCTTCTCTCTATGTGGTGTCTAAAACTCTCTGGGATCAACCCTTTGCATGGGTGCCCTGGGGGGTTTGTATAGGCCTACCCCCTAGGGGTACAATGGTAATCTGGCTGGGCGCGGGCCCTAGCCGTCAGTGTCTGCGCTCATCGGCTTCTCCGCCGGCCGCTGGGGCCCGCCGACTGGTGGGTCCCGCCGGCTGCCGGCTTCTTGGTCGACAAGCTGGCCCCACCGCCGAGGGCCTGGTCGGGGGCTGGTTACTGTTGCCTCAATCCTGATGACGAGGGCTTTGTCGGGGTAAGCATGGCTACAGTGCCGCCGCCTTGGCGGCGATCACTGTTGCCTCGCCATGTCTTGTCTCCTTAATGAGGCGCCTCCTTCGAGGGAGGGTGTAAGCCGGCTATGGGAAGCTGGCCATATCTCAGGCTGACTGGGGGAGGCCGAGACGCCTTCGTGCATCTCTCTGACCAGAGGGGCCCACCGCCTGTGGGTCGTACTGACAACCCATCGTGGGTGACGTCATGGTCAACATGGCAACAGTGCCGCGTCGGACGGGTGATGGCCGCCCCGTACGGCATACTGTGGCCATGTGCGCTCCGGGATGTGGGGGTGGCAGGCTTTACTGTAGCCACGCCCCGTCCCATCACCGTTATGTGGGTGCAGATTCTGAGGGTGCGGCCTTGGCCGCTTGTCGGGGGGGCGGCTTCTTGGAGTCGGCCTTCTCGTGGCCGGCTCCGAGGAGTCGGCCCTCTAGTAGCCGGCTCCTTGGGAGCTGGCCCTCTTGTGGCCTTCTTCCTGTAGGTTTTAGGGCTGGGCCGCCTCCTGACAGCCGGCCTGAGAGTCAGTCGGCCAGGGGAAGGTGGCCCCGTGTCTTGGATGTTGGAGGGCTTGATTGGCTTATAATTTTTCAAAGGTTCCAGGGGGAGCCGGCTAGGCTACCCGTGGTCATTTGCTCCGACAGTAGTCCCCGAAGCTGGTTGAGCTTCGAGGCTGAAAGGAGGATGAGAAGCTCGATCAGCTTCCTATCCTGAGAAGTTCTGCAGTCCGAAGGTGAGAACGCGAGCAGAATCGCGCGTTGACCGCGAGCCACCCTGCGCGCCACGTGGCCAAAAAAGGCCTACCAGCCCACGCGCGCGACGGGACATCACCGCAGGCTGGGGCACGCCATACCTAGGCCTCGACCCATGTGCGGATCCTCTATGGCCCGAACGGACCGCTCGCCTTCTCGCGGCGGTTTCAGCGCGCCTTTAGGGCGCAATAATCGCGGGACGTGGGGGTGTGGGCGCAGTTAATCCCACGTTCCCCCACGCCTCGCCTCCTCGGCTCCGCCGCACGAGCCTATAAGTTGGGGGGAGGAGGGGGAGTGGCAGAGGCTCGCACGCTCGCCCTCGCTCCACCCTTCCTTCTACCTCCTTCTCCTTTCTTCCGCCGCCGCAGCGCCCTCACTGCTGTGCCGTTCCGCCGTCGACCTTCTTTGTTCGCTGCGGCTCCGCCGCCGCGCCTCTCTCGCTTCCTCATGCTCCCATGGCGCTATCTAGCTCGCGGGATGGTTCCAACGTCCACGAGGACCACATCGATTGGCTTCGCAAGACGCGGCGGTTGCCGGGCCAGGGCTACGTGAAGACCCGCCTCGCGCCGGAGGCGGAGGTTTCGCCGGTGCCGGAGGAGGGCGAGCGGGTCATCTTCGCTTGCACTGCCTGCGCGGCCTCGGCCTGCCGGCGAGCAGGTTCTTCCGCTCCTTCCTCGAGTTCTACCGCCTCCAGCCGCATCCTCTCACCCCCAACACGGTGATGCTGCTGTCGGCCTTCGTCACCCTGTGCAAGGATTTTCTTGGCGTCCTCCCCACCCTTGAGCTCTTTGGGGAGTTCTTCCACTGCAAGCTCGGCACCGTCTCCGCGGGTGTGCCTGCCCCCTGTGGCGCCTTCATCGCCACGCGGAGGTCAGCCGACAACAACCCTTTTCCGCCCATCCCGCTGATCCAGTCGGTGAAGCTTTGGCAGCAATCGTACTTCTACGTGAAGAACGTCGCCCCGCAAGGCGACTTCGTCAATCTGCCGGCTTACGTAGCCGGCCCGCCACGGTCGACGACCCCGACGACCCAGATCTGGGGGATGCCGCCATGGACGACGCCATAGTCGGAGCCGGCGGAGAGGCAGGCGGCCCCGAGCTCGCGGCCGGCTTCGGGGACTGGCCGGACGATGATGACGCCGAAGCCATCCCGCGCCGCCAGCCGGCAGGCGATCGCCAAGGCGCAGGACCTTCTACCGCGCCAGCCGCCCTGGGTGGCGCGCAAAAACGTTGGGCCGGGCCGGGCCTCTTTGGCAGCCCGCCGAAAAAACCCATGGGCTCTACGGCGGCGACCAAGCGGGACGAGGCGCCCGCGAAAGCGGCCCGCTTCCGCAAGGTGGTGAAGCAGCCACAGGCGGTCTCGGCGTAAGTGTTGTATATCTCGTGCTTTTTCATTGTCTTCTTGGGTTGGGGCCTCTTCTGAGACTTCTTCTTGATTTGCCGATCAGAGCGCCGCTTTCCCTTGAACGAGTTTCTGCCGCCTCCATAGTCTGACCGACGGGAGGATCCTCGAGCTCCCGCCGCGTGGATCCCCGTGCCGACCTCATGGAGGCAACAGAGCAGAACACGCGGGAGGCGCGGGAGGAGCGGGAAGCAGAGGATCGGAGGGCCGCCCAGGAGGCGAAGGAGAAGTCGGCCGAAGCGCAAGCCGACGCGGCGGCAAAGGCCCAGGCGGAGGCCGCGGCCGCGGAGAGGGAGGCGGAGGCTCTGCGCAATCAGTCTCCACAGCTTGTCATTCCCCTCTGCGCCGTGGCTCCCAACATCCCCGTGCCCCCGTCGGAGGAAGCCGACCGCGACCGGCTGGTGATGGAGAGGAGGGAAGACGACGTGATCATCCTGGAGGAGGCGCCACGGTCAGCGCCGACTGGAACGGGCCTAGGCGGCCGATCTGCTGCGGCACCTGAGCGGCCGGCTGGGGGCGAGTCGGCGGCGGGGGCGGATCTTGTGGTGCAGTCGCCACCTCATCGGCGCGCGGGAGAGGCACCCTCGGCGCCGGAGCCGCGGGCGCCAACTCGATGGCGCAGGATCTAGAGGCGGCCAGCGCCAGCACGTCCGAGTGGACGCCCAGCGGTGGAACGAATGAGCTGAACGTGGCGGCGCAG
Source organism: Aegilops sharonensis (assembly GCA_904067115.1). NCBI lineage: Eukaryota > Viridiplantae > Streptophyta > Magnoliopsida > Poales > Poaceae > Aegilops > Aegilops sharonensis. The sequence goes on from LR880971.1 coordinate 721,938,440, forward strand.
GAGGTCCGTCGCCGGCTTCAGACCTAGGCCGCCTCACTACAGCTGTACACCTAGGAGTTTCTCTCGACGCGCGCAGTCATCCGGGTGAGTCTTCTAGCCTTGGTCGATTTCTTTCTTGATTTCTTCCGTGGGGGCGCGTCAGCGCACCCACTGGGTGTAGTACCCGAGTTCCAAGTTGGCAGCTGAGCAGGCGGCTTGGAACTTCCAGTAGGCCTTGGCTGCTATTTTATTCTTATCCGCACTCCGTCTGATTTTCAGGAGTGTCAGAACCTCCGCGCAGCTGCCTTCAACTCCCAGGCCCAGGAGCTGAGCCAGAAGGCCGCTGACCTGACTAATAGTCGAAGTGAGTGCCTTGTTTATTTTATCTCGCGTGGGGCCGCGTCAGCGCACCCACTGGGTGTAGTCCCCGAGATTTGGGCCGACTGCTGAGCAGTCGGGTCGGATCTTCCCTGACGACTTCTTCCTTATTGCTTTTCCCTTTTTCTCCACGCTTGCAGAGGCCAACGCCGACTTGAGGGAGCAGCTAGGTGGGGCCCAGACCGTCCTTTGTGCCAAGGAGGCTGAGTGCAGCGCCTTGGCTCAGGAACGTGACCGCCTGGCCAAGAGACTAGCCGACTAGGAGGAGAGCCATAAGGCGGCCCTGAAGACGGCGCAGGACAGGGAGGCCGCCCTCAAAGCCGAGTTCGAGACCGAGGCGGCGGGCTGGGCCGAGGCGAAGCAAGCGCTGAGCGAGGGCTATGGCCGGGTTGAGGATCTGATCGACGGTAAGCCGCCTTCCTTCTCGCCCCTTTGCTTCTTTTTTATCTTCTGACTCTGCGCTGCTTCTTTGTTTTTCGCGTAGATTACTTCCCCGGTTACTCCGTCGCCGCCAGCCAAACCATCGAGGCCCACTGTGAGGCGCGCCGGCAGGCAGGGGTCGAGATCGCGCCAGATGCCAGCCGGACGCTTGAGGAGCAGCTTCTGGCGATCCAGGCCCGACTGCAACCGGCTCACCGCATGCTTCGCCGCCTTCAGCGTGCCGGGGCGCAAGTGCTGACCGCCCTCTGGCCCGGCGAGGCTATTCCCCGTACCCCCAGTCGGACTGCCGACTGGCTGGAGGTTGCGGTTGGCCGCTTCGAGGCCTGGAAGGCTTCCGCTGCTCGGTCCGGCGCCAGGTGGGCGCTGGAGTTTGTCCGAGCCTGGTATCCTGGGCTGAGCTTAGGCCAGTTGAGCACCTGGCGGCAGGAGGCCGACGAGGAGCTGGTGGCGGTGCGGCCGGCTATCATCCAGCGCGCCTCGGCTATCGCCGAATATATCGACACCAGCATTTTTGCTCCTGAAGTGAACGACAACAGCGTCGCCCAGCCGAAGGAGTGGTTCGGGCTGAACCCGGCAGAAGGCGAGGACTCGGCGGAGGAGATCGCTTCCAGCGACGAAGGCGAAGACGAAGAAGGGGAGGGCGGTGAAGACGTCGTTCCCGACGACGAAGCGACCAGCCAGCTCCAGCCTGATCGTGCCTCCAGCAACGAGGCGTGCGCGAGCGCGCCGTCTGCCAGAGGTGATGATCAGGCCGAGACCCGCCAGTCGGCCACTCCTTCGTCCAACACTGCCGCCTCCACCGACCTGCCCGACTCGCCCATCGCCCCCTTGGCCTGATCTGCCGCTCTTGCTTTCCTGCTATTACTCTTTGAACAACTTTTTATTAAATTCGCGCAGTTCCACCACTGGGGATGTATTCAAACTATGTTGAATGCCGGCATTTCGAAGGCTTTTGTGTAAATATAATTATGCATGTGTTTGGCTTCCATTCGTATTTGCTTTTTACCCTTAGGTTGTTGTCGGATTTCGGGTTCCGGCAGACCCTTGAGGTTCGAACACTGGGGTGCGCGCGGAGATCCAACCCTCCACCGTATCGCACCTCGCCGAATCGCTGGGACCTAAACTACTTAAACAGAACAGCACAAGAAACACAAGATTTATACTGGTTCAGGCCACCATTGTGGTGTAATACCCTACTCCAGTGTGTGTTGTGGTGGATTGCCTCTTGGGCTGATGAGGAACAATACAAGGAAGAACAGCCTCACGAGGGTCTGTTCTTGGCGGGTGCGATGAACTGCTAGGTGGTGTTCAGTCGCTCTAACTACCGGTTTCTTGGTGAGGATCCGGATCCCTCGGCCCTGGGGGTGTCCACTCCTATTTATAGGCGAAGGCCCTGGGCCTCTTCCCAAATATTGAGCGGGAAGGGCGCCAACAATTGGCCATTTTGAAGGGGAACAGCGGGTACACTTATCCTGACTAAAGTTTGTCCTCGCCTGTTAAAGGCTCTGGTGATGACGCCTGCTTGGGCTCCACGATGACTCCCTTCCAGCCGTAGGGCTGGTCTTGGTCTTGTTGCACCGAAACGGATTTCTTTGCTTGATGCTCTTGCCTGCGCTTGCTCACTTTGCACCAAAGAGGAAAGGAGGACACTGCGTGGGCTGGCGCCCGACTGGCGCCCTTGGTCATCATGGCTTGCGTCATGGGCACCTCGCGAGGTACCCTGCCTTGAACTCTCCGCCTCCTCATGAGCCAGCCTGACGAGGCCGTGCCTGAGGAAGCTCCTTGTCATCGTCCCCGCGAGGCTTGGCCCCTCGCGAGGGTTTTGAGCTTGCGTTGATGAAGATGGGCCGTGCTGGGCCTCCTTCGAGCCACGCCGCAGGCCGCAGGCGGGAAAGTCTGGGGACCCCCGTTCCCAGAACGCCGACAGTAGCCCCCGGGCCCATGGCGCGCCCGAACATGGCCGAGCAGAGAGGTGAAAGGGCAAATGTGAAGCGTCGCGGGCCCTAACAGCCTGCGGCCTTGGGCGCCGCGTGTCGGTTGATTGGACGTGGGCGGCACTGTTCCCCCACGCCTCCTTATTTCGTGCCTTGCTAGGCGGACACGCTGCTGTACACATCTGTTCCCCCTTCTGCTGCTGGAGCGCTCCCTGTCCTTCCTTCTCTCGAACTCCAACTCTTGCATCCACTCTGATCTCGAACCTTCCCCATCTCCTTCCTGCCGTCATGGCCTCAGCGAGGAAGGGAAGAGGGAAGAAACCCATGCCGCCGCCTCGCTCGCCGTCGACGGCGGCCCCCGCCGTCGATTGGCCGGTCATAGTCAACCAAGAGGGCCTGGGCAAGGTCCGCTCGGCCCTGGCCACCATCTTCAATGAGTGCGGGAGGACGACGGCCTGGCCTGCGTCTCGCTTCTCCGTTGACTGGATTCCCACCGAGGTCCAGTACTTCGCCGACGCCCTTTGGGCAGGACTGGTTCCCCCCTTCTCATATTTATTCAATGCCGTGCTTTCCCATTACCAGATCCATATGATGCATCTAGGTCCTGAATCCATCACCCTTCTCGCGGTATTTGCATTCGTTTGCGAGGCAATGATGGGCAGCATTCCTTCGGTTGCCTTGCTGCGCCACTTCTTCTGTCTGCGCCTCGTCGACCCCATTCAATGCTCGGGGTGCGTGAGCTTCGTCGCTGCGCCCGAGACAGCGGCTTCCGGAATTGACTTGAGCCTTCCCCCGCCCTCGCCTGGGTTTCGCGAGCGGTGGCTGTACGTGGACGTTGGGGTGCCCAGCCCCCTGCTGACGGAGCCATCTTCGCCCGCTGTCCCCAACTCAGGCTGGGGCCGAGTGACACTCGCGAGCTCCCGGCTTGCCTTCCTCTGGCGCCGCTTTGAGTTCCTGAGAAAGCTTGGCGTGACGGCGCCCAAGGTGGTGAAGGAGTTCCTGCTATGCCGTATCGCTCCTCTCCAACGCCACTCCCACCGGATGTGGGCCTTCAGCGGGCTTGATGATCGTATGAGGCTCCAGAAAGAGGGTGTGACGCCTGAAGTGCTGAGGACGGTGCTCCTGGTCCTGACTGGTGACCCCAACCCCGGCGGCATCCGGCATGGAGGGGCCTTGCTGTACCTCTGCCAGAACAGGGGCGATTTTGTGAACCAGATGCCTGTCTTTGACGAATGGGGGCCGCGCCCCGCTGGCCCCCAGGGGCCTCGCGAGAATCCAGTGATGGTGACTGCCCTTCCAGTCGGCCAAGGCGACTCCTCCTCAAGTGGCGGAGAAGGGAGGCACGAGCCATCAGAGGCCGAAGGGACCCCCGCCGGGGTGACAGTGCTGGGCGACGCTCATGAGGGAGCAGCTCCTGAGGCTCATGCCGCCTCGGCTGAGGGCGGCAGGCAGCTGCCCGCAGCGCCTGCGGATGAGGCCCCCGAGGCCCATGCTGCTTCTCTTGGTAAGGCGACCAGCAGCACGCGTCAGGTGGATGCCCCTGACGCAGGTCGCCTTGATTCTTCTCCCTTGTCGCAGACTGACCCCTGCGCTCAAATCTTGGGTCGCTTCCGTGTGGACTTCGAGGCCCTCCGGAAGAGAAGGGAGGCCCTGGGCGATGATTACCCTTGTCGCCTGCTGAAGCGTAGGAAGTACTTCGCCACTGATGAGTAAGCCTTCTCCTTCTCCAGCTCCTGATCCTTCTGCTGCTTGTACTGATCCTTGCCCTGCAGGCCCCTTCCTGCCGAGCTCACGGAGACGGGTGAGGAGCCGTCCCCCTTGGCTTTGCCCCCTCCCCCGTCCTTGAGTGCTCCGAGCAGTGGAGCCCTTGTGGTGAGGGCGATCAGGGGGGCGAACCGCCCCGAGGCGCGTCGAGGCCCTGCGCGCCTCGCGACCCTTATATCAGGCATGGCATGGATCTACTCAAAGCATATAACAGAAGTCCCTTACTGAACATGAGCCAAAAAGGATCAGAAGATATGATGGCACCCATGTAAACATGGCAAGTTATATTACAGATTCATACATGGCAGGAACAACAACAAGTAGGCATGTTGGTGAGCTTGAACCACTCACCACAGAGCAACACATGGCATGGCAAGGCAACTCACAGTAAGAAGACATGGCATAGAAGCCATACATGGCAAGAACAACATCATAGCATGCAAGGATCAACTACAACAACCTTGGCAAAATTGAATAACATGTAAATAATCTGCCAGGAAACATTTTATAGCAAAAGTAGAGCTCGATTGACTCAAGCTATGGCACTCCATAATTGCAAACAAGGGCATGGATGGATATAGCATAACCATATGTTCAAAACATCCTTACTGAAGTATCTCAAAATATGCATGGATATCTCGGTAGCATCAAGTTAATAAGGCATAAAAATATCAGCAGAACAGGGGCTGAAATCAGCAACATCATGAAGCCTAGTTTGCATTCTTGTGCTAGTCACCACAGAGATCACAAAAATACATGGCATACACCACTGTAAAGATGGCATGGCATATTACAAAACACATGTAGGACTCAAGTTCATAGGATGCACACATCAATCATGGCAAAAATGAGAAAAGTGCATGTTCTGATAAGAATCTGAAACTAACATCACATAGCCCTCTTATAACAGCATTTCGGGCAACAAGATTAGCTCAAATGAAAATGACGAATGAGATGAAATGATGTACTCGTCGAGACGAACAATTTGATATATTACACGCGCAAAACGGAGCTACGGATGCAGAGTTATGATGCGATGAAAATGCAGATGATGACATGGCGAAGTGCAACACGCAAGCACATGAGATGGCAACGACGGCAAATAACTGGCAGACACCTGGCGCATCGAATCCGGGGCGTTACAACACTCCTCCACTAACAAGAGATCTCGTCCCGAGATCTTAGGACCGAGACGGAAGGGAAAAAAAAGGGATGAGGTGAAACAAGAACTCAAGAGAAGAACCAAAGAATCGAGAGCACTCGAGAAGAAGAGAGGAACGGCGAGAATGGCGAGAATCGAAAGCTCACGGAATCGGATAGACTATGAAAGCACTCGTTCTAACCGGAGTGGTTAGAATGGGAAAAGAAACATGTAAGACTGAAAGGATTTAGGCAGCACTCCGGCTAAAACATGGAGAAATAGAACTGAGTTTGACAAAATGGAACGATAGTTGACGAGAGGAACAACACAATGCCTCCTGAAGAAATGAAAGAATTGAATGAAAAGAACTTAGAAGGAGGGTTGAATGGATTTGTTGAGAAAATCAACAACGAAAGAATAAGCTTGTTGTGGTCTTATAGGTAACATCTCAAAATCATAAGGTGATAACCGGCCACAAAGGGAAATGATTTGATAGCTTAGAAGAACGAAGAAATGCAAAACTTCACTTCCAAAGAAAATGAAGAATTATTTGCGCTTCGAGATGCGAGAAGAAAAGATACTTGAACTCTAGCAACAAAATCTTGATGAACTCTTGAAGAAAAGATTAAATCATGAAGAGCCACCATGAAGAACTCCTATGACAAAAGGATAATGAGATAGAATGAAGGATGAAAAGAATAAGATGAGCCTTGCGATGATTTAGATGGAGGATTCCGATGAAATGGCCGAGGAAATAATTGAACTCCGAAAAAAGAAAGATGAAAACACTTGGAACTAGAATTTATTCCTCAATAACAAACTCGGAAGGAAAAGGATTAATCACTTTGATGGAATAAAAATAAGATTTATTGTATGCTTATCCTTCATCAAATTAAATTGATGACAAGCAATGGATTTCGCATATTACTTATTCTTCTTGAAAAAGATTGAGAAGAGATATAACGCAAACTTGAGAAGGTCTTCATGAACCACAGGTAGGATTGAAAGAACGAATTAATTAATATGATAATCAAAGAAAAAGAATCTTGAATGAACCACCATAAGAATTCGAAAATGACTGATGAAAGAGAATGAATCACCGGGAAGAATTAGAAGGACAAATAAACTCGAGGGTATTTAGATGCAAAAGAACAAAGAGATCATGAGCTGATTAAAGAACACTTGAACGAAGCATCGGAATAATCTTGAGACGAACGAAGGGGCACGGATATAGAATAATTGGAGAACGACTTTGAAAACTTGGAACGAAGCAATATTTCGAAAAGATGACCTCCGGATGATCGAGAGAGAAAGCAACTCCTGAAATGCTCCGGATGGATGAAAAGAATTGCACAACTGGAAACAAATTGATAGAATAACATCGATCTAGCACCATGAATATCCGGGAGAACGGACAAGGTTTAAGAGAAAAAATTCTCTTCTTCGGTCTTCAAATGACGACGAGAAACACCACCAAAATTACTGAGATACTCCGGGAGAATGAAAAGCAAAGTGGTTGAGCCAACAATGAAATGATTTGAAATCGATCTTGGAAAAGGCACGTGACTGATGAAATTCATTCTTATGTCAAACTTCGAAAATAATTAAGAATGGCTCCGGAATAATTAGAAGAGTCAGGTAAGATCCTGGGAAAAGACCTGTGGGTTAGGGCCCACTAAAAGAAAGCTGAAGGAAATATGCCCTAGAGGCAATAATAAAGTTATTATTTATTTCCTTATATCATGATAAATGTTTATTATTCATGCTAGAATTGTATTAACCGGAAACATAATACATGTGTGAATACATAGACAAACAGAGTGTCACTAGTATGCCTCTACTTGACTAGCTCGTTAATCGAAGATGGTTATGTTTCCTAACCATAGACATGAGTTGTCATTTGATTAACGGGATCACATCATTAGGAGAATGATCTGATTGACATGACCCATTCCGTTAGCTTAACACTTGATCGATTAGTATGTTAAAGCTTTCTTCATGACTCATACATGTTCCTATAACTATGAGATTATGCAACTCCCGTTTACCGGAGGAACACTTTGGGTACTACCAAACGTCACAACGTA
>LR880971.1:721958232-721971465 GCA_904067115.1 Aegilops sharonensis
ACGATTGGAATTGATGGTCGGAAGAAACTCGAACTCCGGGAATAAGAGGGTGGGAGGGCGGGAAAACAAAGACAACTTGGAAGGGGAAACCGACGAATATCTTGAAGAGAAAAACACCAGTTGAAATCATTGACGAGAGAGAGAGAGCAAAAACTTCACACGAGTAGGATGGATACTCGATTACGGACTCCGGTTCCGAGAAGAAGAGGGGAGGCGGGTGGGAAAAACAAGGACAACTTCGGACAAGGAAAAACAACATCGATTGAAAAGAACTGAGGATTGATCTCCCAAAGCCAAAGAGGTTTGAGTCGATTGACGAGAGACGCACCAGACAAAAGAGGATGGACAACTCACGAAACTAATCACGTGATCCTAAAGAAAAATTTGAACGGGAAGAGGAGTAATTCAAAACACCTACGTCAAGATTCCTCACCAGAGCGACGAAGGGGCAGAGGAGTAAAAAGAATTCCTACTCTCCGATATAACTAGACTCCGAAAATAGTTTTCTTCTAGACTCAACAACGGCCAAACTACACGATCAATCAAGGGGGCTCCTAGGGTCGGTCGAGGCTCTGATACCAACTTGTCACGCCCAATATGCGACCCTATCCAAAAGGAACTCGAAGGTCCCACCAAGGATAGACCCGCATATTGAAACGCTTTTGCTAGGTGGATATCATTACATCAACATTACATAATAGTGGGATACATACATAAGGCACAAATGCCACAAGAATACATCAACATCATATACAAGGTCAACATCCGACTACGGATGAAACATAAACAGAAACTCAAACGACATCCACCCTGCTAGCCTAGGCTGCCGACCTGGAACCTATCCCCTGATCGAAGAAGAAGCAGAAGAAGAACTCCAACACAAGTAAACATCGCTCTCACGTCATGATCATCGCAAACCTGTACCTGCAACTGGTGGTGTAGTAATCTGTGAGCCACGAGGACTCAGCAATCCCATAACCATGGGTATCAAGACTAGCAAAGCTTACTGGGAAAGGAAGGGATAAAGTGGTGAGGTTGCAGCAGCGACTAAGCATATATGGTGGCTAACATACGCAAATGAGCGCGAGAAGAGAAACAAAGGAACGGTCGTCAACTAGTAATGATCAAGAAGTGATCCTGAACTCCTACTTACGTCAGACATAACCCAGAAACCGTGTTCTCCTCTCGATCAACCCCGAAAAGAGACACTCACGATTACGCACACGGTTGGTGTATTTTAGAAGAGTTTGCTTCAAGTTTACTACAACCGGATATTAACAAATTCCCATCTGCCACATAACCGCGGGCACGGCTCTCGAAAGTTTATACCCTGCAGGGGTGTCCCAACTTAGCCCATGATAAGCTCTCGCGAACAACGAAGGATATTCCTTCTCCCCGGGAAGACCCGATCAGTCTCGGAATCCCAGCTACAAGACATTTCGATAGCAATAAAACAAGACCAGCAAAGCCGCCCGATGCGCCGACAATCCCGATAGGAGCTGCACATATCTCGTTCTCAGGGCAACACCGGATGAGACATCCTACGAGTAAAACCAGACCTCGAGTTGCCACGAGGGGGCCCCGCAGTCTACTCGGTTCGAACCAGCACTTAGAGAAGCACTGGCCCGGGGGGGGCTAAATAAAGATGACCCTCGAGAGAGCGACTCCCAAGGGAAAAGTTGGTGGTGGTGAGGCAAATGGTAAAACCAATGTTGGGCCTTGCTGGACGAGTCTTATTCAAAGCGAACTATCAAGGGGGTCCCATAAATCACCCGACCGCGTTAGGGACGCAAAATCCGGGAACATAATACCGATATGACGGAAACTAGGGCGGCAAGAGTGGAACAAAACACCAGGCATAAGGCCGAGCCTTCCACCCTTTACCAAGTATATAGATGCATTAATAATATAAGGTATATTGTGATATCCCAACAAGTAAACATGTTCCAACAAGGAACAACATCTCCATGTTCCAACAAGGAACAAACTTCATCTTCACCTGCAACTAACAACGCTATAAGAGGGTTGAGCAAAGCGGTAACATAGCCAAACAACGGTTTTCTAGGAAGGGTGCAAAAGGTTAGAGGCTTACATGGCAATTTGGGAGGATTGATAAACAGGTAATAGGTAGCGCAGCATAGCGAAAGAACGAGGCAACTAGCATAGCAATGATAGTAGTGAGATCCAGGGTAGCGGTCATCTTGCCTGAAATCCCGCAAGGAAGAAGAACAAGTCCATGAAGAAGACGAACGGATGAAGCCGAACCAAGCGTAGACGAACGAATCCTCACGATCGCAACGAAACAAGAACTAACAAGAAGAAGCACACAACATAGTAAACACACCACACATGAACAAGGCATGACGCTCAACCAAGTATGATGCATGACAACGCTACATGAAGCTACTCATGGCAAGGGATGATGCAAACAGGAGCAACACATCAAGGCAAGTTTAAATGAGGCCGGGAACAACATATAACAATTCCGGTAAGTCCTCATATGCAAATTTCGAAATTGGTCCAGATCTGAATAAACCTTATGTTCAAGTTGTTAAACAGCAAGTTAAAATGCACCACGATGATCTATACGAAATTCTAGTCAAGTTACATATAAAGTTCATTTAATTCGGAGCTACGGCCTAGAAGATATGAGCAAAACAAGTTAAACATGGCATTGGTGCAAAATGCATACAAACATCAAGCAAACACTTAAAAACATGGATGCAACATGATAATATGAAGCTACATGCAAAATCAAGCAAGTTTCATATAGAGCACACTCAAAACGGAGCAACGGTTCAACACATACACATGAAACAAGTTATAGCAACAGTCTGTCCAAAACAGCAACTAGGCATATTGCAAGCACCAAAACAACATGCTACAGCACCCCAACATAATAACAAAAGGCATGGGCATGATGTGCAGGTAAAGCATGACAAAACATGAACACTGAGCTATCTCCAGAAATCACTAGAACATGCTCAAAAGCACATGGCAAGATTGCAAATAATAACAGTTTCAGACTTTGCAGAAATTAACATCAGGTTGCAATGTTTAGAGCTATCAGACAACATGTTACAGGAACTTATCATGGCAAACAAAGGCATGGCATGGATCTACTCAAAGCATATAACAGAAGTACCTTACTGACCATGAGCCAAAAAGGATCAGAAGATATGATGGCACCCATGTAAACATGGCAAGTTATATTACAGATTCATACATGGCAGGAACAACAACAAGTAGGCATGTTGGTGAGCTTGAACCACTCACCACAGAGCAATACATGGCATGGCAAGGCAACTCACAGTAAGAAGACATGGCATAGAAGCCATACATGGCAAGAAAAACATCATAGCATGCAAGGATCAACTACAACAACCTTGGCAAAATTGAATAACATGTAAACAATCTACCAGGAAACATTTTATAGCAAAAGTAGAGCTCGATTGACTCAAGCTATGGCACTCCATAATTGCAAACAAGGGCATGGATGGATATAGCATAACCATATGTTCAAAACATCCTTACTGAAGTATCTCAAAATATGCATGGATCTCTCGGTAGCATCAAGTTAACAAGGCATAAAAATATCAGCAGAACAGGGGCTGAAATCAGCAACATCATGAAGCCTAGTTTGCATGCTTGTGCAAGTCACCACAGAGATCACAAAAATACATGGCATACACCCCTGTAAAGATGGCATGGCATATTACAAAACACATGTAGGACTCAAGTTCATAGGATGCACACATCAATCATGGCAAAAATGACAAAAGTGCATGTTCTGATAAGAATCTGAAACTAACATCACATAGCCCTCTTCTAACAGCATTTCGGGCAACAAGATGAGCTCAAATGAAAATGATGCAATGATATGAAATGATGTACTCATCGAGGCGAACAATTTGATATATTACACACGCAAAATGGAGCTACAGATGCAGAGTTATGATGCGATGAAAATGCAGATGATGACATGGCAAAGTGCAACACGCAAGCACATGACATGGCAACGACGGCAAATAACTGGCAGACACCTGGCGCATCGAATCCGGGGCGTTACACATAGCTAGCCTGCCGTGGGCTTCTTGCCTGGTCATGGACGGCGATTGGCTGAGGCGCTTCCTGCGCTCTTCGTCTGGGGGTGGGCTGGCTCCAGGCCGGGCTTCTGGCGCGGCGTGCCCGGCCATCGCGAGGGTGCCGGCCCCCAGCCCCCTGCCTGGAGGGGGAGTGCTGATTCGTGGCTCCCGGCGCCCGCTTGGGGCGGTTGATGGTGTGGAAGACGTGCACGAGCGCGCCCGGGAGCGCCGCGCCCTTCGCCAAGGATTTCTTCGAAGGGCGGCTGACGCGGTGAGCCTTCTTGGTGAAGAGCTTGCTGGTGAAGACGCGCGCCTTGAGGCCGAGGGCCTCCACCTGGCCGCAGAGAGGCGTGAGCTGGAGGGCGTTGTCGCCCTTGCGTGCCATCAGCGCGATCTTGACGATGAGGAGGCCAAGGCGTCGCTGGCAGCCTCTCGGGAGGCCTGTTCTCGGGCCGTCGAGGAGGCCCGAGAAGCCAAAAGGCGGCGAGAGGCGGTGGAGGAGCGGGCACGGGAACTCCTGGCCCGGTGTCACTCACTGGAGGAGCAAATGGAGCTGCGTGAGGCAGCCCTCGCGTCGATGAAGGTGGCCTCCGGCGACCCGGCGGAGCTCCAGAAGCGTGAGGAGGCGTTGACGCTTGAGGCCGCCGAACGCGCGCGTGAGTACGAGCGCTTGGAGACGAGGGAGAGCTTGGCGACGCGGGCGGAGGATTAGGTCGCTGCACGGGAAGCCCGCGTCCTGGAGGAGGTCGGACGCCGAGTGGCGACGGCGCGCTTGAACCTCGAGCGCGAGTTCGAGGAGCGGCTGGGGTTGATCAGGGCCGAGGCTGAAGGCAGGACTGCTGCCTTGAGGGCCAAGCTGGAGGAGGCGACGCGGCGGGCCGATGCTCTTTGGGCCGCCCTCGAGGTGGCGCAGGGGGAGTCAACCACCTCTCAGGCCGAGGTGCTCCTTCTTCGCCAACGGGTGGAGGAGGCCGAGGCCGTTGCGCGCCAGAATGCGGACGAGATACGTCAGCGGCGAATCCTGGAGCATGAGCACGGCCCCATGCTCACCACACTCCGGGAAAGAGCCAACACAGCCTTGGGTAACATCTGCGAGGCGGCTGTTTGCGAGCCGCACGCGGTTAACTACGCCGGCAACCTTCAGTTCTTCACCGATGTGGTGACGCAGCTGGAGGCGCGGTCGGTCAGGGCCAATAGGTTAGTGGAGGAGAGGAGCCGCGCGCTGCTTGGCCGCGCCTTTCCTCGTGTCTTCAGCCATCTTCGGAACATGGACCCCCACTTCGACTTTGACGCAGCCATCGCCCCAGTTCCCTAGGCCGTCCGGGGCGACCTGGAGCAATGGGTGGAAGACAATGTGGATGCTCTCGTTAGGGCCTTTGCTTCGGACAACGACGGAGTGATCGTGGCTGCCGATGCAGGGCGGCGTGGTGAACGGCCCTGACGCTGCCGATGGCCACGCAGACAGTGACGGCGAGGCCAGCGATGCCAGCAACGGCTCGGGAGGTGCTCCTGAGGATGCATTGGGGGATTTATCCGACTGATTATGTATTGTCCCTGTTCCATTACCGTGCATGAATAGAACTCAGGCTTTGGCCTGATGGCTGTGACAGCATTTTGGGAGGGGGAGCCCCTCATGTAAAACTTGTGTTCATCGTATTAGCAGGTGTTACATCGCCCATATGCCCGCGCCAAGTGGTTGGCTAAGCGACGTGTTGGTTGGCCAGTTTACCTTTGTTTCGTATGAGCCCTGAGATAGCCTGTGGGAGGCTGCGGTGACCTGAGCGTCTCCTGATCGAATCGGTAGGATCTGCAGTAAAAACCCTCTGGAGAGGACGCGGCGGCGGCAGGCTGGGCTGCGCGCAAGCTAGGCCTGGCCCGGCTCGCGAGGGGCTCGCGAGGGGAGGCAGCTGAGGCGGAGTGGTAACCGAAACGCGAGAGATTTGCTCGAACAAGACTAAGCACCCCTTCCCCGAACACACGCAAATCTCAAATTCGAATCCAACTTAAATCCAGCGGGGGAAAGCGACAACCAAAGGGAAAGGCAAAACAAAGCAGAAGAAAAGCCGCGTCCGGCACCTAGTCTAGTCTTGGACGTCTTCTCACCAGCGCGGAGCTAAGTGCTGCCACTGGGCGTGGGAGGGAGCCCAGAGCCTGAGGCGGCACACCTGAGACTCCGAGGCGTGTACAGCCCCACTCATTATTACGTGAGAGTGTCACGGGGCGGCGAGCTTCACAGGCACTGGGCCTTCTTCACAGGTACTGGCCTTGCTTCATATCGCCAGACGAGGGCCCCGCCTTGCGCCACACTCTAGTACCATCAACGACGACCGGAAACCAGGACGCCGCCGATGGGGTAGAGCGGTCGCCAGCGGTTCCCCCGACGACCACGGGCCCTCCGCCAGGGGCAGGCCCTGAGGCACCTCCCCTGCAGAGGGCCTACCTCTTGAGAACGCCTTGCTCCGAACGCCGCGGTGGTGATGTTGGATCTCGGCCCCTCTCCTGCAGCTCCCTGCACCCTCCTCCCGAGGGGTAGGAGACTGCGGGAGCGGGGCAGCTGCTCGCCGCGGCGACCTGCACCTCCTGCGATCCATGATTAGCGTATGCTTTCTCCTGAGGAAGTAGCAGTACCCGAGAATCGTCGCCCCCGGCGCGACCAGTGGGACAATCCCGAGGCTCCTGGAAGAGCTCAGCTTCTGGCGCCTCATCCCCCCAGCTCGGGCTGAGGAGCGAGCCTTGTTCTCCCTCATGCGGGTGCCCTTGGTCCATCATGTGGGGCACGTATTCTTCTGGCTCCGTCATCCCGAAGGCCACGCCGTAGTGCTCAGCGTGCCATGCGGCTCTGCTTGATGCGCCCACCGTGGGGTGGTGGAGCGGCGGTCCACCTGGGCCGTGGGTTACGTCGAGTCCTTCTTCTCCGCGGACCGGGGGCGGGGGCAACCCCGCCGCCGGTCCGGTGCTGACAGCTTCGCCGGTGTTGGAGTAGCTTTGGAGCCCGCGGGAACGCGTGGAGCCCCCGCGCGGGCCGCCCTGGGCCTGAGATGGAAGCTGGGTGCAGAAGGGGTGAGCCCCCGAGGCGGCGATGACCAGGAGCTCTGCCACACGCTCCAGCAGCACGTCGCGGCCGCTCTCCAGCAGCCTGCACTGCAGCAGCTCTCGGGCCACTGTGAGCGCGGCCCTCGAGTTCGCCTGCTCCCGGCGGGTGTACGGTGATGTGGTCGCGGCGTGATTGGAGGCCCTTGCTGCCGACCGCGCCTGTCGCGGTGTGAGAGCCGTCGAAGCCTGTCCACGCCGCCCGCGGCCCGCAGCGCCCTGCGGACCGGGAGCTGCCTGGGGCACGGGGTCGCCCGAGGTGAGCGGCTCTGCGCGGGCGGGCCAGGCCGCCCAAGGATCTGGGTTGCCCGCTTGGTCGCCGGACATGGTGATGACGATGCGACGGAACACGAGGTGGCAGAAGGTGGATTCTGGCGCACCCCTACCTGGCGCGCCAGATGTCGGATTTCGGGTTCCGGCAGACCCTTGAGGTTCGAACACTGGTGTGCGCGCGGAGATCCAACCCTCCACCGTCTCGCACCTCGCCAAATCGTTGGGACCTAAACTATTTAAACAGAACAGCACAAGAGACACAAGATTTATACTGGTTCAGGCCACCATTGTGGTGTAATACCCTACTCCAGTGTGTGGTGTGGTGGATTGCCTCTTGGGCTGATGAGGAACAATACAAGGAAGAACAGCCTCGCGAGGGTCTGTTCTTGGCGGGTGCGATGAACTGCTAGGTGGTGTTCAGTCGCTCTAACTACCGGTTTCTTGGTGAGGATCCGGATCCCTCTGCCCTGGGGGTGGCTACTCCTATTTATAGGCGAAGGCCCTGGGCCTCTTCCCAAATATTGAGCGGGAAGGGCGCCAACAATTGGCCATTTTGAAGGGGAACAGCGGGTACACTTATCCTGACTAAAGTTGGTCCTCGCCTGCCAAAGGATCTGGTGATGACGCCTGCTTGGGCTCCACGATGACTCCCTTCCAGCCGTTGGGCTGGTCTTGGTCTTGTTGCACCGAAACGGATGCCTTTGCTTGATGCTCTCGCCTGCGCTTGCTCCCTTTGCGCCAAAGAGGAAAGGAGGACACTGGGCGGGCTGGCGCCCGACTGGCGCCCTTGGTCGTCATGGCTTGCGTCATGGGCACCTCGCGAGGTACCCTGCCTTGAACTCTCCGCCTCCTCATGAGCCAGCCTGACGAGGCCGTGCCTGAGGAAGCTCCTTGTCGTCCGCCCCGCGAGGCTTGGCCGCTCGTGAGGGTCTTGACTTGCGTTGATGAAGATGGGCCGTGTTGGGCCTCCTTCGAGCCACGCCGCAGGCCGCAGGCAGGCAAGTCTGGGGACCCCCGTTCCCAGAACGCCGACAGCTGTTTCCTTTGCCGCCTTTCCTTGGTCGCCGCCTTCCCAGCCGAACAGCTGCTCTGCAGTCTGTGGCTGGGGAGGAACTTGGCTATTTTTAGGAAGACAAGTACTTGAGCTTTCTTAGGTTGTGGCAAGGTGAAAGGGAAGCCGGCCGGCCGGCTACTCTGGTAGCCGGCCGGCGATGGGACGAAGCCGGCCTTTGTTATACAAGTTCGTTAGTCCTTAGCCGTTTTTCATGTGGGCATCCTTTCCTGCCTTTGACTCTTGCCAGCCGGACAGTCGGTTCTTCGAGCTGCGACTTTCGACAAGAGAGGGCTTGGGTGCCGGCACACTACTTGTCTGGCTGCAGGTGGAACTTGAATATAACTTAAGGCGACAAGTCCCTGGGCCGAATGGTCGAACCCGGTGCCGGACGAGAATAAAGGATGTAGTGATATAGTCATAAGCATGATACTCCTCATCCATAGATAAAAGATGGCAGTCCCTAAGTGCTCCTCGGGGGGCCTATTGTCTCATGCTTAGTACAAAAGGTAGCATGATACATACTGCATTTTAACTGTAAAATCTTCGGAGGAGGTTGGCGTTCCATGGTCACTCCGATTCCTTGCCGGAATCATCTCTCTTTCGTGCCTTCGGCTTCTGTGCGTCGATGAGGTAGTAGGAGTCGTTTCCCAATGCTCTGCTGATAACGAAGGGGTCTTCCCAAGGGGCCGAGAGCTTGTGTTGGCCGGCTGTTCACTGGATCAGCCGGAGCACAAGGCCACCCTCTTCGAAGGATTTAGGCTTGACCTTCTGGCTGTGGTAGCGGCGCAAACCCTGCTGGTAGATGGCGGACCGGCTGAGGGCTAAAAGCCGGCTTTCTTCCAGCAGGTCGATCCCGTCTTCTCGTGCTTCTTTGGCCTCTGCTTCCGTGTACATGGTCACCCGAGGCGAGTCGAACTCGATGTTAGTTGGGATGACAGCCTCGGCACCATATACAAGGAAGAAAGGGGTGAAGCCAGTTGACTTGTTCGGGGTAGTGCACAGACTCCAGAGGACGGCCGGCAGCTCGTCGAGCCAACAGCCAGCCGAACGCTCCAGTGGCACGACCAGTCGGGGCTTGATGCCGGAAAGGATGAGGCCGTTGGCTCGCTCGACTTGGCCATTTGACTGCGGGTGGGCAACGGACGCTAGGTCCAGTCGGATGCCCTGCGTCGCGCAGAAACGTGCCAATGCTCCCTTGGAAAAATTCGTGCCGTTGTCGGTGATGATGCTGTGTGGCACGTCGTACCGAGTTGTAATATCTGCGATGAATGTCACGGCAGTCGGCCCATTCAGCTTCTTAATCGGCTTCGCTTCAATCCACTTGGTAAATTTATCCACGGCGACGAGGAGATGTGTCATGCTGCCGCGCGCCGTCTTGAACGGGCCCATCATGTCCAGTCCCCAGACGGCAAAAGGCCAGGTGAGGGGAATGGTCTTGAGTGCCGAAGCCGGCAGGTGTTGCTTGGAGCTGAAGACTTGGCACCCTTTGCAATGTTTGACCAACTCCTTGGCGTCGTCCAAAGCAGTCAGCCAGAAGAATCCATGGCGGAAAGCTTTGGCAACAAGTGATCTTAAGGCTGCGTGGTGGCCGCATTCGCCTTGGTGAATGTCCTTGAGGATTGCTATGCCCTTCTCTGGCTCGACGCAGCGCTGGAAGACTCCAGTGACATTGCGTCTACTCGAAGGCGTCCACTCGAGCTCGGTTTTCATCGAGTAGTCGGCGGTGGCGTACTTGTCCGCTATGACCAGCAGCTCGTCGAGGGTAGTCGGCTCGTCGCAGAGAAGCTTGTGCTTGAGGAGGGTGCCCTCTCGGCACCCGGCGGTGAAGTACTCTATGGCTTGAACCTCGTGCACCCCCTCGCAGGAGTTGCGAAGCTCGGCCCAGCGCGTGAGGTACTCGCGAGTTGATTCGGTGGGTCCTTGTACGCACAAGGAGAGCTGTATGGGCTTGGGAGCCCGCTTGTAGGTGCTAGTGAAGTTGCGGATAAAGGCGTCTGTAAAGTCTAGCCAGCTGTTGATGCTGTACGGCTTAAGGCTGTTGAGACAGGTTCGTGCCGTGCCTTGAAGCATGAGGGGCACATATTTCACGGCAACGCGCCTGTTGCCGTTCGCTATGCTGACTGCAGTGGAGTAGTCGATCAGCCAATACTCCGGCTTCACAGAACCGTTGTACTTGGGCGTGTCTCTTGGGAGCGAGAACCCTTTGGGGAAGGGCTCGTCGCGGATGCGGGGGCCGAAACAAGGCGGGCCGACATCGTCTTCCTCTTCTAGCGCCAGTGATCGCGCTAGGCGGTCGATCCGGTGGCGAGCATCGTTCTCGCCGACTCCTTCGCGGCGACCTAGTCGGCCGCTGAGAGTCGGATGCATGACAGGCGGCGGGGTGGGATATCTCTCCCCCCGAGGCGGAGGAGGAGGCGGGTTGCCTCGTCGCTCCACGGCTCGAGGTCGGCCTTCTGCATCACGCTCGATAGAGATCCGAGTTCGGCTGCGGCTGGAAGCCGGCTCTTTTTCTTGCCGCGCGCGGGTTTTGCCCGCGGTCGGCGTCCGTGACGTTGCGCCGTGCTCTCGGCGCGGGGGAGAACTCTCCGCGCGGACGCCGGCTTCGTGCGGCCGCGCGGCGGCACCAATCAGCTGCTGGATGCGTCTGGCCATGTGGGGGAGCTCTTCGGCCCCCAGTCCATTCAGCTCGTCCACAGCTTCCTGGGCGGCGCGCAGATTCTCGAGGGGCGTGACGTAGACTGGGCGGTCAACTCCTAGCATGTGGGCGACAGCTGCGCCACGCTACTTGATGGTTCCAATTCGGCTCGGCCCGTCAGGAGGTGGCGTGCCAAAGGCGGCACGGTCGACTTCGCGCTGGTGAGCCTCAGTGAGGCGCTTCATGGAGGCTAACCTCCGGTCTTCCGCCAGGAGGGCGAGGCGGCGTGCCTCCAGTGTTTCGGCGTCGGCGTCGGCCGGGAGGGGGACGGACAAGTCATGGACCGCCGTTTGCAGGGCGTCTCGGGCGTTCTCGCCAGGGGCGCCGCCGTGGCTGATGACCAGCACCCCGGTGATGGCACTGCCACAGCTGTTGGCTCGGGGGAGCGGGTCGTTGTAGATCACGACGTTGGTGGGGAAAGCGTCGATTGATGCCGCGTCGGAGTCGACTAGCATCGGATCGGTGGAGCCAACCGACTCCAAATCCACAGCGGGCTCGCTGGGGATGTGGAGTTGGTCGAGGAGGCCGACGAGGTGGCTCTCGGGGCAGCCTGTGCCGGCGTCGGAGGCGGGCTCGTCGGAAATGCGGGCCTCGCCAAGAAGATCGGCGAGGCAGCTCGCCGCGCAAACGTCAGCGACGCCTTGCAGCGTGTCGGGGCAAGCGCCATCGGGCGTGCCGGGCTGGCTACGCTCGCTGGGGAGGAAGAGGGTTCCCATCCAGAACAGGTCTCCGGACGACGGTGCACTTGGCCCCACGGTGGGCGCCAAATGTCGGGTGGTAGGTGTGACATATGCCAACGGGTGGCTTATCATTGTGGGAGCCAATAAGACGTCGCCGGTGCCTGCAAACGGGATGAGGTGAAGACATGCACGCCGGTGATTCTTACCCAGCTTCGGGGCTCTCCGTGGAGATAACACCCCTACTTCTACTCTGCGGGGTCTCCGCATGATCACTAGGTGAACAAGTGGCTACAAGAGGCTCCTTGAGCTGTTCAGTGAGAGGAAGGAGAAGGGCTAGGCTAGCTCTCCTCTTCTCTCTATGTGGTGTCTAAAACTCTCTGGGATCAACCCTTTGCATGGGTGCCCTGGGGGGTTTATATAGGCCTACCCCCCAGGGGTACAAAGGTAATCCGGCTGGGCGCGGGCCCTAGCCATCAGTGTCTGTGCTCGCCGGCTTCTCCGCCAGCCGCTGGGGCCCACCGACTGGTGGGTCCCGCCGGCTGCCGGCTTCTTGGTCGACAAGCTGGCCCCACCGCTGAGGGCCTGGTCGGGGGCTGGTTACTATTGCCTCAATCCTGATGACGCGGGCTTTGTCGGGGTAAGCATGGCTACAGTGCCGCCGCCTTGGCGGCGATCACTGTTGCCTCACCTTGTCTTGTCTCCTTAATGAGGCGCCTCCTTCGAGGGAGGGTGTAAGCCGGCTATGGGAAGCCGGCCATATCTCAGGCTGACTGGGGGAGGCCGAGCCGCCTTCGGGCATCTCTCTAACCGGAGGGGCCCACCGCCTGTGGGTCGTACTGACAACCCGTCGTGGGTGACGTCATGGTCAGCATGGCAACAGTGTCGCGCCGGACGGGTGATGGCCGCCCCGTATGGCGTACTGTGGCCATGCGCGCTCCGGGATGTGGGGGTGGCAGGCTTTACTGTAGCCACGCCCCGTCCCATCACCGTTATGTGGGTGCAGATTCTGAGGGTGCGGCCTTGGCCGCTTGCCGGGGGGCCGGCTTCTTGGATTCGGCCCTCTGGTAGCCGGCTCCTTGGGAGCCGGCCCTCTTGTGGCCTTTTTCCTGTAGGTTTTAGGGATGGGCCGCCTCCTGACAACCGGCCATTGAGTCAGTCGGCCAAGGGAAGGCGGCCCCGCGTCTTGGATGTTGGAGGGCTTGATTGGCTTATAATTTTTACAGAGGTTCCAGGGGGAACCGTCTAGGCTACCCGTGGTCATTTACTCCGACAGTGGAGAAGGGAGATTTTGCTTAGGGCCGCAAGATATTTCAATCCGAAACATGGAAGCACGAACTTATTTTGTCGTCGTTCTTT
>LR880971.1:721978128-722030126 GCA_904067115.1 Aegilops sharonensis
GGCGTTCATCGTCGTGTGCGAGGCCTTTCTCTGCATCCAGCCCCACTTCGGCTTATGGCTGAAGACCTTCAATGTCAAGCCGAAGGTAGTGGGCGGCCGCCAAGCGGAGTGCGGAGGCGCCATGGTTGGCAAGATGGCCAACGTTCTATGGCCCGAGGGCTCCTTTGTGGAGACAGTGAACGGGTGGCAATCGGGGTGGTTCTACATCACCGAGCCGCGCGACCCTAAGTGGGCGGCGGCCCCCGAATTTCGGTCTGGTTTTCCTGCGCGGCTCACTTCTTGGAAGGAGACGGGCCTAGCGTTGGGCAATCCGGAAGACCTGACCAGACTCCAGACCTGTATGCAAACCCTGGTGAACAAGAATCTCAGTCTTGTTAATGTAATCCAGGTTATGCTCATCCGCCGGATCCTCCCATGCCAACAACGGGCCTTCAAACTGTGGGAGTTCGATCCAACGCAGCACCAGACTCTGAAAAGGCTCTTCGACACTACGTACGAAGATGCCTGGAAGGCGCTGTTTAAGGGCGCTGAACCTCCCTCATCCGCTACCGAAGATCGCGGATTCAGCTCGTAGCGTCAAGCTACCAAGGTAAGCCATTTTGCCCTTTACGGGACTCTTGTTTTTCATAGTTTGATTCTATGCGGGATCTAAACTCCCTTACCTTTGACAGGACTGGCAGAACACGTCTGGGAAGGTTAACTGTCCGGCTCCCTTGCCAGAAGACCCAGTAGATGCCCGCTTGACGGGGCTGCTGGTTCCGGCACCGCACGTGGTGCCGGAGAAGAAGGCCAAGAAGAAGGCCACGGGAACTCGAAGGAGTGCCCGGCACCCGGTGCCGTCGGAATCATCGTCCGACGACTCTGAGGCGGAATCCTCCCGTGAAAACGAGGAGGAGGAAAAAGAAGCCTCTCCCCCAGCGGGGGGAGAGAAGAAAAGGAAGGCTTCCCCGACTGGGGAGGCCGGAGGGTCCAAGAAGGGAAGGACCCTTCCCCCGAACTCCTCCACCAACGCCGGCGACGGCGAAGAGGAGTTGCCATCAAGGGCCAAGCCCCTGGCGAGATCCTAAGTGTCCGGATTCCGAATAACTCATGGCTTTTTCATTTGTCGCATAGTGTCTTCTAATGCTGAATACAACCATGCAGCCCGCCCAAGGACGAGCTTGCCGCTTCATCGAGCGGGTCCCTGGATTCGTCGGATGTGGAGAGCACTTCACTTCTGGCCGCCTCCTCTCCTCGCGCCGCTGATGACGCCGAGGTGGGGCCCCAAGAGGGGCCTGTTCAGGAGGAGGTGGCCCAAGAGGTGCCGCAAGGCAATCCCCCGGACTCCAGGCGCGAGGGGAATAAAACCCCCAAGGGCTCTAAGTCCGACCCTCGTCCGGACTCCGTACCGGAACCTTCAGTGGTTCCGAAGTCCAGCAGGCAGCCCCTTCGTAAGAAGGGCCAGACTGCGACACCGGTGTCCTCCGTCCAACCGGAGGCACCGGATAGCTTGCTGGGCGCGCTTAACAGCGCCTCCATCGATGAGGAGCACCGCACTGTTATGAGTGTGGTGATCCAGAAAGTGCAGTCCGCCAAGAGCGGGCTGGCTGAAGCCTGCAACAGCCTTCTAACAGGCTTTGAGGTAAGTTTTTTAAGATATGTAAGAAGATAACCGCATAGACAGTAGCCCCTGATGCTTAGTTCGGTGTTCGGAAAGAAAAGCCGAACTGAGGATCTAAAAAGATATACGCAGGAGTCTAACATAATTATGTCAATATGGGAATGCAGGCTGCGCTGCTGACCTCTGCCGCACTGACTGCGGAGGTCAATACATTGAAAGAGAGCCTCGAGCGGTCCGAGAACGAGCTCGACCTTGCCAAGAAGCAGCTCGAGGACAAGGAAGGTAAGTAATACCTTATGGGATTATATATATAAAAAATGTGGTTGCAAAAAATAACAGGAATAACGTGGGTACTGCAGGGGCCACGAATAAGGTGGCGATCCTAAAGGAAGCGGTGTCCGCGGCCGAAAACAAAGCGACCGCGGAGCGCACCGAGCGAGAGAAACAGGAGGCGCGGGTGGCGGAGGTGCGGCAAGAGCTCCAGGCTCTCGTGGAAAAACACGAGAGTATTGAGCGTGACTCGAAGACTCGAGAGTCCGAGCTTGCCTCGGCTCTTGAGAGTGCCAAGGCCGCTAAGGCTGAAGCCCAAAAAGCCCTCTAGGAGATTGAGGCGATAAAGAAGATAGCGGTGGGTAAGGCATTCTTTATGCAAAGCAAGTACGTGAAAGTCAATTATTTGTTACTTACCCGAATCCGGAGCTCTCCAGGGGCCTTCGCAGATCTGCCCCGCAGTGTGTCTGATGCCGCCGTGTTCTACCGAGCCGAAGAAGGGAGCTCAACGGAGAAGGTGTTCTGGTCTCAGTATGCTGAGGCCGGACACCCGGTGCCCTTGAGCGACCAGCTGAAGCAGCTGGTCGAGCTCCACAAGGTCGCCGAACAGGCCATGAAGGGCCTCATAGCTCGGCTGTGGCCTAAGGACGCCATGCCTGGGAGCTACTTCGGGCTAGTGCGGCGGCTGGTGGACGCCTGTCCATGGATTGAAGTCATCAAGCGCTCCGTCTGCATTGAAGGTGCCCGTAGGGCCCTTGCCCGCACTAAGGTGCACTGGGGCAAGCTGGACGCTGAGAAGCTTGTGACGGACGGACCACCGTCGGGCAAGGATTATCGCAAGCCCGAAATGTATTATGAGGGCGTCCTGAAGGGTGCCTGCCTTATAGCGGGTGAATGCTCCAAAGATGTAATTTTTTAGTAGACTCGCATTTGTTATCCTGTACGCTGAAAACTTGTTCATATGCGCTAAGCAACACTTTTGAATTTAAAATATTACCTTCTGTGCGTCCGTTTATCGAATTTGAGAGATGGCGAGTCGTCGGCTTCAGCCCCCATGCCACGAGTGCTGGGGTGTTCGGGATAAACTTGAGCGCTCTTGTTCCCATTCTTGGGTCCTTCGAGGGAGGCGCTCAACGCAACGAACCAGGCAACCGGACTATAATGCTTGAACACTCTCACTTAGCCATAGAATTCTATAATTTTAAATTTCGGCAAAGCCCCTAGTGTTCGGAAGACCGAGTTCGGGGCGCTATCCACGCCTAGGCCGGACAATGCCGACTCCTCGCTCTAAGCGGCATAAGTCTTTAGGGACTCGAAAAACCTCTCGAACAGCGACCAACTCTCGCCCTATCATGACGGTCAGTTTTAGCTTTCTCCGCTGAGGTGCTCAACCCAGGTCAACCGGGGCACAATCGCAGTGGTTCTACCAGCGCTACCTTAGCCGATATAATGGAACGTAAGGTACCAAAACATGGGAGCCGGGCAAACCCAACTATTGACCCAAGACATGATTCAGAGCCAATGCATATAATGCTATAAGTTCGGGGTGCCGCACTTGTGAAAGTGTTCGGACTTATCACACCATACTTTGGGGTACATCAGCCCCTGGTGTATTGGCCGTACCAAATTGTACGGTTGCACAATGTCATAACTGAACATATATGTAAAAAAGAGGAATGCAATAATAGGCAAAAGCTATATATTGTTTTATTCAAGAGAGACTGCAATGAAAGCAGAACGATACAAATAGTGCGATAAGCAAGGAACGGGACTTTTGACATGTCCCCCTCCAGGGGTAAGCTTGGGGGATTTTATGTAATACAGGTATACTGCTCGTAATAGAGACTACCTGGACATTCGGCGTAGCTTTCTACTTCACTGGCTATTGCATCGTGAGTTCGGTGATTCTAATGCCAGACAGGGCTTCTCGAGAACGGAGTCCTGAAAGTAAGAGAAAAAAAGAAAAAAAAGAATGACACAATCGGGAGCCCCTAGTGCGGTTAAGCCGCATGCTGGGGATGCCGTGGTTGTGCCCCTCCCCCTATGCCCATGGTATTTCCAGAGCTTAGTTATGTACGCGTAGTACTGGTTTTGCAATTTCGCGAGGGTTGGGGTTGGCGCCGCATTGCTACGCGTGTTCGGAACGTGCCAGGCGGTCTTGCTGTAGGTTACTCGGGGCGCGCTTGACGGTGTCTGGCCGTTTAATAGCCGGACTCGAGAGCTGCCTTGAAAGGCTGCTTTGCACTTCTGCCGCAAGGGCCGCCGTATGCTCCTCCCTTCGGAGAGAGCGTTCGGTGTTTCCATTGACCGTAATTACTCCTCGAGGGCCTGGCATCTTGAGCTTGAGGTACGCGTAGTGCGGCACCGCATTGAACTTTGCGAATGCGGTTCGTCCGAGCAGTGCATGATAGCCATTGCGGAACGGGACTATGTCGAAGATTAACTCCTCGCTCCGGAAATTATCCGGGAATCCAAAGACCACTTCAAGTGTAACCGAGCATGTACAGTTGGCCTCTACACCTGGTATGATGCCTTTAAAGGTCGTCTTTGTGGGTTTAATCCGTGAGGGGTCTATGCCCATTTTGTGCACTGTATCCTGATAGAGCAGGTTCAGGCTACTGCCGCCGTCCATCAGGACTCTGGTGAGGTGAAATCCGTCAATGATTGGGTCTAGGACCAACGCGGCAAATCCGCCATGACAGATGCTAGTGGGGTGGTCCCTTCGATCGAAAGTGATCGGGCAGGAAGACCACGGGTTGAAATTTGGGGCGACTGGCTCCATCGCATATATGTCCCTTAGTGCACGCTTCCGCTCCCTTTTGGGTATGTGGGTTGCGTATATCATGTTCACCGTCCGCACTTGTGGGGGGAAGCCCTTCTGTCCTCTGTTGTTCGGCGGCCCGGGCTCTTCCTCGTCATCGCTATGCAGCCCCTTGTCATTGTTTTCGGTGTTTAACTTGCCTGCCGGCTTGAACACCCAACAATCCCTGTTGGTGTGGTTGGCTGGTTTTTCGGGGGTGTCGTGTATCTGGCACGAGCGATCGAGTATTCGGTCCAAATTGGACGGGCCCTGGGTATTTCTTTTGAATGGCTTTTTCCGCTGACCGGGTTTAGAGCTTCTCAATCCGGCATTGACTATCGTATCCTCAGCATTATCGCCGTTAATGCGGCGCTTGTGTTTGTTGCGACGCGACCTGCCATTTCTGTCCTTGGTATCCGAACTACCAGGGTTTTTGGTCAAGTTGTTACTTCGAGCTAGCCAGCTGTCCTCTCCCGCGCAAAAGCGGGTCATGAGTGTGGTGAGGGCTGCCATGGATTTCGGCTTTTCCTTTCCTAGGTGCCGGGCCAGCCACTCGTCGCGGATGTTGTGTTTGAAGGCCGCTAGTGCCTCTGCATCCGGACAGTCGGCGATTTGATTTTTCTTTGTTAGGAAACGTGTCCAGAATTGTCTGGCCGATTCCTCTGGCTACTGAATTATATGGCTAAGGTCATCGACGTCTGGTGGTCGCACATATATGCCCTAGAAGTTGTCGAGGAATGCAGCTTCCAGGTCTTCCCAACAACCGATTGACTCTGCTGGCAAGCTATTAAGCCAGTGCCGAGCTGGTCCTTTATGCTTGAGTGGGAGGTATTTGATGGCGTGTAGATCATCACCGCGGGCCATGTGGATATGAAGGAGATAGTCCTCGATCCAAACCGCGGGATCTGTTGTACCATCGTATGATTCTATGTTTACGGGTTTGAAACCCTCAGGGATTTGATGATCCATCACTTCGTCTGTGAAGCATAGTGGGTGTGCGGCGCCTCTGTATTGGGCTATATCACGACGCAGCTCAAATGAGCTTTGTCTACTGTGTTCGGCTCGGCCGGAATTGTTGTATCCGGCGTGACGGTTGTCATCACGTGTCGTGGGGCGCCCACGCGATCCGTAGATCGATCTTGTTTGCCTTGCCTTGTCCTCCAATATATCTCGCAAGTCAGGCGCATTTCCCCGTGCCTTGGTACTTTTTGAGCGGCGCCGGGGTGCGGCTTGAATGGAGGGCCGAGAGGCCTCTCTGTCGCGGCCACGAGGTGGCCGGTCGGCCGCGTCGTACGCTGGTGATGTAGGTTTGGGTGCTTCCTCCTCTAATCGGGGTAGCAGCCTGCGTTTTGGATAGCTCTTGGAGGGGCGTTCGAGTTCATACTCTTCGGCTGCAAGGACTTCAGTCCATCTGTCAGCTAGCAGGCCTTGGTCAGCTCTAAGCTGTTGCTGCTTTCTCTTGAGGCTGCTTGCCGTGGCCATAAGCCTGCGTTTAAAACACTCTTGTTCGACGGGAACCTCAAGCACGACAAATTCGTCGTCGTCGATGCTTGCCTCATCTTCGGAGGGAGGCATATAATTATCATCCTCTACCTCTTTGTCTGCCGCTCTATCATGCGGGCTGGCTTCTCCGTCCTCCTGTGCTGAATCCTGCTGGAGGAGGTTGTCTTCGGCACTGTCCGGGGTGTTATTATCTCCCGTGCCAAAATCACCGTTTTTGCTGTGGCGGGATTTAGAGCGGCGCCGCTGACGCCGGCGCTTAGGCTGTTTCTTGGAGGGGTCATCCTCCGTTGTTCCATCGCCATTCCCATCTTTTGGTGGAGGGCTGGATGAACAGTAGACGGTGGAGGGGTGCCCGTGAAGGGGTGGTTGAACAGGACCCCGTGGTGTGGAGGGCTGGATGAACAGTAGACGGTGGAGGGGTGCCCGTGAAGGGGTGGTTGAACAGGACCCCGTGGTGTGGAGGGCTGGATGAACAGTAGACGGTGGAGGGGTGNATTTAGAGCGGCGCCGCTGACGCCGGCGCTTAGGCTGTTTCTTGGAGGGGTCATCCTCCGTTGTTCCATCGCCATTCCCATCTTTTGGTGGAGGGCTGGATGAACAGTAGACGGTGGAGGGGTGCCCGTGAAGGGGTGGTTGAACAGGACCCCGTGGTGTGGAGGGCTGGATGAACAGTAGACGGTGGAGGGGTGCCCGTGAAGGGGTGGTTGAACAGGACCCCGTGGTGTGGAGGGCTGGATGAACAGTAGACGGTGGAGGGGTGCCCGTGGAGGGGTGGTTGAAGAGTAGCCTGTAGAGTAGCGCGCGGTGGAGGCTGGATGAACAGGAGCCCGTGGAGGCTAGAGGACGTCGACGGTGGAGATGAACAGTATCTCGTGGAGTCCCGTTTTGCGATATGCCACACCCCTCCCGATGAACAGGACCCCTGTTTCGACCGTAGGAGGTCCGTTTCGCGGTACGCCACACCCCTCCCGATCAACAGNAGAGTAGCCTGTAGAGTAGCGCGCGGTGGAGGCTGGATGAACAGGAGCCCGTGGAGGCTAGAGGACGTCGACGGTGGAGATGAACAGTATCTCGTGGAGTCCCGTTTTGCGATATGCCACACCCCTCCCGATGAACAGGACCCCTGTTTCGACCGTAGGAGGTCCGTTTCGCGGTACGCCACACCCCTCCCGATCAACAGGACCCCCGTTTCAACCGTAGGAGGTCCGTTTTGTCCGTTTTGCGGTACGCCACACCCCTCCCGATCAACAGGACCCCCGTTTCGACCGTAGGAGGTCTGTTTCCTCTGTTTTGCGGTACGCCACACCCCTCCCGATCAACAGGACCCCGTTCCGCACGTAGGAGGTCTGTTTCCTCTGTTTTGCGGTACGCCAGGCCTCGTTTCCATCGCCTGTTCCATCCAAGCCCTCCCGATGAACACTACCACGCATTCCGTTCTGACCCAGCCGGTTGGCTCCCACGCGTTCCGTTGCCTCCCGATGAACACGACACATTCCGTTGCCTCCCCATGAACACGACCCATTCTGTTGCCTCCCCATGAACACGACGCAATCTGTTGCCTCCCCATGAACACGACGATGACGCTGTTTCTCCGTTCCGACCCAGCCATGTACACGAGCCCTGGCCGTATGTATGCTCGAGTAGGCGTTCGAGACCCCGCCCGTATGTACACATACGTGGCTGTATTTTCTTTCTTGCACCCTGGCCACTGTACGTACGTGTACGTGCTACGTGCGCGCCTCTACTACGACACGTGCGCGCCTCTACATCCACCAGTATATATGTACGTACACGTTCGTGACCAAAATGACAACGCTACGTATGCTTCAACCAGGTGGGTCCCGACTGTCAGGCACTTCCTTGCGTGCGAAGATGTAGCTGGTGGGTCCCAGCAGTCAAGGGGGGAAACATTTTTTTCACGAAATACGGAGGCCCGTCCGGTGGGTCCCTGCTTTCAGGTGGAGGAATAATTATTTTCCACGTAATAAGGAGGCACTTGCTTGCTGCGGCCGTGGACCCAGCTGTCAGCCTCTCCACGTATAGTCCACGTCCAATGGAAGCCGTTCCTTGACCACGTTGACCACGCCGTGCCGAGAGCACCATGGCGGTGGACGACGGCGAGGCCTAGGAAGGGGACGACGCGGAGCCGGGGAAGACGCAACAGTGGATGCCCATGCGTAGAGGAGTACGAGGGTTCACTGGTTCGCTGCGGTGTGAGGCTGCTGTCGCCACAGAATAATAGGGGGTGTGGGTGAGTAGAGGGATGGCCTGGCCAGCGGTGGGAGTAGTAGGGGGTGGTGAGGCCTCCGCCGCAATGTAGCCGGCCACAGGAGGCAGGAGCACGAGGCACGACCGGCGTTGGTTTGGGCGGCTGGAGCAAGAAGACCAGAGGTTGAAGAAGCACTACGGCCGTTGGATGGACATCGTATGGTCACTGGAGCTAGAATCATGCATATTGACTAAGTTGACAATGACCTCCATCCCCGTCAACTTAGTAGGCCCACAACTCAGCCTGCCACTATACTGGGTCCCAGCTAACAGGGGGAGTATTCATTTTTTTTTGTGCGTAATAAGGAGGCACTTCCTTGCGTGTGAAGATATAGCTGGTGGGTCCGAGCTGTCAGCGGCGGTAACGGTTTTTTTCACGAAATACAGAGGCCCTTTTGGTGGGTCCCTGATGTCAGGTGGAGGAATCATTATTTTGCGCGTAATAAGGAGGCATTTCCTTGCGTGCGGCCGTGTACCCAGCTGTCCGCCTCTCCACATACAGTCCACTTCAGATGCATGTCGGTCGTTGACCATGTTGACCAGGCCACGCCGAGAGCACTAGGGCGGTGGACGACGGCGAGGCCTAGGAAGGGAACGAAACGAAGGCAGGAAGACTCGGCAGTTGTTTCCCACGCGGAGGGGAGTACGATTGTACGAGGATTTACTGGTTCGTCTGCTGTCGCCGGAGAATAACAGCAGGTGTGGGTGAGTAGAGGGATAGCTAGGCCAGCGATGGGAGTACGGTGGGGCGGTGAGGCCTGCGCGGCAGCAGAGCCGTCCGCGGGGAGGAGGGAGCAGGCAGTCCCGCCGGCGCTTGTTTGAGCGGCTGGAGCAGGAAGAGCAGAGATTGAAGAAGCACGACGGCCGTTGGATGGCCATCCAACAGTCACTGCTTGTGCATCAACCTTCTTTTTAGGAAAGCCTCAAATCTGTGGAAAACAGCATACAGCCCATCTGCCATTATTTCTAATAATTTACAGCCCATTTGCTAATTATTAAGTTTTTTTGGAGCCCATATTCTTTTTGTTAGCATTACAGCCCATATTGTGGCCATGGGTAAATAATCATACGAAATTTTGCATATTTCGGTGCGGTCCGAACTGTTTTTAATCCCGAAATTTTGACTCACATTCAAATTGATTTTAAAAATAAATGTATATCAATATAAAATCCAACAAATTCTCCACGCATAAAAATTAATGTAATTTAAAATATCGAAATGAAAAAAAATATTTGAAACTAATTGCCGGTTTGATGTGTTTTAAAAATGTACAACCCATTTCTCATTACTGATGGGCCATTTTCTCGGCCAGCCGAATGAAAGCTCTCCTCGTCTTGAAAGATTTGCAGCCCAACAGGCCTGACAAAGCGACTTACTTTGCAAATCACAAAAAAACTGGGCTATGGCCATGGACCCAGCTGTCAGCCTCTCCACGTACAGTACTCTTCCGATGGAATGTCGTTGACCACGTTGACCACGCCGCACCGAGAGAACCAAGGCGGTAGACGACAGCGAGGCCTAGGAAGGGGACGACGCGGAGCCGGGGAAGATGCGGCAGTGGATGCCCACGCGGAGAGGAGTACGAGGGTTCACTGGTTCGGCTGCGGTGTGAGGCTGCCATCGCCGCAGGGCCTGGCTAGCGGTGGGAGTAGTAGGGGGCGATGAGGCCTTAATGGAAGCACAGCCGGCCACTGGAGGCAGGAGCAGGCGGTCTCCCCGGCGCTGGTTTGGGCGGCTGGTGCAAGAAGAGCAACGATTGAAGAAGCAGCAGGACCGTTCGATACAAATCCAATGGTTACTGCTGCTAGAATCGTTTGTTGACTAAGTTGACAAGCCCTGCGTACGCGTCAACTT
Organism: Aegilops sharonensis; assembly: GCA_904067115.1. Taxonomy (NCBI): domain Eukaryota; kingdom Viridiplantae; phylum Streptophyta; class Magnoliopsida; order Poales; family Poaceae; genus Aegilops; species Aegilops sharonensis. The sequence continues at coordinate 721,988,425 of LR880971.1, forward strand.
AGTAGGCCCACAGGTCAGCCTCCCAACCGGTGCGCACCAGATGCCAGTGGGAGGAATCATTTTTTCGCGTAATAAGGAGGCAGCTGATTGCGTGCGGCCAGGCCAGCGGAGGGAGTAGGGTGGGTAGGGGAAGCCTCTGCGGCATCACAGCGGGCCACAAGAGGAGGGAGCAGGCAGTCCCGCCGGCGCTAGTTTAGGCGGCCGGAGCAGGAATATCAGATATTGAAGAAGCACGTCGGCCGTTGGATGGACATCCAACAGTCACTGCTGCTAGAATCGTGTGTTCACTGACAAAGCCTTGCGTAAACAAGTCAGCCTCAAAATCGGTGGCGTGTACAGCCCATTTGCTATTATTTTTATAATTTTTACTCATTTTCTAATTCATATGGAATTTATTGCAGCCCATTTTCCATTTTTAGAATTGTTGGACATTTTCTGGTCAGTACCAGGGTCAAAAAAATTAACTAAATATGTGGGAAATTTTGAAAATTCGCAAATTTTTGCTGGGAAACGAAATATTCTTAATCCAAAAATTAATAGCCATACTAAAACTAATTTAAAAATAAATTAGTACTATGTCATGTTAAATCCAATGAAATACGTATAAGATATCAGTGAAGAACAAAAAAAAGAAACTTATATCCCATTTGCTATAAATTTTCTGGAATTTTCAACCCCTTTTGATATTACTTTTAAGAGACATTGACCATACTCTTAAGCCAGGCTGGAACGCATCCTTCCTCGTCTTGGAAGATTTGCAGCCCAGTAATTCGGAGAAAACAAATAGGCCTAGCCTGGGTATTCTTCAAAAAGAAATACTGGGCTACCTATTTTCCCAAAGAACTGGTGCATGAGCATTTAGCTTTATTTATTTATTTACTTATTTATGTTTAGGGGACCATGAGCATGTACCTGGGCCAGATTCATGTGAGAGCCTCCCTTCCAGTTAATTATGGGCTTCTCTATTGGGCCTTCATCAGTGGGCTGCATGTTATCAACAAGTGGAAAATGTGTTCCGTACGAAAAATAGTATGCGCTACGTACGGTACGGGGCACTAAAGGATCGAACCGTGCAACGACTTCCAAAACATTGTGTTTGTCGTTCTAACAACACATTTATTCAACCAACAGACGAAATATACTACTGATTGTACATTGAAAACAGCAGCAGCAGCAACCAGGGCTGGGGGTGCAACAGAAGCAGTAAGCAGGCGAGAAGAGTGAAGACGCAGCTCTCTCTTCCAAACCAAACATCAGCCATCATTACAAAAGGGCTACCAAAAAGAACAAGTGTATGCATCAAACTAAATAAAGATCCTACTACACCAAGTGTACGCATCTAACTAACTGGCTCAGTTAGACGTTACTATTTATTAAGCTATGGAGATTGGCTGACGGCTTGAACCAGATGGGTGCCTGATGAGGGAAACTCCAGCCAGCTGGTCGAAGTCTGATACTTGCGACCCTCTCTCCTACTTTGGGCTGCAGAGCGTGGCGGCACATATCAGGGTATGGTGCATGCAGAGACGCATGGTACGCTGTGTACACACAGTTTTGCCTGATGAACGAAACCGCGCTGCCATCATGATCCTTGCCGTCGGTTATCTCCTGGTTAATCGGATAATTCAGTCCGACAAACAGAGAGCGTGTACCAAGGCTACTTACCAGCCTCCAGTCAAAAATTCCTGAAGGCCTAGAGAAGCTGGGATCCTTCTCAAAAGACCTTGCAGTGACTGTGATTGTATTCCGTGAAACAACACGTCCGGTACGTGCGAATGATCATCAATCTTTCGCCGTCGTCTGATCGAGCCAGGAACCACCTGCAACTGCCATGCCGCTTTTCTTTGAAAGATTCTGGGATTAGGAAGGGTAGGGACACCAGGCGGCCTACAACATCATATCAAGTTGGAGTCAAATAGAAAAGGGCTCTTGATTTAGTCAATCTTAAGAACAACATGTTATGAGCATGAATATTTTTTCAGCAAATGTTGACAGTAATATAAGCAAGCCATCATGATATCATAGGAAAGTAACATACTGCTGTAACAGCCGTTTGTAGCGATGACTGGAGTAGGCCAGCAATACGTCCAGCCATAGAAGGAGTCGACAGCGTAAATGAAGCCCTTGTGTTGAATGGCATCAGAGAACCATGGAGGATGTATGATCCTGCGATGGACGTGCAGATTTATCCACTTACCGCAGTGACCTGTCAGATAGGCGAGACCGCGGTTGAAGAACGCAATTAGCCTGAAGTCTTTATAATTCACAGATCTTGTGGGCACTTGGCAGATTACAACCTTGAGCAAATCAAACTTGGTACATGTTGGCTACTGTAAGATTCTAAGTATTCCGGGCCACGGTGCCAAAGCAGTGCAGTGTTAATCGAAGGAAGGGGGGTCAATCACTTTGTGTAGACCTCCACGAGCATCCAGCTGCCGCGACCGTCAACGAGCACCATCCAATACATGTTCATGCCGACCCAGTACATACCGTTAATGTAGTTGAGGCTGACGGGGATCGGATCGCAGTCAAGGGGGTTGATGCTCGCCACCCTATGATCGTTATGCTGCGTGACACGCCGTTTCTGAAGACTGGGCGGCATCAGCAAGCAAGGAGCTGGCTTAAAAAGCTCCGTCCTGAGGGCTTTGAGTAAACGGTACAGCCCCGACGAGCGCGCGGTGAGCGGCATGGTACTGAGATTGTCCACACGCGAAACAATGAGCTTGATTACCTCTGTGGGGAGCGAATTCCAGCCACTCTTTCGGCGGACGCTGCTCGGTTCTGCCATTGTTAGTGCTTGGGTTTCGGACGAGGGGGGAGGCGCCTTAGTGGGGATGGAAGATTGGACGAGATTATGTGCGGACAAAGATGGAGAAGCGAATATGTGCTGCGGGAAGTGGACTGGTGATGATGACTATAGCATGCCGCTTGAATTACGAGACACATACCAGCAGCATAGGGTCATGTCGATGCCAGACAACTTGCTTGAATGATCACAGTATTGGTACTCCCTACTGTGCTATGCCCTAACTTGCTTGAGTAGAGTAGTAGCGTAGGACTCTGCTCTACTACTAGCACCGGAGGAGTAGTATATTCTAATCTAAAATAGTTACAAACTTCAATGCCCGAGCGTGGAACAACTACGAACCATGCTCAATGACCGTGTCTACGTGGTGTTTGGACATGGGCGACAACCTCAACGCCAACGGTGCTGCTCCCGTTGCACCGTATGTGTTTCTGTCCTTCCTGTTCGAAATCGTGGTAGAATTCATGTTTCTACTCTGTATCCTACTACTATGCTAGTCAACATGATTAGTTTCATCTCTATTATAGCCGTCATAATTTATTTTGTGCTTATTCGGATTAAATCTCGTAGTAACTTGCTCATATACTCAAATGGCGCAACGTCCCCTATAGCCACTCCCGTTTCATCGACGGCCTGGTCGATGCCTCCAAGGAGCCCTTCGTCCACTGCTATGAGTGCCCGATGCCGTTTTGTGGCTCGCCGGCGGACATGGTGCATCACCTCACGGATGCGTGCAGCGGTCACTGCTGGCCCTTGACGGAGAACATTAAGTACGAGACGTGCTACCCGTTCACCATGCCGGAGTCGCTGGAGGATCACTGCCGCCTGCTAGTCTCGGAGGAGGACGACAGAGTCTTCCTCTTGATCGTGGGCATTGGCGAGGCCCGCGGAGGCTGCCGCCCTGTCTCTGTAATGTGCGTTAGGGGTGACACCGCTGACGCTGACACTGACAGGAGGCCGATGTACGGGTGCGTGGTAAGTGTTACTACCCCTCCGGGTCGCGTGGGTGGCGACACCGGCCTCATCGAACGGACTTGGACTCTGGGGAACTGGGACTATCCCGCCAATGTGGACTTGGAAAACCCATGGCATCCTTTACCCACCGACGCGGTGCACGGGGACTCCAAGGAGGTTCACGTGGACATACGCATTATCAAGTTAAATGTTGATCATTAGTCTTCGCTCAATGTAATCCGCTGTCTAAGCATGTGGAGACTTCCATGCAGGATCTTGCTCTATTGGAGTATCGCGCATGAATAAAAGTGTATTCGTTTATGGTTTAGTCTAGAATCTTCCATGTATGAATTTTTACTACAGTGCTGGTGAAAAACTTACGTTGAACCATTTCTTACATCTCCTCTGCCCGCTTGCAAGTCATCCTGATTTAATCCCTCCGTTTAGGTGTATAAGGGCATGGTTAATATTACTTAATAGTATAGCCAACTGTTGACTATAAGAAAGTGCCATGTCATCTGTAGCCAACATGTATAACAATCGATACTCAAAAACTAATTCTTAAAGATCATTTCTTGCAAATCACAATAAGTGTTATTTCTTCACAAGTTTTGGATGCAGGTTGAATAGTTGAACGCTTTTGTTTGCAAAAGATACCTTTTTATCTATTTCACCCGGATGTTGGTGAGCTCTAGAGATGAAATAATATCCGAAGAAACCTATCGATACCCGTTACACATGAGATGACCCCCACACCTTTGTCAAAATAAACAACTCCCCGATCAATGCATTTCACTCTTCGGTGCAACGCACGGGCACCTTACTACTATAGATTAGTACGACCAAAAATTGAACTAACATTATATATAGTACGATAAATGCTGATGCATGTCACCTAAAATTATATCATTCAAAACTATGTTCAAATACGAATCCAACGATATAGTTTTTGTTGACATGCACTAACATTTTGTCAGTTAAATCTTCAGTAAAATTCAATGGGGGACTAATAAACCACGACCGATGTAGTACAAGTGTAGAGGGCGACACTGCACGGGAGTCTCACCTCTCACCCCGCCCGTGGCGCGGCAGTAAAGCCGTCATATCACAAAACCCAACCACTCCCAGTAATAAGTGGCCTGGTAAAATAAACGGACAAGCAACCATCACATCCCTCCGTCTTTTTTGCGTTTCATCTGTCTGCATTTACTTTCTCCGGTTCATCTCGCACACTCGATCCCTAGCTACTACTCCTAGGGCCAGTTCTTTTGGCGGCTTCCCCAGCTTTTCCCACAAGACTAGTCACAGTGGAGAGAAACAATAAGGCGCCTCACTCATTTATTTGGGCTTCTAAACTACTACTATGTCCTGGTTTATTCCACACCATTGTAATTTGTGCTAAATTTTGACCAAAGATTTAACTGGTTTATTCCTCACCATTGTAATCCCTCAATCTAGGTGTGTAAGTCATCTTACGAAAACCAAATAATTCCAAAACACTTAGGTGCGGTGCATTAACTTCTACGTCGTTTCTTGTTTCTTGACATATCAACCAATAAGAGATAAAGAGTGTGCATGCTTTTAATGACTTGAGATATCAAACACGACATGCAGTGGTTAGTTCATTGCATGTAATACTATTAATTAGCAAATAAACATTAACGTTTCTTGTTTTCTCCTCCTCCTTAGTCACGGTGCACAGCCTAAGATGACTTACTCACCTAGACGGATGGAGTAGTGCATGTGACATGCACTAACATTTCATTAGTTAAATTTATGATCAAAATTTGACACAGATTACAATGGGGACCAATAAACCAGGACAGAGGTAGTAGTTATGGGATTAATAATCTAGAAGCCTAAAAGAACTGGCCCCTGGTACTCCTACTAGTAGTAGTACTCAAGTTGGAATTCCAATTGCACGACACAACTTGTTAGGCAAAAAATTCGATACAGGGTGTAGGAAGCGGTTTGGGAATTTGCATGCCTTTCCAACCAGTGAGATACTCCGTACAAAGTACGACAGAGAAATAACCATAGAGAAGGAAGCTAAAAGTAAACAATCAAACGATCATTTTTGCATTTGTTTTGCATTGAATCGTTTCACAAGCTTGACTTGTGCTGTTTTTTTACTTTTACAAACACCGCATCGTAATGTTAAAACGTGCATTTGCACGTACATAAGTAATAGTAGTACTCCCTCCGTCTAGGTGTATAACTCTTCCCTCCTTCTTGGTCACGGTGCACAACCAAAGATGACTTATTGACCTGGACGGAGGGAGTAGCACAGTATGCAAGCATATATCGAGAGAGACGTGTAGTGCTATAGTATATAGTAAAGTTTGTGCTATATGCACGTACTTGCAAAATGCGTACGAATACACAAGGTTTCCAAACTTTCCCTTTTACATACTTAATTAAGGACGCTAAAAATTCCTGAACGTTCGGGATTTATCATTTGCGTCCCAAAACTAATGAGATCGCCTTACAAAACAAAAATTATACTCCTCCTAAAAGCCGCGACGCTCGCAGGAGCGCTTGTGGCGCGCCACGAGTGCCCTGGTGCGCGGTCGTTTCCCAGCGCGCCGACACAACGCCTCTTCCTCAGCCTCGCAACTCGCGAGGTGCTGATTGGCGGCTTGCCGGCGGGCGAGCGCGATCTCACCGGTGTGGTGATCTGGCGCCAACAGGTACTCCTCTTCGCTAGAAGCGTGCACCCGGTCCACGTACCGCCAAGAGTAGATGAGGCGCTTGGGCCCGACTGCACTCAGGGCGTCGGCACGGGCATCCTCCTCCACCCTCATGGCCCTCGCACGAGCCTTCTGCCCAACGCCAATTGCTTGACTCTCTCGGACGCGACATAGGCCTCCCAGGCAGCTTGTTCTGTGGTGCGCTTCTCTTCCTCGGCCTTCTTCTCCGCCTCTATTTTGGCGTGCTCTGCTAGAGGCAAAGCCTCCCACAAGGCGACATCCATTTCTTTCCAAAGATCCTCAAGGCTGGGGGGCTCGGCGGGCGGTGCGGCGTTCTCCTCGTAGCGGGGAGCCGACGCGTTCTCCGGCGCGCGTGCTGGAGAGATTGGGAACGCTGATGCGTCCACCTCGACGCGTCCTCCGGCGCGCGTGCTGGCGAGATTGGGAACGCCAATGCGTCCACCTCGACGCGTCGGGGCGAGGAGCAAAACACCGACGCGTCCTCCTCGACTAGTGGCAGCAAGGAATGGAATGGTGACGCGTCGCGTCGCGGCGAGGAGCGGAACAACGACGCGTCCTCCTCGACTAGTGGCGGCGAGGAACGGAACGACGAAGCGTCGAGTAGCGGCGAGGAGCGGAACACCGACGCGTCCTCCTCGACTAGTGTCGGCAAGGAATGGAAGGGCGACGCGTGACCGTCCGCGTGGTGCAGCGAGGGGCTCCTAGGGCTTGGGAGGGGCGATGCCATGGTGGTCGACGTGACAGGGATGGGGAGGAGATAGCGATGAACGTGAACGTGAGGGGGAGGAGATAGCGATGTCGTGGGAGGCGCAGTATTTATAGCGAGCAATGGCACACCTGCGTAAGATATGGACTGAGCTGCACTGACTTCACTATAGGTCCAGTTGCGTCACTGACATGTGGGACAGACCCCTGTTGGGCCCATATGTTAGTGACCCAATGCACCTGCAGTTAAGTAACAGCTACGTGGGCATATTTGTTGGAGTAAATTACGGGGGAGTGGAGGGGTGGAAATATTGCTGGTCACAACGGATTGGACGAGCGTGGAGGGAGGAGAGTCATGCATGCAGATTTTTTCACACGGGGTGGAGTGGTGGGACCGCCGGAGGGAGAAGAAGAGTTTGGCAGGCATATTGTTTCCACACATGGAGAGGAAAAGATTTGGAGACGAACGGGCTTCCTGCAGGTATGGGGAACAGTGCATAATAAGTCATCTTGCATGCCGGGCTAGGTATAGTCTCAAGTCATTAAAAACATACACGCCCAACACATGTCCATATTTCAAGGTGCACTAAATTATTGCATGTGATGATTAAGGCTGGCCATAATGGTGGTATCTTAGCTGGTATCATGCACACGGGAATAGCAAACATGCTGATGTGGCAAAGAATTAAAGAAGAGAGGGGGGTTAGAGTAACTAGTGTTCATGCATGCATTGGTAAACACATTTTTTTGTGAAGAACGACATCACTAGTTGAGTACTTTTGCAGACTTCAAAAACTATTCCACCGCCTGTACTATCTTGCTAAGAGTAGGTGAAAATTTTGAATCGAGCCCTTTAAACTAGAAGGGAGGTAGTGGTACTCTAATAGCTAACCTTGTTGTGATGACAAGATAGGACATGGCAAGCACCTGGACGGAGGAACTAGTCTGCATTGTGCATTTAAGTTTTGTATGAAGTCAATGTACCTCTACTTTCACCAGACTTACAGAAAAATGTGTCAACATTCACAATGTCAAATCAATATTTTTACACTCATTATAAAACGTACTTCTTATACTCATTATAGTCAGTATTGTAGATAGTGATATTTTTAGTATAAATTTGGTCGTGGGATTTCATTGATGCCTGTCAAAGCATGGAGGAAGCGGAGCTTAGGGCTTGCATTGTCGGTCTCTACATAGGTATTTCTCTTCATAATCCTGTAATTTTAGAGAGTGATTGCGCTTTTGTGGTAGCGTCTCTTGCATCGGGGGACTATGACAGGTCTGCTATGCGTGACCTGAAGATGAAAGCGTTGAGCATCTCGAAGTTGATCAACAATCTTCAATTGTCAAAGATTAGTCGTTCGACCAATAAGGTGGCACACTTAATCGCTAAGTATAGCTTTGACAATAGATTAGATGGTATTCTTGTAAATAACGTACCGCCCTGTGTGGTGAATATTGTATCGAATGAGTGTACTGGTGTGGCTGGTTAATTAATATAAGGTGGTGTTCAAAAAAAGTATAAATTTGGTCAAACACTTTGCAAACGGTTGACGGGAGTAAAAAGGACAAGAGGAAGTATCATGCATGCAGAGTAGGCAAAAAAATTGCTTGTCTAAAAAAAGGCAAAAAAATTGCTCATTTATAGCCGGTCGAAGTCTCAAAGGGCGCGACCGAGCGAGGGAGGCGAAGGTCATGGGAGGCGCGATGTTTGACGGAACTAAGTGAAGTTACATCCACGCGTCGACATGGCATGCGAACAGGCAGAAGCTAAACCGTCAGGCCTACGATATGGGTCTATTAGACATGACATCTAGTGGGTCCCGCATAGTTCTCGAGAACTCTTTGGGGGCTTGCAGCCGTTTATCCACCGGGCAAGCCAGCAACCCCACGCCGTCCGAACGCCCTACTCGTCCCCGTCTTCTATCTTACAACAGTTCGCTCCCAGTCATCCCATCCTTTCACATTAGTTTGCTCCCAGTTTTTTTGCGGGGTACAACAGTTCAACTTCTCCTAACCCTCCTCCAAAATCCATGGCCTCCCAAATCTCCATGGTCGCTGCTGAGTACCAGGTTAGAGCCATCACCGGCGATCAGTTCATCGTCATCTACACACGTCGATCCGAGACGGTGAAAGCATGGCTTGCTCGCTTCCTACGCATGTTCAACAGTTCAACGGATGAGTGGGTCGCTGGGCTAGATGTTGAGTACACCACAGTCCTGGGACGAGAGAAGGATCTAAAGGATGAAGAGAGGAAGAAGCCCGCCTTGATACAGGTTTGCGTACATAACGTTTGCTTGGTCTACCACATATGCCATGCCGACGTTGAGTGCTAGGATTTTAAGAACTTCCTCAAGGACAAAAGAGTGAAATTCGTTACTGTAGGCTTTAAGAACGACAGGATGTCCTGCGTCGGATAGGTCTCGTTGTAGGCCAGCCCTTCTATCTCGAGAAGGCAAGCCTGGTGTCCTCCTCTCAACCTTGAATGCTGACCCTGGCAGTAGCCATGATTGATCCTCCGTACGCTAAACTGAAGAAAGCTCATCACGAGTTTCATCATGCATGGGAGTCAAAGACATTAGATGAAGATCACATCCTGTATGCAGCAATGGATGCCTACCTTTGTTTAAATATCTACAAGGATTGGATGAAGAAGCAGAGCCTAGTGTCCGGTTCAAGCAAAGAAGTGTCGGCGAAGAGGAAGAGGAAGAGGACGAGGACGAAGTCGAGGACGTGAACTCGGACTCCGAGTAGGTGGCAGTGTCGTCGCTCATGCTGGTTCTACTGCGGTGTCAAGCGGACTAGTTGCTTAGTTTATTTTCAAGGGTGTGTTGTGCTGAGGCCCCAGCAGAACTATGTTTATGTTCTTTCTCGTTATTGGAACTCTTTAGTACGTACAATAGTACTAGTACTATGTTTTACTACTGTTCTTCTTGCAGTTGGTACTGCTGCTCGTATCTTCGTGTTCCTAATGTACTTAATACGTTCGTACTAGTAGTATAATTTGGGTCAGTCGATTTGTGAAAGAAGTTCGATGGAGCGAAGGAAGAAGACGGCAGAAGAGGTGGAAGAAGCCCTTCTAGCCATCCATGTTGCATCAAACGGCTCACATGAGTCAACTGACCCAAATTGCTCCTTCAGATTGCAGGATCCACGTGGCATTCAAGATCTCGAACGTAGATTCCGCGTCCGCACCCGGTTTGTGGGCTCGACGCACGCGCGACCGGCTTCCGCCGCGACAGTCACCATGCGCGCCTCCTCCGCATAGGCGGAGACGACAAAGACACGCTAGTTCCTCCTCGCCGACGTGCTGGAGCACGCGGTCCTCCTCTTTGTACGCTGCGTGCATAGATGCGGCTCCACCAGCTGCTCGCGTGCTTGGCAGCGTGGCGGCATCGTGAGGAGGGACTACAAACGACGTGAGCAGGCGAACCTTCGGCTTCATGGCACAGGGATGGCGGCGACACGGCGGTGATGGGCGAGAAATTGTTGGCCGGAGCAGGCGGGCGCCGGCATGCGCAACGGTGGTGGCGGCATATTGATGAGTGCGCATGTGGGAGCTTACTTTAGTTTTATATATAAGGTTGGTCAAACTTAAAAGAAAACCGCACTAGTACACGTAACATTAGACTTAGGCAGTGCTTTTATTAGTTAGTACCACAACCACAATATGGAATCCTGTGCAAGTGCGTGAACCGCGGCCGCGCGGTCGATCGAACGGTGCGTCACCGTGTCGCGCTCGAAGGACATCCACCGAACCTTTTTGTGTGTGTGAAAACAATCCTCGAATATTACTCAACTTTTTTTCCTTTGAAAGTTCTTGACGCTGCAATATTTCCATGTATTTGAATTTAGCTCCAGTTCGTGTTTATTTAGATTTGGACATTTTAGGTGCGCCCTAGTTTTTTTAATACTGATTTTGTGTGTGTGACTGAGAGAGAACGTGTGTATGTGTCCATAAGTGTGTTGTGGCGGAAGGGCAATGTGGAGACGGCGTGCGTGTGATACAGACGTAGAGAGGTGTGAATGTGCAAATGATCATGCATGAGTGAGACATAGACAGATGCCGATACATTGTATATACATGAGAGAACGGTCTTCTAGTTTACTTGTGTGTGTGTGAGAGAGAGAGAGAGAGAGAGAGAGAGGGAGAGAGAGAGACAGAGAGAGGAGCATCCGTAACACAACAACCATCTCTCCCGATTCGTCCGTCCCTCGCACGGTCGCATGCAACACATGCATCAACGCACACATTTTGACACCCTCACCCGGCCCCTGCCCACCTCAAGGCCCGCACAATCTCTTCGTGAATATCCATTTCTCTCCTTAGGTTTGTTTTCTCTCAGGCTGGTCACAATGAGCAGGAACATAAGCTAGTAACCTACACACTTCCCTAGACTATGTTACTACCTCCATAGTGGGTAGGAACATGTATGTAGTGTCATGCAACGATGTATTTATTAGGTCATAGACTCATTGTTTCTTGGAGTGTGTGATGTTTCGGTAACTTAGCTAGTTACCACAAGAAGCTCTCTCTTCATTAAATATGTGACACATAAGCAAAGTTGCATTGGAGTGTGTGATGTTACTCCTAAGTTCCTGCCCATTGTGACCAGCCTTAATATCTGTCACACACACACACATACAGACACACGCAGCACAACACACACACACACACACACACACTCCCCTGAGCACACAATTCATCCCCATTAAAGGTTATACGGCGACCACTCTTGCTTGTGCTTCTTTGCACCCCAACATGCACAACACCTCAATCTTCAAAGAGGGCATCGAGCAAATCGAAGACGGCGACCACACCGCGCTAGATAATGCAGGGTCATTTGGAAGCAGGGTGATGTGACGACGGCTGACTGACTCCTCCCCCCACCCTCTCTCTCTCTCTCTTGCACAAATTACCAATCCCTCTCTCCCCCGCACAAAATTGTCAATCCCTCAACCCACGAGATCCTTCCCCTCTCGTCCATGTTTTCCAGCTCTCTCATCAAACATGTTGTCTCTTCTCCTTCCACGTATACGGAATCCAGATGCACACGCATCTCATGTATATTACATGTATCCATCTTTCTCATAGACCTAACTTCTTCCTCTCTCTTTCTCTCTCTATCTCTCTATCTGTCTCGTTAGGTTTGTCTCCTACTCTCTCGTCCACATACATACAATCTTTCCCGCCCTATCTGCTCCATCTTCAAAAGCTCTCTCTGCACGTGTCATTCACACATTGGGATATGTCAAAATGTTGCTTCTATAATGGCTGATGTAGAGTTATGGTTATTTTTTTTGCATCCTACAAAGTGATAACTATGAAATGCATTTAGATTCTCATTTGACTGGGATTATGTGAGTTTTAGCATGTTGTGAAGTACTATAGACCTTGTATACATCTTGGGATTCAACAATGATTGTAACTATTGAATTGTATGGACCATTACATTCGAAGTCAATAGCCTAATATATTTATTTCACAATTTCAACAAATCATTAGTTCACTACAAACTAAGAAAACAAATGTGTACTCCCTCCATTTTTATTTAAGTCCGCATATTAGCATTGGTCAAAGTCAAGTTTTGTAAACTCTCAGAAAGCTTATAACAAAAATATTAACATATACAATAACAAATAAATACCATTAGATTCATTATTGAATGTACTTTCACATCATACATATTTGTTATGGTAAATGTTTATATTTTTCTATAAACTTGGTCAAACTTTAGGAAGTTTGACTTCGGTCAAACCTAATATGCAGAGTTTACTACTACTACTCGCTAGTTGCTTAGCCGAATCACTCAACACGCCACCCGGGGAGTCCAGTGTCACAAAATTTTGAGGTGGCGGGAAAATCTCCTGCGACCCTGATTCGAGCAGTGGGAAGTTACCATCATAGCCTTCGGAACATGCCTACGGATGACGCTTGGTAGGGGGCTGTTTTCGTAACTTCAGGTTCACCCTACCCAGCCAACCCCACCCCGGCACCCAGAGTAGTACACCTGAATACTCCCCATTTTCTATCCCCACCGCAAAATAGACTTCTCCACGGCACCGCAGCCTTCGTGCTCCTCCCCTTTACATCGGCGCACTCGTCCACTGCAGCGCATCTGCCTCATCGACGACCTCTACAACGCACTTGAGCCGGTCCACCGTTGTCGTTGTACACGGAGCCTCTTCCCCGGCATCGTCTTCCACGGTCTCGGATCTGCTTCCCGGAAGCTGACGCCAAGCGCAGAAGTACCACCGTCATGGACAATGAACTGACTCATGTTGCCGACCATGACTCACAGAGGCCGCCGTGACCATCGTTCTCCTCATCGATTGGTAATGTGTGTATTGAATAACTTAGCATTACATGTGCAGTTCCAATTTTGTTCATACCTACCTTTCAAATTTCCTGGGTGCTATTGTTGCCGTAAAAGTAATTGGTTATAGCCTTCATTGTCCAACAGAATATCAGCTTGTAATTGTGCGTCGCTCCTGTATCGTGCTGTGCCTGGGTAGGTTTTTCATCTGCAACCAGTAGTGTGGCAAATGATGGAAAGATTTTTAGAACTAGCAAGATGCCCATGCGTTGCACGCATCAAGATGCATTTGTATGAGTAGTTTATCTTGTCGGAGAAAAGGATGAACGAGGGAAGGCCTTATTTGCAAATCTGGAGAGGGGTATGGGTATCTTTTTGCAAAATTCCCATTTGTTTCCTTCCTATCTGTCAGATATAAATCGGACGGCCTATATTGCAAGAAAAAAAAGTATAGAGAAAAAAAAGTAGACAGTAAAGGAAGTAGAGATAAATATTAAATATTAAATATTAAATATTAAATAAATATAACAGTAGAGAAGAGAGTAGAGATAGCAGAGAAGCCGGGAAAGGATCGCGCGCGCGCGGGAAAAAGCGGTCGGGCGTGCGCTAGTTTTGGCGCGCGGCGTCCGGTGCGCTTTCTAAAATCCAACGCCCTCCCACTGCTCTGTGCCTTGCCACCGCTCTCTCCCCGCTTTGTGCCTCGCCGCCGCTCTCTCCCCGCTCTTTTTCGCCTCGCCGCCGCCCCGCCACCATGCCGCCGCGTCGCCGGGAAACTTGGGGATACCACGGCGTCCGCGCGCGCCCCTCCGGCGGCTTCTCCGCCGAGATCCGGTTCCGCGGGATGCGCCTCGGCCTCGGCAAGTTCGACACCGACAACGAGGCCGCCCGCGCGTGCGAAGCGGCGGTGTGGCGCCTCTGGTGGCCTCATAGAACATTGAACTTCCCCAACGTGCTGACGCGGGAGCGGGCGCAGGAGCTCGTGCCTCTGCCGCGGCTTAGCACCAATGAGTATCGTCGTGACAACCGGAGGCGGGAGCACCGTCTGGGCATCGCCGAGATGGACGAGGAAGCCATGGCGCTGTGGCGCCAACACTTCCCGCAGGACATCATCAACGAGCGCGAGTTCTACGAGGAAAGGAGGCCGGAGAGGGATAAGAGGAGGGCGGAGCGAGCCGCCTATCACGAGGACAAGCGTAGGCGAAAAGTGCACACTCAATTCAACATGAGGCTAGGAGCAGCGTCGCCCTGGGAATCCGACGACGATCAGTATCTTCACGCCTACAGTCAGACGTCGGAGGAGGACATCATCGAGGAGGAGTCGGACGACGAGGAGTAGTTGAATTATCTTTTTTTATCTATCTATGCTAAGAACTATCCTCTATTCTCTAGTATTTACTTCTCGATCTCAGCACTATAAACGCTTTTTTAAAGCGCCGCACGTTGTGATTCTGTTGGAGATGCTCTAACATGGCAGACGATTTCTTTAATGTTGCGCACAAGATGCGCGAGTATTACTAGTAGTATATTTTTCTTGCCATGTTGAGATTTTAAAACCACGAGTGCGAACATGCAGAGGAGCAATGAA
Source organism: Aegilops sharonensis (assembly GCA_904067115.1). Taxonomy (NCBI): domain Eukaryota; kingdom Viridiplantae; phylum Streptophyta; class Magnoliopsida; order Poales; family Poaceae; genus Aegilops; species Aegilops sharonensis. The sequence goes on from LR880971.1 coordinate 722,003,506, forward strand.
GACCAAACACGGGATATTCGGGACATCTTCAAGGAGCATGGCAAGTTAAAGAGGAGCTGCATTGAACCTGTAAAACGAGCTTTGGTAAGTAACACCCTTTCAATTACTTCTGTGTAGCCTCGTGTTCTTCGATGTGTATATGTTGTAGTTTCTGTTTCTCTTAAGCGTGGTGTTCTTCGATGTGTAATAAGAAGAGTCTTAATCGTCCTAATGCTTTCGTTTTTAGCTTGATGTAGGAAGTGGGTGTTCTCACCTTGTAGTCTGTTTTTATTTTTTTCCTTTTGAATTCACTTCTCCGAGTTTTGTTTATCTGGCTACTACTAAATGGATCTAGGTTGCTCTGACTATTGATCTAGAAAAGAAGTAACTTCATGTTAGGATGCAGTTCCTGCGAGGAGGGAAGTATGGTCAACCTCGAGATCATGTTTCCAAAATGAGGCTGGATTACACACAAGGTGCTAGTTCCCTAATGATGCTGGATTAGACACAAGGTGCAAATTCCCAGATGATGCTGGATTACACACAAGCCAGGTGGAGTCGTCAGCTGTTCGTGTCCTTGTGGCATTAGTAAAGGCTGAGTTCATGAAGAAGCGAAAAGAGCAATCAGATGCTCTCTTCACCCAAGCCAAAGAAGAGATGGAAGAAGCCAGAAATAAGCTAGCAGAGGCAGAGTAGGCTAGGCGTCTCCTGCTATCTAAAACTGTTGTCAATACAAAATTTCCATCAGAATAGCTAGGTTCAAATGTTTATCCTGTCAGCATGCCTGTTGTGATGTCCGTGCATCTATTGATGTGGCACAAAATGTTTTTTTTTCGGGTCATGTAATAACAACAATTACTTTCCAAACAATAACAGACGAAGCATTGGACATGGTATAGTTCCCGCACAAGCCCGACATTCCAAGTTCAACTTCCACATCAAACTCATGTTCACAGATATCTGCACATTCATAATAATGTCCACAACCATGATTCACTTCAAAGCCAAAAAAATGTGAGGAGAGTTATAAATAAAGAAAATCCTCTACTAGTTCCTGCTACCAGTGCGAGCACAACAAGTCAAGACCATGCGTAAATTAATTATATTTTAGTCATTTTTTGTGCTCTAAAATGCCTGTCGGCTCGCGGAAGGACGTGTTGCCGGCACACGCACGGATTCAATGAAGGCAGGCGGGGCAGTCTTAAGCTGGTTGCACGCGGCAAGGAGGCGTGCTCAGCCGGGCCTGCAGCGAGTGCGGCCCTCTTGGCCGGCGCGCCGGTTCAATGCCTGCGCTATGAGAGGTCGCGTCCGTGTTAGAGCAATCACTCCCTCCAGTCCTTTTTTGTTTGGGTATAACAAGATCTCGTTTTCCATTCACATTTTACAAGTAAAATTCGTGGACAAACTTTGACCCAAAGTACGATGGGGACTAGTAAACCAGAATGGAGGTAGTAGTTTTTTTTAATCAAAGAAGGGTTTCCCCTTCCGATTTTCATTACTGAAAACCAGCATCTAAATCTAAACCATAGTATTTGCCCTAGAACTACCAGGTTCAACATCTCGCAACATAAACCCATACAACCTCCATCGCAAAAAAAACCATACAACCATACGCCAAGGAGGTACGTAGTACTATGAATTCCATTTTCGCTCCATACCAATCGTTCTAAAAACTACTTACTACTTATAACGCGCCATTAAAAATCGGAACTCTTAACCCCGCTAAAAAACGATATTTTAAGCGTGGCTACTCGATCTGTGGCAACTGGCGAGCCACCGCGCTCCAAGTCGTTCATCTGTGGTCCCGACCATCAGCTCCTACGGATCAAATTATTACGCGAGCTGACTATTCCTACAAAGGTGCTCCACCACGTACCCGGTACCCGCGAATGCAGCAATCGTGCACCTAGTGTTTTAGGGTTTATTTGTTAACGCCGCCTTTACGTAACACTCATGTGTGCGAGACAGCGAGAGGCCGACTGGGTGTGTGCGCCTCTTCTCTTCGTATATGTACTCCACCGTTTGTCTGGTGTCCCAAAAATTATAATAACTACTAGCAATGTGCCAATGCGTTGCCACACGATCAAAGTAGATTAATACAGATTCACCGATTTTATAGAAAAAAATTCTAGTTTTGAAATACGTATATCACTAAAAATATGTTATGTTTCACTCAAAATATATTCCTTTGGCGGTTTTGATGAGATAAGGGAGGAATTTTGTTGGTTTCAAGATTCGAGAAGTTGTATATGTCTAATTTCTACTCTTACTAGCAAGATGTCCGTGCGTTGCACGGAACATCAAGATCTTGTGGGAGAAAAGGATGAACGAGGGAAGGCCTTATCTGCAAATGTGGTGAAGAGTGTGGGTAAATTGCCATATTTTCCTTCCTATCCGTCAGATATAAATCGGACGACCTACATTGCAGGATGGCAGGCCCACCATCATCACCAACTCTATTTTTTATCCCTACTCTTATAAAAAGCATTGTCGGTGATGATCTTGTGCCTGCCATCCTGCAATATGGGCCGTCCGATCTATATCTGACGGATAGGAAGGAAACTATGGCAATTTTGCAAAAAGATACACACACCCCTCTCCACATTTGCAAATAAGGCCTTCCCTCGTTCATCCTTTTCCCCCACAAGATAAACTACTCATACAAATGCATCTTGATGTTCTGTGCAACGCATGGGCATCTCGCTAGTTGTTGCAAAAAGCCCATGTGTGTGTGAGAGAGAGGGAGAGTGGAGGAGGACGGAGTGCATGTGTGACAAAGACACAAGGAGTGTGTGTGCGATGGGTATCAACTTAGAATGAGGCGATAGTGTGTGTGTGCATGATCGAGAGGGCGTGTCTCAAGAAGGGAAGAAAAATCTACATAGATACAAGGAGCGGGAGACAGACATGTATGCGATGGTGGAAGCACGAGTGTGCGGGTCTATAAACCTATCTAGAGGCTAGCTAGTTGATAAATGTTTGTGAGAGAAATACGAGTCGGGTTGCGAAAGTGAGAGTTTTGTGTGTGTGAGAGTGACGGTAGTCGGGAAGGGGAGTGGAAGCAGGAGTTGTGTGTGTGTGTGTGTGTGTGTGTGTGAGAGAGAGAGAGAGGAGACGGTAGTCGGGGTTGTCTGATCGGTAAACAAATGAATAATGTCTGTCTGGGATGGAGACGAAAAGGAGACCGCAACAAATTTTGTGTCTACAGGAGAGAGAGAGAGAGAGAGTAATTTTAGTGGTATGAGTCATATGTAGAGACATATAGGGTGGGTGAGAGAATCCCATAGAGAGAAAGACAAAGTGAAAGACGAGTGGAGACTGTGTGTGTGGCGGTGAAAAAGAAAGCTTACGTACCGAGTGATACCAAAGAACAGTAGAGACGTGAGAGATAATGAAAACCGTATAATATATAATGATAGGGAGAGTGTGAAACTTATCAAGGGAGACATCGAGAGACCATGTTTGCGAGGATAGGAGAAACATGAAGTGAGCGTGCGGGTGAGCTGGAGAAAAGAGAGTGATAGCTACCTGAAGGAGCATGCATGCGAGAGAGATGGGCGCGAAAGGAGTGAACAAAGAAGGGATTCAAATATTTGAATTCGAGATGATGATACATGTAATCCATACTCGAACCAAAATTTATCTATCAAACATGCATACTCATATGAATTCACGCACATCTATGTTATTTAATATGTAGATATTACTGATCCATACATTTTAGTAGAACATAATTTGGTTAAAATTTTCGAATTCAACCTTAAGATTTCGAGATCGTTGTATTTGTAAATCATATTATACATATAAAGGAGCAGAATTCTTTTTTGTGCTTTTGAAAGTATATATAAAAACATGATGTATATAGAATGTAATTCCAATTGAAAATGGATCACGCCCGAAAAAATAGAATACAAACGGGATTCGAATTGAGTTGGCACGGTAAACGTGCACTCTACAAAATTTGAACGAAGCGGGGAAAGTCGCAGTAACCGCCCGAAACCAAAATCTGCGAGATGGAAATCACTACTGCCTATCCCTGCCACGCAAAGCCTATGTGCTGGATTTCTATAGGTTTCGATAGGGGTAGGTTTGTAATTTCACCCAAACGTGACGTAACCGCCTCTCACCCGGATTCATATACGGTGGGCGCCAAAACACAGTGTGTCCTCGGCCGAAATCGACTCCCTCCCTGATTCATATTCATACACGGTGGGCACCAAAAACAAACTCTCGTCGGCAAATATTCGGTGTATGCGAGATTACCGTCCTATACCCAACCGACTAATGTTGCTGTGATGTAGTAGAAATTTGAAACGGGGGCTAAGTTTGTAAATTTCCTCGCCTTTGAGACAAGCGCGCCCTGAATACATGGTTCCCCCCTTCCTCTCAACCTCCCTTTTCCCCATTCGTACTCCGTGGGCGCCAAAACACCCTCTCCACCCCACCCTCCTCCGTCCGCCGCCGTCCGCCACCCCATCCACCGCCGTCCTCCTCCACCATGCCAGAGCTGATACCCCGACACCGCCATCCATTACTAGAGATCGACCTCTCTCATCCACGGCTTCGGACCGGGATCCTTGCATCCTGTCCTCTCGCTTCATCCCCGTTGTGGTCCACCTTGCCGGCGCCGCTCCTACGATCGTCTCATCCACCGCGCCCCGCCGCCACCGTCTACCCTCCTAGATCTTCTTCCACTCCACCGACAGCCATCGCTACCGCAACACCGTCAAATTCTCAGCATATGCGTACACGGCGCCGCACCAGAGGCGGTACTCTTTCGTATATGCTCATCTTATTTATCGCAGCAAGAAAATAGATCGCCACTGCTTTACTCTGATTTCTTGTCTTGGTCGCTAAGTTGCCTTTGTCCGGTTTGCACCTTCAGATCCGCGATGGCACGCTCAACACTATACTCATAATGCTTATGGTTTTCCCCTTTTATACTCCACACTAGTTAAATCACAGTAGACTAAATTTCAAAATTGGGCCAGTCGATTTTTCAGAGCTCGCCGGAGTTCGCCGGTGCAATCGAAGGGGCTCGGTTGGTTGTGGGGCCTCGCCGAACGAAGAAAACTCGACGCGGGTGGGGGTTGGGGCGGGGTGGGGATGGGGGTGGCGGAGGAACACAGGCGGTGGGGGCCGGTGGTCCGGCCGACGGCCCGTGCGGTGTTTTGTATGGGAAGAATCAGAGACGAGGAAGAAGAAGGGTTAGGAGACGTAGGATCTTCATCCAACCGCCTGAAATGGTCGAGAGACAGCTGAGATTTGCATTCTTAATGCGCTCTAGTTCATCATGTGTGGGCACTGCGCAACCAACATTTTATTATCCAAAATCTGCTTGCTCTTCTTTACCATGTTCCTCTTCCGTTCTTCTTTAATATGTACTCTCTCCGTTCCTAAATACAAGTCTTTGTATAGATTCCACCATGGACTACATATGGAGCAAATGAGTGAATCTACACTCTAAAATGTATCTGGATACATCTATATGTGATCCATAGTGGAAATCTCTACCAGGACTTATATTTTGGAAAGGAGGGAGTATGATAGTAGTACAATATGTTCCTTGTACTGAAGATGAGCAGGGACATTTGCAGTGTAGAGGTCTATACGGTCGGTTGTGATGGACACTTTGAGCCTCTTTGATTCGTAGGATCTTGTAAACATAGGAATAGGATTTGTAGTGGCCTGCCCACTTGAATCCTATAAGAATAGCAAGGAAATGCGGGGAGCTGTGTCGCCTTTGAGAGTTACACTAATATTAACAGTACCGCACCTTCACTTGAAGAGAGATGGTATCCGAAGCCTTTCTAGCCATACCGGCAATACTAGCACATATATTCTAGCAAGTTCCACTTTGCTGATTTTACTCTGATGCTTAAGGTTTTCCCGTTATATCTACACTATGATCTGTGTAGCTGCTTTGTGTCGCACTAGCAGCAGTCCACTCTTGAAGCTAAACACTGCAATGACTTACAAAATTGGCACCAACGCATTGAGTGCCATTCTGGATGCAATGAAATTCATACGCTCCCCACCTGTTGATTCTTGTTCAGAATATGATCCTAATGACTATTCTAACCTCGAGGAGTCAAAGGCAGATGGCCTGTCCTGTTCACCCATCAAGGTGCATGTTCTAATTTGGGAATGTTTTATTGATTGCGGGTATCTTGCATATGCTGTCTTGCATTTCTTCTACTTTGTTGCACCGCCATCTGCTTAGTTTACTCATCATATATGTCGAGATGCCATGCCCATCCATTATCAATACATATTCCATCTGTCATCATACCATGTTTTTCCACTCAAATGTTGTTCTTGTGCATCAGACATCAAAAAGGAATAGGGTGATTGCCGAACCTGAAGGAGGACCAGCAAAGTCCTAGAAAAATGTGGTGTTGCCGGAGAAATCAGACAACACCCCACTTATATTGGTTGTACAACCAGTGACACAAAACGTAGGACCGTCTCCAACAGACTGTACCCATACTTCACTGGCCACACCACTGGCCCCACCACACAGGACCTGCACTCCAGCAAAAGGTATACCGATTTCATTTGCCATAGCACCAGCTGTACCATAGAAAAATCCCACTCCAGCAAAAAGTACCCAGCAAGTCCACTGGCCGAAGACCTATCCCAACTACAGAGGCGGCCAATTCCTGCAGATTGGAACCCCATTCCATTTATTCCCATTTTAAAAGACAATTATTTCAATGTTGTTAGGGACTACGTGCATATATTCCCATCATGGGAAGATTATTGTGAAGACAAACATCATTTTCACATCTTCCTGTCCAACTTACGTGTAAGTGCTATTATTCATGGTTATTATTTTCCTGCTTTCTGCTGATTGAACACATCAATGATTTACATTACATTGTTGTAACTAGGCGAGGGTCAATCTGGATAGTCATGACAAGCAAAGCTTGCTTGTACTTTTCAAGGAAGCATTGCAATAGTATCGGTGTTACCTAAGGAAATCACACTTTAATGGCAAGTCTATAAACGAATTTCCGGTGAAGTCTCCTGTGCTAATTTAGAAGACATTGAATGGAAAAACCTTGTTATGCACTAGAGGCATCATTAAAGGAGTCATTTCTACTTACTTTATGCTTCTTTCCAATTTTATGCACTGGTCTCGTTCCCAGGATGAGGTACTATCTATGAAATCACATGACAATTTGAACTTCGACTTTTCCGCATGTGCCTTAAAATCTTTTTTGCAGGAAATCTGCTCGAAGAAGAATTCCGGTTTGACAAGAACGACAGGATATCGCAAATATGCTGCCCGCTGCTTTGCTCTTGTTAGTACCTGTTGTCCTGTATCACTGTACTTGTATACATACCTGGTTCATTATGTGACAGCAGTATGCATGATAGCTTGCTTATCAATTGTTCGCTCCAAATTATCTCATCTGTATGAATGGTTACATTAGTGTAGAATATATCCAATGCCAATGTTTTTTTAGCTCTGCATTGTACTTGTAAGTAAATGCTGTCCTTTATCAGTGTACTTATAATGACAGGTAGTTGTTCATGTACCATCACTCTGCAGCTTATTTTCCTTTTCCCTCCATTTTCTACACATCAGATCTATATTTACTCTTACCATAAGGTTGGTACTGAAGAAGTTTAGCTGTGCATTGCTCTTGGCTGTACCTTTTGCCTGTATCGCTGCACTTACATTTATAGCTACTTGGTTATGTAGTATCACTCTTCATCTTATCTTAAATATTCTCCATTTTTTCGTATATTATCACATCTATATTTACTCTTAACAAAATGTAGAATAAAGGCAATGCTTTTGAAGAAGATTCTGTGGTAAACTTCTTGAATTGCCCCCGCCCCCCCATCAGCATGGACAAGGCCTTTATAGAGCCTGTCTTCACCAATAATGTAAGTTTGTCCATCTCAAGCCTTCAAACTTTGTTGTATATATTTGGTTAGGCATGACTGCAACAGCTATTTATTTTTTGTGTTTGCATCAAATTGCTTGTTTAAAGTTTATTATGTAGTTCATAAACAAAAGTTTGTCCTTTCTCAATTTAAGTTTTCTGTTGTACAACCAAGTTCCTTCTTCATACCATGTAAATTAAACTATACAGAGCAAGTGATCTTCTTTTTCACTGCATGAATGCTTCTGTTCTTCATCCGTAATCCAGTGGTGTGGTGAACCTACCCACTACAGCACAATGTCATATTCTGCAATGTCTTAGCTATGAACAATGTCATATCATTCTACTATTATTTAAACCGTCTCTTTATTTGCCAATCTGAAATGGTATAAATTGACAGCACACTAACCATTGATACTTATGAGTTCTTGATCTGTAATCCAGTGGTGTCGTGAAGCTGCCAATTCCTTCACAATGTCAATTCCTGCCATGTCCTCACCTGAACAATACCATATTGTGTTAATGCAATTTTAAACGGTGTCACTTTATTCGTCAGTAAGAAATGTGATGAATTGTCAGCACTGATACTTTTATGTGCAAAACCTGTCATCTGTCTTCTTGTTTATCTTTCAGAGGGAGGAAGATATAAGTGTTGAACAAGCGCAGTCTCATCATCTTGCTCAGCTGCTTGCGCTGCAGCTCCCCAGCAGGGCTAAACTTTCTTGAACTCTATTGAAGTGCTGTCGGTTTTGTATATTATTTTTTCGGCGTGTTTATTTGCACTGGTGGCCATCTTTGATGCCCAGTCTATGTAATTTGCTGTCTGCTTGTGCTTTATTATCATAGTGGCGAACTTTGATGCCCAGTGGATGTAATATGCCATAATTTCTTTATTATATAGTCTAGGTTTTTTCTTATTCACGATGCTGCAGTTATTTTACTGTATATATATCCTGTCTTCACAGTAAACCGGCCAAACCGTAAAATTACGGTACATAATCGGGCCGTCATGCAATCACGATGTAGGTTGGGCCTGAAACGTGCCGAACAGCTCACGGGCCGGCAGCAGCCCGAAATGAACCCCGGCCCATGATTGTGCGAATCAAATCATGGGCTTTTAACAGGCCAAAATTGTCTCGGTCCTTGTTTGTCCCAATCGCATATCGGCTGCGAGCAGGCCGGATGCAAACCGGGCCGTAGTTAGGCCCAACTATATGACGGGCTTTTAACAGGCCGAAATTAATATAGGGCCGAAATGTTAAAGGGCCCTTAACATGCCAAAACTAATATCAGGGCGAATTACTAAGTGGGCCTTTAGCAAGTGGGCCCAAAAGCATAGTGTCCAGTTGACGGGCCGAATCTGATATGGGCCATAATTGAGCACAAAGCCTCTTAAAGGGCCGGACCTGATCTGGGCCGTAATTTGGCCCAGAACGTGGTAGGCTTTTAACGGGCCGGATCTCATATGGGCCATTAATGGACCGGACCAAATATGGGCCGGCATTTGGCCCAAAACATGGCAGCCAGTTAATGAGCCGGCCTACTAGGGTCCTCAAAATCTTGTGGGACTGCAGCTGGGCCGACCCATTAATGTCGGCGAAATCTCGTGGGCCTTTAGCTAGGCCGACCCATTATGATCCGCAAGAATCTTGTGGGCCTTTACCTGGGCCGGCCCATTATGGCACACAAAAATCTTGTGGGACTTTACCTGGGGCGGCCCATTATGGCCCGCAAAATCTTGTGGGCCTTTAGCTGGGCCAGCCCATTATGGTCCACAAAATCTCATGTGCCTTTAGCTGGGCCGGCCCATTATGGTCCGCAAAATCTTGTGGGCCTTCAGTTGGGCCGGCCCATTTAAACTTGATGGGCAGGTCCACGTGTCAACATATCATAGGCGCGTCTCGCCCATTGGATGAGTGACACCTGTGCCTACGCGGACCTAACACGTGTCTCCTCCAGCCAATGATGATTTTACACGTGGAAAATCCCCATTGGTTGGGGCTGTTAACGGGTTATCGGATCCAAAACCCGACCCGATAACTTAACGGCATTCCGTTACGGTGGATGCCACGTGTCGGTCACCCTTGACGAAAGCACTTCTGTGACGCGCGATTTATCGTCATGGAAGTGGACACTTCCGTGATGATAATTTTGGTAATGTCATGGAACACTTCAATGACAGCACAGGTATGACTATCTTGATTCTGTCATAAAATCGTCATGGATGTACATGCATGACAGAAAACGCGACCTACTATGACAAACACGTATCATCACGGAAGTGTATTTTTTTGTAGTGAGGGCATTTTGAGGAAGTCCATCATTGGAATATACAAGCCAAGTTCTATAATGAAAAATTCCCACTAGTATATGAAAGTGACAAAATGAGAGACTCATGAAGATTATGGTGCTACTTTGAAGCACAAGTGTGGTAAAAGGATAGTAACATTGTCCCTTCTCTCTTTTTCTCTCATTTTTTTATTTGGGCCTTTTCTCTTTTTTCTTATGGCCTCTTTTTTTCGTTCGGAGCCTCATCCCGACTTGTGGGTGAATCATAGTCTCCATCATCCTTTTCCTCACTTGGGACAATGCTCTAAAAATGATGATCATCACACTTTTATTTTCTTACAACTCAACAATTACAACTCGATACTTAGAACAAAATATGACTCTATATGAATGCCTCCGGTAGTGTACCGGGATATGCAATGAATCAAGAGTGACATGTTGCTACATCTTGAGCTTGTGTTGGTTTTCCCCGAAGAGGAGAGGATGATGCAGCACAGTAGCGTAAGTATTTCCCTCAGTTTTTGAGAACCAAGGTATCAATCCAGTAGGAGGCCACACACAAGTCCCTTGTACCTGCACAAAACGATAGCTACTCGCAACCAACGCGATTAGGGGTTGTCAATCCCTTCACGGTCACTTACGAGAGTGAGATCTGAGAGGGATAATATTTTTGGTATTTTTGGTATAAAGATGCAAAGTGAAAAGTAAAAAAGCAAAGTAAAAACAAAGCAAGTATAAAAGTGATGGAGATTGATATGATGAGAATAGACCCGGGGGCCATAGGTTTCACTAGTGGCTTCTCTCAAGAGCATAAGTATTCTACGGTGAGTGAACAAATTACTGTTGAGCAATTGACAGAATTGAGCATAGTTATGAGGTTATCTAGGTATGATCATGTATATAGGCATGACGTCCGTGACAAGTAGATCGAAACGATTCTGCATCTACTACTATTACTCCACTCATCGACCGCTATCCAGCATGCATCTAGAGTATTAAGTTAAAAACAGAGTAACGCCTTAAGCAAGATGACATGATGTAGAGGAATAAATTCATGCAATATGATAAATACCCCATCTTGTTATCCTTGATGGCAACAATACAATACGTGCCTTGCAACCCTTTCTGTCACTGGGTAAGGACACCGCAAGATTGTACCCAAAGCAATGCACTTCTCCCATTGCAAGAACTACCAATCTAGTTGGTCAAACCAAATGGATAATTCGAAGAGACTTGCAAAGATAACTCAATCATACATAAAAGAATTCAGAGAAGATTCAAATATTATTCATAGATAAGCTGGATCATAAACCCACAATTCATCGGTCTCAACAAACACACCGCAAAAACAAGATTACATCGAACAGATCTCCACGAGAGAGGGGGAGAACATTGTATTGAGATCCAAAAAGAGAGAAGAAGCCATCTAGCTACTAGCTATGGACCCGAAGGTCTGAAGTAAACTACTCACACTTCATCGGAGAGGCTATGTTGTTGATGTAGAAGCCCTCCGTGGTGGATGCCCCCTCCGGCGGAGCTCCGGAACAGGCCCCAAGATGGGATCTCGTGGATACAGGAAGTTGCGGCGGTGGAATTAGGTTTTTGGCTCCTCCTCTGATCGTTTGGGGGTACGTAGGTTTATATAGGTGGAAGGAGTACGTCGGTGGAGCTTCGAGCGGCCCACGAGGCAGGGGGGCGCGCCCAAGGGGGGCGCCCCCCACCCTCGTGACCGCCTCTTTGGTGCCTTGGTGTAGGGTCCAAGTCTCCTGGATCACGTTCGGTGAGAAAATCACGTTTCCGAAGGTTTCATTCCTTTTGGACTCCGTTTGATATTCTGTTTCTTCGAAATACTGAAAAAGGCAAAAAACAACAATTCTGGGCCGGGCCTCCGGTTAATAGGTTAGTCCCAAAAGTAATATAAAAATGGAAAATAAAGCCCATTATAGTCCAAAACAATAGTTAAAGTAGCATGGAGCAATCAAAAATTATAGATACGTTGGAGACGTATCACATGTATGAAAGAATTATGAATGGTGGCTTTGCCACAAATACGATGTCAACTACATGATCATGCAAAGCAATATGACAATGATGGAGCGTGTCATAATAAACGGAACGGTGGAAAGTTGCATGGCAATATATCTCGGAATGACTATGGAAATGCCATGATAGGTAGGTATGGTGGCTGTTTTGAGGAAGGTTTATGGTGGGTGTATGATACCGGCGAAAAGTGCGCGGTATTAGAGAGGCTAGCAATGTGGAAGGAAGAAGAGTGCGTATAATCCATGGACTCAACATTAGTCATAAAGAACGCATATACTTATTGCAAAATCTACAAGTTATCAAAGCAAAGTATTACGCGCATGCTCCTAGGGGGATAGATTGGTAGGAAAAGACCATCGCTTGTCCCCGACCGCCACTCATAAGGAAGACAATCAATAAATAAATTATGCTCCGACTTCATCACATAACGGTTCACCGTACGTGCACGCTACGGGAATCACAAACTTTAACACAAGTATTTCTCAAATTCACAACTACTCAACTAGCATGACTCTAATATCACCATCTTTATATCTCAAAACAATTATCAAGCATAAAACTTCTCATAGTATTCAAAACACTCATAAGAATCCTGACAAATCTTGTATGCTTAGCATATTAGGATTATTTAAGAAAATTACCATGCTATTTAAGACTCTCAAAATAATCTAAGTGAAGCATGAGAGATCAATAGTTTCTATAAAAAAAATCCACCACCGTGCTCTAAAAGATATAAGTGAAGCACTAGAGCAAAACTATATAACTCAAAAGATATAAGCGAAGCACATAGAGTATTCTAAAAAATTCCAAATCATGTATGGCTCTCTCAAAAGGTGTGTACAGAAAGGATGATTGTGGTAAACTAAAAAGCAAAGACTCAAATCATACAAGACGCTCCAAGCAAAACACATATCATGTGGTGAATAAAAATATAGCTCCAAGTAAAGTTACCGATGGAAGTGGACGAAAGAGGGGATGCCTTCCGGGGCATCCCCAAGATTTGACTTTTTGGTGTCCTTGGGTTATCTTGGGGGTGCCATGGGCATCCCCAAGCTTAGGCTCTTGCCACTCCTTGTTCCATAATCCATCAAAATCTTTCACCCAAAACTTGAAAACTTCACAACACAAAACTTAACAGAAAATCTCGTGAGCCCGTTAGCGAAAGAAAACAAAAGACCACTTCAAGGTACTGTAATGAACTCATTTTTTATTTATATTGGTGTTAAACCTACTGTATTCCAACTTCTCTATGGTTTATAAACTATTTTATTAGCCATAGATTCATCAAAATAAGCAAACAACACACGAAAAACAGAATCTGTCAAAAATAGAACAGTCTGTAGCAATCTGTAACTAACGCAAACTTATGCAACTCTAAGAAATTAGCCAAAATAGGAAGACCTAGAAAATTTGTTTATTGATCAGAAGCAATTGGAATCACTATTTTATCATGTTCTGATGATTTTTAACAATTGTTTTCGTGAACAGAAAGTTTTTTGGAAATTACAGCAAGATCACATAACTATCATCCAAGAAGATCCTATAGGTTTAACTTGGAACAAATATTTATTCCTAAAGAGAAGCAAAAATAAAAAAAAACTAAAAATAAAATTGGGTTGCCTCCAACAAGCACTATCGTTTAACGCCCCTAGCTAGGCATAAAAGCAAGGATAGATCTAGGTATTGCCATAATAGTGGTATGGCAAGTCATGAAAACTTTTCTCATATTCTCTACGTTCAGCAGCAATTCTTTGAGGCAAGCAAAAATAACCAAAAGGGCTAAATTTAATGGGACAAAGTTCCCCAAGATCAATCTCGGGAGGTATGGGTTCCTCCCTAGGCCCTTTGTATTGCACAACCAATTCATCATTACAAGCATTCTTTTGGCAAATAGTCACAAGCCTTTGTTCAAGAGGAAAACCTAATCCATTATTCTGAATAGCAAAATCATCATGAATCTCGGATATTCTATCAACTAGAATATCAGTTGGAACCTTTTTCCTAAGATTTTCATTATAAGCAATATGATCCAAAGATTGTAAACGCATCATGTCTTCTTGATTAAAAAGGATAGCTTCAATGGGAGGATGACTAGCATCTACCCTATAATGCGCAAAGATTTCTTTGGCCTCTTTTATGATGAATCTAAACTCATGAGCCAAAAAGATAGTGGCGGCACGCTTAACAGAAGAATGCTTAATATTAGAGAATTCTAGAAAAATTCTTTGTATGCAAGGATGCATGTGCATAAATTGCCTTTCAAGTTCAACTATAAGCATGGCAATAGCGTCCGCAAGACTACTAGTTCTATGAAGAATAGAATCGCCCATAGAAGGCAAAGCACCGGCACAAGTAAATAAATCTTGAATAACTCCTTTTCCAATAATATTACCACTAATTCGATATCTTTTTGTATGCAAGGTAGGGGGTTCTTCAACAGGAGCATCAGAATTTTCTATGATATTATTATTGTCCATATCGGCAATAATTTCCCCAATTTCAGACATAATCAATAGAGAGAGCGAGGGGCAAAAATAAGAAGGCCAACGGAAAAGAGAGGGCGAATAAAACGGCAAGGGGGAAGTGGGGGAGAGGAAAACGAGAGGCAAATGGCAAATAATGTAATGCGGGAGATAAGGGATTGTAATGGGTACTAGGTATGTTGACTTTTGCGTAGACCTCCTCGGCAACGGCGCCAGAAATCCTTCTTGCTACCTCTTGAGCACTGCGTTGGTTTTCCCTTGAAGAGGAAAGGGTGATGCAGAAAATTAGCGTAAGTATTTCCCTCAGTTTTTGAGAACCAAGGTATCAATCCAGTAGGAGGCTACGCGCGATTACCTCGCACCTACACAAAACAAATAAATCCTAGCAACCAACGCGATATGGGGTTGTCAATCCCTTCACGGTCACTTACGAGAGTGAGAACTGATAGATATGATAGGATAATGTTTTTGGTATTTTTGTGATAAAGATTCAAAGTAAAATAAAAGCAAAGTAAAAAAGTAAAGGAAATAACTAAGTGTTGGAAGATTAATATGATGAAGATAGACCCGGGGGCCATAGGTTTCACTAGTGGCATCTCTCAAGACCATAAGTATTTTATGGTGGGTGAATGAATTACTGTTGAGTAATTGACAGAATTGAGCATAGTTATGAGAATATCTAGGTATGATCATGTATATAGGCATCACGTCCGAGACAAGTAGACCGACTCCTGCCTGCTTCTACTACTATTACTCCACTCATCGACCGCTATCCAGCATGCATCTAGAGTATTAAGTTCATAAAAACAGAGTAACGCCTTAAGCAAGATGACATGATGTAGAGGAATAAATTCATGCAATATGATAAAAACCCCATCTTGTTATCCTCGATGGCAACAATTCAATACGTGCCTTGCTACCCCTACTGTCACTGGGAAAGGACACCGCAAGATTGAACCCAAAGCTAAGCACTTCTCCCATTGCAAGAAAGATCAATATAGTAGGCCAAACCAAACTGATAATTCGAAGAGACTTGCAAAGATAACCAATCATACATAAAAGAATTCAGAGAAGATTAAAATATTGTTCATAGATAATATTGATCATAAACCCACAATTCATTGGTCTCTACAAACACACCGCAAGAAGAAGATTACATTGAATAGATCTCCACGAGAGAGGGGGAGAACATTGTATTGAGATCCAAAAGAGAGAAGAAGCCATCTAGCTACTAACTATGGACCCGAAGGTCTGAAGTATACTACTCACACTTCATCGGAGAGGCTATGGTGTTGATGTAGAAGCCCTCCGTGATGGATGCCGTCTCCGCAGGAGCTCTGGAACAGGACCCTAGATGGGATCTCGTGGGTACAGAAGGTTGCGGCGGTGGAATTAGGTTTTTGGCTCCGTATCTTTTCGTTTGGGGGTACGTAGGTATATATAGGAGGAAGGTGTCACGCCCAATATGCGACCCTATCCAAAAGGAACTCGAAGGTCCCACCAAGGATAGACCCGCATATTGAAACGCTTTTGCAAGGTGGATATCATTACATCAACATTACATAATAGATGGGGATACATACAAAACATACAATGTCACATGAAAACAACAATACAACATACAATCTCAACATCCGACTACGGATGAATCATAAACAGAAACTCGAACAACATCCACCCTGCTAGCCCAGGCTGCTGACCCAGAACCTATCCCCTGATCGAAGAAGAAGCAGAAGGAGAACTCCAAAACAAGCAAACATCGCTCTCGCGTCATGATCATCGCATAACCTGTACCTGCAGCTGTTGTTGTAGTAATCTGTGAGCCACGAGGACTCCGCAATCCCATTACCATGGGTATCAAGACTAGCAAAGCTTAATGGGTCAGGAAGGGGTAAAGTGGTGAGGTTGCAGCAGCGACTAAGCATATATGGTGGCTAACATACGCAAATAAGAGCGAGAAGAGGAGCAATGGAATGGTCGTGAAGCTAGCAATGATCAAGAAGTGATCCTGAACTCCTACTTACGTCAAACATAACCGAAAAACCGTGTTCACTTCCCGGACTCTGCCGAAAAGAGACCATCACGGCTAAACACGCGGTTGATGCGTTTTAATTCGGATCTGGTGTCAAGTTATCCACAACCGGACATTAAAAAATTCCCATCTGTCGGATTTCGGGTTCCGGCAGACCCTTGAGGTTCGAACACTGGGGTGAGCGCGGAGATCCAACCCTCCACCGTCTTGCACCTCGCTGAATCGCTGGGACCTAAACTACTAAACGGAACAACACAAGAGACACGAGATTTATACTGGTTCAGGCCACCATTATGGTGTAATACCCTACTCCAGTGTGTGGTGTGGTGGATTGCCTCTTGGGCTGATGAGGAACAATACAAGGAAGAACAGCCTCGTGAGGGTATGTCCTTGGCGGGTGCGATGAACTGCTAGGTGGTGTTCAGTCGCTCTAGCTACCGGTTTCTTGATGAGGATTCCGATCCCTCTGCCCTGGGGGTGGCTACTCCTATTTATAGGCGAAGGCCCTGGGCCTTTTCCCAAATATTGAGCGGGAAGGGCGCCAACAATTGGCCATTTTGAAGGGGAACAGCGGGTACACTTATCCTGACTAAAGTGGGTCCTCGCCTGCCAAAGGCTCTGGTGATGACGCCTGCCTGGGCTCCACAATGACTCCCTTCCAGCCGTTAGGCTGGTCTTGGTCTTGTTGCACCGAAATGGATGCCTTTGCTTGATAATCTCGCCTGCGCTTGCTCCCTTTGCACCAAAGAGGAAGGGAGGACACTGCGCGGGCTGGCGCCTGACTGGCGCCCTTGGTCGTCATGGCTTGCGTCATGGGCACCTCGCGAGGTACCCTGCCTTGAACTCTCCGCCTCCTCATGAGCCAGCCTGACGAGGCCGTGCCTGAGGAAGCTCCTTGTCGTCCGCCCCGTGAGGCTTGGCCCCTCGCGAGGGTCTTGAGCTTGCGTTGATGAAGATGGGCCGTGCTGGGCCTCCTTCGAGCCACGCCGCAGGCCGCAGGCAGGCAAGTCTGGGGACCCCCGTTCCCAGAACGACGACAGTAGCCCTTGGGCCCACGGCGCGCCCAAACTTGGCTGAGCAGAGAGGCGAAAGGGCAAGTGCGAAGCATCGCGGGCCCTAACAGCCTGCGCCCTTGGGCGCCGCGTGGCGGTTGATTGGATGCGTGCGCCTCTGCAACCGCGTGAGTTGATAACAGAGCGGCATCTTCCTTGCCTCCTTTACTTTCTCTAGTTGCTGCTCAGATCCCCTTTCTTGCGCCTCTCCTCTCTGCTTCCAAGATCTTCAGATCCACTCCGCCTGCGTGCCCTAGCCAGTCATGGCGCCTCGCCAAGCCCCGGCCGGAGCTTGGTACTCTCCTGCCTTGGACCCGCCAAATGTGTCAGGGGCGAGCCTCGCCCTGGTGCGCCGGATGGCGGAGGCGCAGGGCGCCAACGAAACGGAGGCGTTCAAGGCCGGATCTTCCGCCCCTGAGGGTTGGGGGAGTACCTTCTACCCGTTCTTCGTGAGCGCCATCATTGCTGGTGTGGTGCCTCCCTTTTCTGAGTTCTTCTTCTCCTTCCTCCGTCACTACAACATTCAAGCTCTGCACCTCCATCCCAACTCCGTCCTTCTTCTGGCAATCTTCGCCTACTATTGTGAGGCCCATGTTGGGGTGAAGCCCTCGGTGGCCTTGCTGCGCCACTATTTCTCCCTCCGAACCTCCTGCGGTTCTGCCTCCGCGTGCGCGAGCTTCGTCGCATACGGCGGAGCCATCGCCATTTCAAACCCTGGGAAGCGGATTGAGGGCTTCAGGAGCAAGTGGGTCTTGGTGGATGTTGGGCGCATCCACCCTCGGCTGATCCTGCCCACGGAGCACCCCGTGAGCTCCGACGACTGGTCCCGAGTGGTGCTTCTGGATCACCGCGCGAAGCTGGTGCTGGAGAAGATGGACGCAGATCTGAGGCCGGCCAGCGTGGCGGCGGCGAAGCTGACTGGTGCGTCGCTGCTGAGGGAGTTCCTGGAGCATCAACTGGCTCCACTTCGTCAGTACTCGCTTCCGATGTGGAGGCCTCTCTCGAGCCCCGTGGTCCTGGCCGACGAGGATCTGGCGGCGGTCCTCCAGTCCTTTGTTGGGGCGATGTGGCGAGACTGGAGGGCGCCCCCGCGCTCCTGTTCCTTCGCGAGGATTGGGAGCAGGTAGTGGGGTCCATGCCTGTCTTCAATGGGGATGTGCCCGTGCCCGTGGAGGCTCCAGAGGACCTGGTGGACGTGTCCTCTGCCGACTCCAGCGAAGAGGTGGAGGAAAGAGAGCCGGGAGAGGGGGTTGATTCGGGGGCAGAGTCAAGGGCTCCTCCCCCTCGGCGCAGGTCCCGCACTCTCCGCCTCCCCCAGAGTGACGACGATGAGGATGAGGATGAGTAGGGAGGCGGAAGCCTGCCCCCGATCCCGAAGAAGGACCAGACTGGGATGGTCCCCCGTGGGTCCGCCCCGGCCCCGAGGCGATCCGCAGACGCGCCTCCTGCTCCCGGGCCCCTTGAAGCCGACCCTTGCAGCCGGCTTGCGGGCTTTAAGTTCGGCCGGAGGCTGCTCGAGTCCACCAGCAACGACCTGTAAGTGCCTGCTTCCCGTCTTGATTATTGCTCTGTCGACGAGATCTGATGTCCATGTCCTTCGGCCAGGCTGGCGCCCGCGGCGAAGAAGCTGAAGGGGGCTCCTGAGGCCCCATCACTGGCAGTACCTCTGCCCGAGAAAGAAGGTGATCGTGACGCACATGCCTCTCCTGCCCGGGCGTCCTCGCGACGCCAGGCTGAGCCCCCTGGGGCGAGCTCAGCCCCCTTGACCCAGGCGACTCCCGAGGTGCCCTTGCTTGGCGCTGCCTCCACTGTCGACAAGTGACTCCGTAGTGGCTCCTGTCCTGCTTTCAATTCCTGCACATGTATCATGCCTCGGGGAGGCGTTTAAACTTGCATTTGGTATTGCGATAACAGTGTGGACTGTAATATTTGCTTTTGAATTCCTTGAAATTTGCGCTTCCTACTTGCTTATGTTCTATGCCGGCAGAGCCCGGCCCCGCGCATACCTCAGCCGTCGTTAGCCCCGACCAGAAACCAGGACGGGACCAAGGAGTGAGGGGCTACGTGGCAAGTTAGGCTCCTGAGTCGCGATGCTCAGGAGTCCCCCTTGGCGCACGAACAGCAAGTAGGGAGGTGAGACGCGGGCGGATCTACCGTTCTACGTCTGCAGAGCCCGGCCCCGCGCATACCTCAACCGCCGTTAGCCTTTCGGAACTAAGGGGTGAGGGGCTATGTGACCAGTTAGGCTCCTGAGTCGCGATGCTCAGGAGTCCCCCTTGACGCTCAAACGGCATTCGTACCTTGGCTCCGCTCGGGGAGTGACGTGCGATGAACCAGGCCCGGGGGGCCTGGCTGGGTGGCGTGCGTCTGGGCGTGACCCAGGCGCAACCCCCGTGCCCAGCCCCCTCGCGTGGCGCTCCCGAGGGGAGACGTTGCGATGAGGCCGGATACTGAGCTCTGGGCTCCCTGAGGTTGATGCGACCCGGAGGCCACCCTCAGTTGTTTATCACCAGCGCGGAGCATAGCGTTTCCGCATGCGTACGGGAATAGCCGCTCCTCGGCAGTATCGTCAGCCAGCGCGGAGCATGGTGCTTCCACTGGTACGTGGGAGGGGGCTCCCCTCCGGGAGGAGCCCCCGGGGCGTATACAGCCCCACCCTGACACGTGGCTGGCACGGTAGGGCTGGACGAGGTGTATCTGGGCACCCGTGAGCCAGTGCGGGACTCACGGGGCCCTACCTCAAGGCGGGTTGCGCCTGGCTCTGGGCCTTATCTTCGAGTGTGTTCCTGCAAATTTGGCCAGATGCCGGTG
The DNA here is from genome assembly GCA_904067115.1 of Aegilops sharonensis. Lineage (NCBI taxonomy): Eukaryota > Viridiplantae > Streptophyta > Magnoliopsida > Poales > Poaceae > Aegilops > Aegilops sharonensis. The sequence goes on from LR880971.1 coordinate 722,024,093, forward strand.
CTCTACGTCTTCGGGTCCCGGCTCTCGGGCTGGTCTCAGCCGTCGCTGGCAAGCCAGGTCGCGATGCCATGGACAAGACCAGAGGGTGAGGGCCGGAGAGCCGGTAGGATCCCTGAGTCGTGATGCTCAGGCACCCCCCCCTTTAACGCGCAAGCTGGGTTAGATGACGAAACTCTACGTCCTCGGGTCCGGGCTCTCGGGCTGGTCTCAGCCGTCGCTGGCAAGCTAGGTCGCGATGCCATGGACAAGACCAGAGGGTGAGGGCCGGAGAGCCGGTAGGAGCCCTGAGTCGCGATGCTCAAGCACCCCCCCCTTTAACGCGCAAGCTGGGTTAGATGCAGCAACTCTACGTCCTCGGGTCCCGGCTCTCGGCCTGGTCTCAGCCGTCGCTGGCAAGCGAGGTCGCGATGCCATGGACAAGACCTGAGGGTGAGGGCCGGAGAGCCGGCAGGGGCCCTGAGTCGCGATGCTCAAGCAACCCCCCCTTTAACGCGCAAGCTGGGTTAGATGCCGGTGCTCTACGTCTTCGGGTCCCGGCTCTCGGGCTGGTCTCCGCCGTCGCTGGCAAGCCAGGTCGCGATGCCATGGACAAGACCTGAGGGTGAGGGCCGGAGAGCCGGCAGGGGCCCTGAGTCGCGATGCTCAAGCAACCCCCCCTTTAACGCGCAAGCTGGGTTAGATGCCGGTGCTCTACGTCTTCGGGTCCCGGCTCTCGGGCTGGTCTCCGCCGTCGCTGGCAAGCCAGGTCGCGATGCCATGGACAAGACCTGAGGGTGAGGGCCGGAGAGCCGGCAGGGGCCCTGAGTCGCGATGCTCAAGCAACCCCCCCTTTAACGCGCAAGCTGGGTTAGATGCCGGTGCTCTACGTCTTCGGGTCCCGGCTCTCGGGCTGGTCTCCGCCGTCGCTGGCAAGCCAGGTCGCGATGCCATGGACAAGACCTGAGGGTGAGGGCCGGAGAGCCGGCAGGGGCCCTGAGTCGCGATGCTCAAGCAACCCCCCCTTTAACGCGCAAGCTGGGTTAGATGCCGGTGCTCTACGTCTTCGGGTCCCGGCTCTCGGGCTGGTCTCCGCCGTCGCTGGCAAGCCAGGTCGCGATGCCATGGACAAGACCAGAGGGTGAGGGCCGGAGAGCCGATAGGAGCCCTGAGTCGCGATGCTCAGGCACCCCCCTTTAACGCGCAAGCTGGGTTAGATGACGAAACTCTACGTCCTCGGGTCCCGGCTCTCGGGCTGGTCTCAGCCGTCGCTGGCAAGCCAGGTCGCGATGTCATGGACAAGACCAAAGGGTGAGGACCGGAGAGCCGGTAGGAGCCCTGAGTCGCGATGTTCAGGCACCCCCCCTTTAACGTGCAAGATTCCGTCACCTAGGAAAAGGCACCAAATAACAAGCATGGTGGAGCGAGAGCATAATCCTAAGGAAAACGTAAGAAGGATACATGCCACTGGGACATGCCCGAGCGGCTTGGGGATGATGCAGCCCGAGGGGCGCCCCCAACAGGATAGGCTAATGACATGAAATAAAAGGGATACATGCCGCAGGGACGGACCCACGCGGCCTAGGAATAATGCGGCCCTGAAGGTGCTCCCAGCCAGAAACAAAACTTAAAGATGTCACCTGGTGATGTTGGGGACGAAGGGGTGTTGGTGTAGCAGACTTGGTGGGCTGCGGGAGCCGATCCTCACGAGCCCCCAGGCCCGGGGGCCTCGGGAGGATCCGGAGGCGCTGGCGGCTCCTCAGGGGCCATCTCCATCTCCGCCAGGGCTGCGGCGTGCCTGACCTCTCGAGCCTCCAGGATGGCCATCATGAGATGCTGGTGCGCAGCAACCGCATTTGGCAGGCCGTAAGGCATGTGCATGTAGCTGTGGGGCGGGCCCTTGCAACGTCCCACTCGCGAGGGCCAGAGGCGCTCTTGAGACGCAGCTCGGTTGAGCCCTGGTATGTCGATGCAGACGCGCAGCCCGCCATCCTCGCCTGGATGGGGGGCCACAGCGGGTAGGCGGCGGCTGCCCCTCATGACCCTTGACTCCTGTAGCTCCTGAATGGCCTCGCTGACGAACTCCTGAGGGTTCGGCCCTCCTTGCCTTGCTCCTTCTTGCGGGAAAGGTGCTTCGAAGCACGCCTCCACGTGGTGCCCAAGCGCCTCCCTCGTGACCTTGGCGAGGTCGGCGGCCCTCCAGGGGAGAGCCCCCGAGCCCGGCCTGAGGAGGGCGTCGGGTGCGCTTCCCTATGCGATGGAAGGAGGCTCCCCCAGGCCGGGCGCGGGCCTTGAGGGGCCTGCCTCTTGAGGAGCCGGGCCGGTCGATGTCTTCTTCTTCTTGGGTGCGGCCTCGGGAGGCCTCCTGCTGCTGTGGTCTGGGTCTTCTAGCGATGCGGCCTGAAAGGCTTGCTCCAGGGAGCACACTGCGTCTCTCTCTTCACAGGGCACCGTGATGACCCCGCCGCTTCCTGGCATCTTGAGGACGTTGTAGCCGTGGTGGGTTACGGCCATGAATTTGGCCAGCGCCGGGTACCCGAGGATGGCGTTGTACGGCAGGTGAATGTGGGCGACGTCGAAGTCGATGAGCTCGGTGTGGTAGTTGTCGCGAGCCCCGAAGGTGACAGGAAGGCGGACCTGCCCGATCGGGACCATGGAGCCGTCGGTGACTCCGGAGAAAGGCTTGGTTGGCTGAAGCTGACTGTAAGGCACTTGAAGATTGTTGAATGTTTCCACGGACAGGACGTTGAGTCCTGCCGCGCCGTCGATAAGGGTCTTGGTGACCAGCACGTTGCTGATGATTGGGGAACAAAGCATCGGGAGAACTCCGGCTGTGGCCGCGCACTTGAGCTGATCCGCTGAGCTGAACGTGAGGGCGCACGCCGACCACCTGAGAGGGCGCGTGGCCTCGAGCTTGGGGAGGACTGCATTCACTTCGCGGGCGAACTGCTTGAAGATGCGCTGAGAGGCTGGGGCTTGAGCTCCGCCCAGGATGCAGGCGATCGCACGCGGTTCCTGGAAGCCCCTAGCCCCCTCGTCCTGATGACGGTCCTCATTTCTCCTTGGATGCGGCGTCAGCGGAGGGAGGCCTGCGTTCCCCTGCGGGCGATCCTCGTGAGGCTGATCCCTCCAGCCTCCCTCGCGAGGCGGGTCTTGGCAGCGGTCCTCGCGAGGTTGGTCGCGCCACCCTTGGCGTGGGCCGCGGTCTTCCCAGCGTCCTGCATTCCTTCCTCCTCCTCGGCCGTAGCCCCGGTCGCTGCGCTCGGGGCGTCTGCCGACCCTTCCTTCGCGTATGGCCCGGAGCTCTTGGCATTCATTGGTGTTGTGGGTGTGGAGGTCGTGATACACGCAGTACCGACTGCCCTTGGAGGACTCGGGCTGATCTCTGCCTCGCTTGGTGTCTGGTTCGGCCGCGAGTACGGCAGCCCCCTTGCGCTTCACGTCCTTGGCCTTGGACTTCTTTTCTTCGGGATCCGCGGCAGGCAGCTCGAGGAGGGAAAGGCGCCCCTCCTCAGCCCTGGCGCACTTGGTCGCCAAGTTGAATAGCTCCAAGGAGGTGCACAGAACTTCATGCATCGCCAGCTCCTCCTCCATCTTGACGTCGCGCACGCCGTCGGAGAAGGCAGAAATGATGGCCTCCTCCGTTACCCTGGGGATCTTGAGGCGCGCGTTGTTGAAGCGCTGGATGTACTTTTGTAGGCTTTCCCCTGGCTGCTGCTTGATTCGGCGCATGTCGCTCACGGCGGGTGGCCGGTCGCGAGTACCCTGGAAGTTGGCGATGAAGCGGGTGCGCATCTCGGCCCAGGAAGAGATCGTGCCTGGGGCCAGATTCAGGAGCCAGGTGCGGGCTCCATCCTTGAGCACCATGGGAAACCAGTTCGCCATGACCTTTTCATCCCCGTTGGCAGCCTCGATGCCCAGCTCGTAGAGCTGGAGGAACTCCATAGGGTCAGCTGTGCCGTCATAGCGAGGAGGCAGGTCTGGCTTGAACTTGGCGGGCCACGTGACGCTGCGCAGCTCGGAGGTGAAGGCGAGGCAGCCCGCCATGGCCGCGGGGGGCCTCGGACGACAAAGAGCTTGGTCTTGCGGATCTTCTTGCGCCGCGGCTGGGGGCAGCGCAGGGTCCTGACGTGCTGGAGCAGGGAGCGCTCGGGCAGCTTCTCGTGGGCGAGGAACTTCTTGACAGCTCTGCTCTTGCCGCGCTGGCGCCTGGCGGAGCGGGTTCCGCCCCAGGGCCGCGCGCCTTGGGGCCAGGGCGCCTTCTTGAGGAGGAGGCGGCTGAGGCGCCCCGGGAGCTTCATCGCCCGCGCGGGGCGGGGTTCGGTGCAGTGAGACGGACGGTGCGGGGGCGCCTCCTGCAGCGCGGACGAGCTCGGCGACTCGGTCGAGCCATTCTTCGTAGACGTCGTCGACGGGGCGGTAGCGCAGGAGCTCGTTTGCCGCGATGAGTGCAGCTCGGGCCTCCATGGCTGCGTGGGGCGCGTGTGACGAAGAACCAGCGGGGGTGAGCGAAGGCGTGGCGGTGCGGCCGTCCCGCCTCATGGACGGGTGCTGGGACGATGCTTGCTGCTCGTTCCCCGCTGGGCCGGTGGCGGCGTTGACGGCAGGTGACGGGGAACGACGAGGGCGCCCGCCGACGGGAGCTTTCTGGGCGACATGGGTGGCGAGGGCGGCTCGGCGCTCGGCGCGGGCCCGACGAGCGTCAGACATGGTTGCGGTGGTCGGGGAAGAACGAGGCGACGGAAGGCAGATTCCGGCGCACCCCTACCTTGCGCCCCAAATGTCGGATTTCGGGTTCCGGCAGACCCTTGAGGTTCGAACACTGGGGTGCGCGCGGAGATCCAACCCTTCACCGTCTCGCACCTCGCCGAATCGCTGGGACCTAAACTACTAAACGGAACAGCACAAGAGACACGAGATTTATACTGGTTCAGGGCACCATTGTGGTGTAATACCCTACTCCAGTGTGTGGTGTGGTGGATTGCCTCTTGGGCTGATGAGGAACAATACAAGGAAGAACAGCCTCGTGAGGGTCTGTTCTTGGCGGGTGCGATGAACTGCTAGGTGGTGTTCAGTCGCTCTAGCTACTGGTTTCTTGATGAGGATTCCGATCCCTCTGCCCTGGGGGTGGCTACTCCTATTTATAGGCGAAGGCCCTGGGCCTCTTCCCAAATATTGAGCGGGAAGGGCGCCAACAATCGGCCATTTTGAAGGGGAACAGCGGGTACACTTATCCTGACTAAAGTTGGTCCTCGCCTGCCAAAGGCTCTGGTGATGACGCCTGCTTGGGCTCCACAATGACTCCCTTCCAGCCGTAGGGCTGGTCTTGGTCTTGTTGCACCGAAATGGATGCCTTTGCTTGATACTCTCGCCTGCGCTTGCTCCCTTTGCACCAAAGAGGAAGGGAGGACACTGCGTGGGCTGGCGCCCGACTGGCGCCCGACTGGCGCCCTTGGTCGTCATGGCTTGCGTCATTTGCACCTCGCGAGGTACCCTGCCTTGAACTCTTCGCCTCCTCATGAGCCAGCCTGACGAGGCCGTGCCTGAGGAAGCTCCTTGTCGTCCGCCCCGCACGGCTTGGCCCCTCGCGAGGATCTTGAGCTTGCGTTGATGAAGATGGGCCGTGCTGGGCCTCCTTCGAGCCACGCCGCAGGCCGCAGGCAGGCAAGTCTGGGGACCCCCGTTCCCAGAACGCCGACACCATCTGCCACATAACCGCAGGCACGGCTCTCGAAAGTTTATACCCTGCACGGGTGTCCCAACTTAGCCCATGATAAGCTCTCGCGATCAACGAAGGATATACCTTCTCCCAGGAAGACCCGATTAGTCTCGGAATCCCGGTATACAAGACATTTCGAATGGTAAAACAAGACCAGCAAAGCCGCCCGGATGTGCCGACAAATCCCGATAGGAGTCGCACGTACCTCGTTCTCAGGGCACACCGGATAAGTCAAGCTACGAGTAAAACCAAGCCTCGAGTTTCCCCGTGGTGGCCCCGCAGGCTGCTCGGTTCGGACCAACACTCGGAGGAGCACTGGCCCGGGGGGGGGGGGCTAAA
>LR880971.1:722049099-722076714 GCA_904067115.1 Aegilops sharonensis
TATTGGATACCGACGATCGAATCTCGGGCAAGTAACATACCGATGACAAAGGGAACAACGTATGTTGTTATGCGGTTTGACCGATAAAGATCTTCGTAGAATATGTAGGAGCCAATATGGGCATCCAGGTCCCGCTATTGGTTATTGACCGAGAATAGTTCTAGGTCATGTCTACATAGTTCTCGAACCCGTAGGGTCCGCACGCTTAAGGTTTCGATGACAATTATATTATGAGTTTATGAGTTTTGATGTACCGAAGGAGTTCGGAGTCCCAGATGAGATCGGGGACATGACGAGGAGTCTCGAAATGGTCGAGACGTAAAGATCGATATATTGGACGACTATATTCGGAGTTCGGAAAGGTTCCGAGTCATTCGGGTATTTTTCGGAGTACCGGAGAGTTACGGGAATTCGCCGGGGAGTATATGGGCCTTATTGGGCCTTACGGGAATAGAGAAGAGAGGCCAAAAGGAAAGAGGCCTGCTCCCCCCTTTTGGTCCGAATTTGACAAGGGGAGCAGCCCCCTTTTCCTTCTCCCTCTCCTCCTCTTTCCTTCTCTCCTACTCCAACAAGGAAAGGAGGAGTCCTACTCCCGGTGGGAGTAGGACTCCCCCGTTGGTGCGCCTCCTCCTAGGCCGGCCACCCCCTCCCTTGCTCCTTTATATACGGGGGCAGGGGGGCACCCCAACACACACAAGTTGATCCTTGAGATCGTTCCTTAGCCGTGTGCGGTGCCCCCCTTCACCATATTCCACCTCGGTCAAATCGTAGCAGTGCTTAGGCGAAGCCCTGCGTTGGTAGAACATCAAGATCGTCACCACGCCGTCGTGCTGACGGAACTCTCTCTCCCCGGAGCTTTGCTGGATCGGAGCCCGAGGAGCGTCACCGAGCTGTACGTGTGCCAAGAACTCGGAGGTGCCGGAGTAACGGTGCTTGGATCGGTTGGATCGCGAGGAGAACGTACGACTACTTCCTCTATGTTGTGATTGCTTCCGCTTCGGTCTACGAGGGTACGTAGACAACACTCTCCCCTCTCGTTGCTATGCATCACCATGATCTTGCGTGTGCGTAGGAAAATTTTGAAATTACTACGTTCCCCAACACATACAATCTCAACATCCGACTACGGATGAATCATAAACAGAAACTCGAACAACATCCACCCTGCTAGCCCAGGCTGCCGACCCAGAACCTATCCCCTGATCGAAGAAGAAGCAGAAGGAGAACTCCAAAACAAGCAAACACCGCTCTCGCGTCATGATCATCGCATAACCTGTACCTGCAACTGTTGTTGTAGTAATCTGTGAGCCACGAGGACTCAGCAATCCCATTACCATGGGTATCAAGACTAGCAAAGCTTAATGGGTAAGGAAGGGGTAAAGTGGTGAGGTTGCAGCAGCGACTAAGCATATATGGTGGCTAACATACGCAAATAAGAGCGAGAAGAGGAGCAATGGAACGGTCGTGAAGCTAGCAATGATCAAGAAGTGATCCTGAACTCCTACTTACGTCAAACATAACCCAAAACCGTGTTCACTTCCCGGACTCCGCCGAAAAGAGACCATCACGGCTACACACGCGGTTGATGCGTTTTAATTCGGATCTGGTGTCAAGTTATCTACAACCGGACATTAACAAATTCCCATCTGCCACATAACCACAGGCACGGCTCTCGAAAGTTTATACCCTGCAGGGGTGTCCCAACTTAGCCCATGATAAGCTCTCGCGATCAACGAAGGATATACCTTCTCCCAGGAAGACCCGATCAGTCTCGGAATCCCGGTTTACAAGACATTTCGACAATGGTAAAACAAGACCAGCAAAGCCGCCCGGATGTGCCGACAAATCCCGATAGGAGTCGCATGTACCTCGTTCTCAGGGCACACCGGATAAGTCAAGCTACGAGTAAAACCAAGCCTCGAGTTTCCCCGTGGTGGCCCCGCAGGCTGCTCGGTTCGGACCAACACTCGGAGGAGCACTGGCCCGGGCGGGCTAAAATAAAGATGACCCTTGAGTCTGCAGAACCCAAGGGAAGGGGTATATCTGGTAGGTAGTCAAATGGTAAAACCAAGGTTGGGCCTTGCTGGAGGAGTTTTATTCAAAGCGAACTGTCAAGGGGGTCCCATAAATCACCCAACCGCGTTAGGGACACAAAATCCGGGAACATAATACCGATATGACGGAAACTAGGGCGGCAAGAGTGGAACAAAACACCAGGCATAAGGCCGAGCCTTCCACCCTTTTACCAAGTATACAGATGCATTAATAATATAAGAGATATTGTGATATCCCAACATAAACATAATCCAACATGGAGCAATCTTCATCTTCACCTGCAGCTAGCAACGCTATAAGAGGGGCTGAGCAAAAGCGGTAACATAGCCAAACAACGGTTTGCTAGGAAGGGTGACAAGGTTAGAGGTTCATGGCAATTTGGGAGGCTTGATGAGCAAATGGTAGGTAACGCAGCAAAGCGATAGAACGAAGCAACTAGCATAGCAATGATAGTAATGAGATCCAAGGTGACGGTCATCTTTCCTGAAATCCCGCAAGGAAGAAGAACGAGTCCATGAAGAAGATGAAGCCACGATGACGAACCAAGCGTAGACGAACGAATCCTCACGATTGCAACGAAATGGGAACTATCGAGAAGAAGCACACAACATAGTAAACACACCACACATATACATGACATGATGCACAACCAAACATGATGCATGACAAGGCTACATGGAGCTACTCATGGCAAAAGATGATGCATACACGACCAACACATCAAAGCAAGTTTAAATGAGGCCGGAAACAACATAGAACTAATCCGGTAAGTCCTCATATGAAAATTTAGAAATTGGTCCAGAACTGAATAAACCTTATTTTCAAGTTGTTAAACAGCAAGTTAAGATGCACCACAATGATCTGTACGAAATATTAGTCAAGTTACATATAAAGTTCATTAGATTCGGAGCTACGGCCTAGAAGATATGATCAAAACAAGTTAAACATGGCATTGATGCAAAATGCATTCAAACATCAAGCACACACCTCAAAACATGAATCCAACAAGTTAATATGAAATTACATGCAAAACTAAGCAAGTTTCATATAGAGCACACTCAAAACGGAGCAACGGTTCAACACATACACTCTATACAAGTTTAAAGGACAAACTGTCCAAAACAGCAACTAGGCATCTTACAAGCATCACAACATTATGCTACAGCATCCCAACGTGGAAACAAAAGGCATGGGCATGAAGTACAGGTAAAGCATGACAAACCATGAACACTGAGCTATCTCCAGAAATTACTAGAACATGCTCAAAAAGACATGGAAAGATGGCAAATAATAACAGTTTCAGACTTTGTAGAAATAACATCAGGTTGTAATGTTTAGAGCTATCAAACAACATGTTACAGGAACTTATCATGGCAAACAAAGGAATGGCATGAAATCTACTAATTGCATAGAACAAATGTCTCTTACTGACCATGAGCCAAAAGGGCACAGAGAATATGATGGCACCCATGTAAACATGGCAAGTTATATGACAGATTCATACATGGCAGGAACAACAATAAGTAGGCATGTTGGTGAGCTTGAACCACTCACCACAGATCAACATTGGCATGAAAAGGAAACCAACAGTAAGAAGACATGTTTATGAAGCTAAGCATGGCAAGAGCAAGTTCATAGTATGCTTGGATCACTAACAACAATCATGGCAACATTGAACTTAAAGTCATCAGGCTGACAGCAACATTATTTAGCAAGTTTGGAGCAAGATAACAACAAGTTACAGCAGGCTATAAATGCAACCATGGGAATGTATAGATAGATCATGACATGTATAACAAAACATACTTAGTGAACATCTCCATATTATGCATAGAATGACTCGTAGCAGCAGGTTAACATAGCATCATGATATAGCAGAATCTGTCTAGCAAAACAACAACAACAAGTATACTACTTCACGAGCTCGATGCACTCAGTACAAGACTCAAAAAAATACATGGATTTCACCCATGTAAAGAAGGCATGATGTAGTAGAAAACACATGTAGAGGTCATGCTCATAAGAAGCACACATCAAATGCAACAAAAATGACAAATCATCAAGTTATAACAGTTTCAGCAGATTAACAGCAACATGCACTCTTGCAACGAAGATTCAGGAATCAAGATAACCTCAAACAAAGATGGCACAATGGAATGAAATGTAGAGCATCTCACAGTGAACATTCTGATATATCATGCATGCAAAACGGAGCTGTAAGCACAAAGATACAACAGGTCAAAGATGTCTATATGATGCTGAAATTCAGGGACTTAGGAGTTTTCAGGAAAAAAATGAAACGCGCTATATAACTATTCGACGCACGGGGCGAAGGATAAGGGGCTGCTCACCCTGGGCTTCGGCCCATGACGAGGGAGGAGGCAGGCTGGGGCTGGGCCGAGGCGACATGGGACGGGGAAGGTGGACCGGGCCAGACGTAGCTGGGCCGTGGGGCCCACGTGAGAGGAGCTCATCCTCCTCCCGATCCCGCCTGGATCGGGGAGGGCAAGGGTGACGGCGGCGGCCGGCTCCGGCGACGAGAGGAGCGGCGAGGCAGGGGAAGAAGCGGCACGGGGCGGCGGATCCGGCAAGGGCGGGGCCGGCGGAGGCCGGATCTGGCCGGAGGGGCCGACTCCGGGGCGCGGAGGGGAGGAACCATGGCGGCGACGGCGGTTCCCTGCAAGGGGAGAGAGAGAGCGAGAGGATTAGAGAGAGGGGGAGATGAGGAGGAAAAGAGAGGACGGCGAGGTTCGGCGACCGGCGGCGGAGGCGCTGGGCGCGGGCGGCGGAGACGCGAGGCACGGCGGAGCCATCTCCGGCGACCCGGCGGCGGCGCGCCGACGATGGGGTCGGGCAGAGGCGACGGGAGGAGAGAGCGGGGCGCTCGGGCTTGCTGCAGCCCGCGAGGCCCAGATCGGGGCCCGGGCGGGCCTGGCACGGGGCCCGGCGGCGAGGGGAGCGGGGCAGGGGCGCGTTGGGGACGCGTGGCAGCTCCCGAGTGGCTGCGGGCGGCGGGGAGGGCGATGTGGCGGCGCGGGATAGGCCGAAGGGCGTGGCGGCGGCGGCGACAAGTGGCGGGGCAGGGTCGGCCGGCGCTGAAAATGAGGAGGAGGTGGGAGGAGGCTGGCGGCGCGCGGATTTCGAGAGGGGGCTAGGTTTTCCAGAAATGGAAGGGGAAGGAGGCTACTTATAGCAGTTTTTGGCTAGGGTTTGGTTTAGGGGGGTTTTCGGACCCTCCGATCGCGATCGGGCGGTTCCGGACGCGAGGAGAGGCAGGCTGGGCCTAGGTGGGTTGTGGGAAGAGAAGAGAGAGCAACCCGGCATGGATTTTCGGAGACCGAAAACGTCCGGCGAATAAACCTACAACGGTGTCGCTACGGATGGTGGTTGGGCAGCAAAGAGAGAGGGGTTTTTGCGGCTACCCGGTTAACCGTTGGAGTACCAAACAACCTCCAAATGGCACGAAACTTGACAGGCGGTCTACCGGTGGTGTACCAAGGCCGCTTGGCAAACCTCGGGGCATTCCGAGAAAGTTTAGCACCCGCTCACAACAGGAGACAAAAGGGTGACGCCGGAGGACATAGGAGTGCCGGATTGCAAAACGGACAACGGGGAAAATGCTCGGATGCATGAAACGAACACGTATGCAAAATGAGATGCACATGATGACATGGAAAAATGCAACACGCAAGCAAATGACATGACAATGACGACGAATAACTAGCAGACACCTGGCGCATCGAATCCGGGGCGTTACAAAGGAGTACGTCGGTGGAGCAACATGGGGCCCACGAGGGTGGAGGGCGCGCCCTGGGGGGTAGGCGCGCCCCCTACCTCGTGGCCTCCTCCTTTGTTTCTTGACGTAGGGTCCAAGTCTCCCAGATCATATGCTTCCTAAAAATCACGTTCCCGAAGGTTTCATTCCGTTTGGAATCCGTTTGATCCTTTTCTGTGAAACTCTGAAATAGGCAAAAAAAACAGCAATTCTGGGCTGGTCCTCCGGTTAATAGGTTAGTCCCAAAAATAATATAAAAGTGAATAATAAAGCTCAATAATGTCCAAAATAGTAGATAATATAGCATGGAGCAATCAAAAATTATAGATACGTTGGAGACGTATCATCCACATACTAAACTATCATTTAGTCTTTCACAATTGGTAACACTCACGCAATACTTGTGGTTACGGAGTTTTAATCGGACACAGAGAAAGATAGGGGCTTATAGTTTTGCCTCCCAACCTTTTACCTCAAGGGTAATGTTAACAATAATAGCTCATGCTAACTTATATCCAATTATATATATATCAGGATCTTTCCAACACAATGTGCTTGCCAAAGGATAAAATGTAAAAAGGAAAGATGAAGATCACCATGACTCTTGCATAAGGCTAAGAGATAAAAGTAAAAGATAGGCCCTTCGTAGAGGAAAGCAGAGGTTGTCATGTGCTTTCATGGGTGGATGCACGAAATCTTAATGCAAAAGAACGTCACTTTATATTGCCACTTGTGATGTGGACCTTTATTATGCAGTCCGTCGCTTTTATTTTCTTCCACATCACAAGATCGTATAAAGTTTATTTTCTCCACACTAATCTATACCTACTAATAAAAGGGCTATTGCTTTTTACCACCGTAATTTCGTCCGTTTTTCGTCCGTCCACCTTGCCCACATTATTATTTTCTCCGTTCCTTTTTGAGGTGGTACTAAACTGTTTGTTTTCCCCTTCACGTATTGGGCTGCCAGCAACAGAACGAGGCCCGCTCTGTTGCAAAACGATTCATTTTTTTATCCTTAATGGGCTGCCCAGTACCAGTGCGTGTTTGTCTAAAAAAAAGTAGCATTGGGTGCGTCGACTCATGTGAAGCCGTATGTTCTTCCTTCAATTAAATAGTCCCACATTGCTTCTTTACATCTAACCTCATCAGTTTATATATGTACGGCCTGGTGATTCAACAAGCGGCCATGAAAATTAACACGCATAGATGCTGAGTCTTCCTCAAGGAAGGGAACGAAGGGATTGTTTCCGCAAGGAAAGTGGAAAATTAAGGAACGGAGAATTGGCTCCGCCGGCAAACATGGGCGGGCCGCAAGGGAGAGAAAAATAATTAACTAGCCCTGAATCACGGCCCCCGTTGATGGGGGCGTCGCCGGCGATGTGTTGTTGTAGGCCGATGAGGTGGAGGACCCAGGTGCAACGGTGGGCACGGAGTTGGAGATATTGGGTGGCACCGAGTACAGGGAGGGGCGTCTCGGGGGCGCCGGTTACGAGGGCGAGCTCTGAGCGCGGAGGCGGTCGACCGCGAGCTCGAGTTCTGCAGGACGGCGTTGGAGATGTGGGCCAGGATGATGATCACCACTAAAAGAGAGCCTCCCGGAGCGACAGCATGTGCGGCCGGCCGGCCGGTCCTGCACGCGTCCGGTCAGGTCTTGTAGGGGGCTGTGTGCGGCCGGCCGGTCCTGCGAGGCTCACTTGCGGATAAGAAGGAAAGAGTGTTCCAGCGTTTTCCAGAAGAGAAAATAAGGTTTGGGTAAGGCTAATAAAAAATATTCCTTGGGAGAAAGTGTGCTGCGCGGTGACACATACGTTTGGGAGAAAAAAGTGGTTATATGATGCAATTTTCGTTTTCATACTTTCCAGCTTGCGTCAACCATGCATGGCCTCCCAGTTCGTTTTTTTATGCATTCCAATCTACAAGGCATCCATTCCTTGGGAGAAAGTGTGCTGCGCGGTGACACATACGTTTGGGAGAAAAAAGTGGTTATATGATGCAATTTTCGTTTTCGTACTTTCCAGCTTGCGTCAACCATGCATGGCCTTCCAGTTCGTTTTTTTATGCATTCCAATCTACAAGGCATGCGTATATAGGAGAACAATGTGCATCCATTCGTTATTTCGTCTGGGCATATACTGTATTTTTTTTTTCTAAAAAGATAAAACATGATGAATAATTGTTAAAGGCTTTCAAATCTTTACACAATTATATATAAAAAATTGCAATGCCATACACCACTCTTCCATCCGATGATAGTGCAAAGCTGAAGGAGCCGTCGTTGGAGGACATGAATGCGGCTTCGTCAACTATATACTCCGTCATCACTACAAACATGCGATGACTTTCTTTTTTTGGTGCAACGCGCGGAGACATTTACTATTTGTTGCCTTTTGGCTTGCAAAATCTTAAATTGGATGAGTTTTTATTTTTATGATGATCAAGCATTTCACACGATGAGGCTTTGGTACGAAGTTTTTATCATCTGATTTCATGATTCGCATTCTGCTTACATGAAGATTTAGGCTTCGGCCTTAGATGGGCATGCAAGTTGAATAGTAACATGTAATTAAGAAGTTGTTCTTCCACTTCTTCTATGATTATTGCCCTAAGGGCGTGTGTGTATGTGGCGTCACTCGACCCTGATGGGGTGTGTGTACGTGGCGCAGCTCAATCTTTGATTTAATCAATGAATGATGGGTTCGTGTTTATCGGCCACCGGAGGCTTTTTACTCAGGAGAAACATATGAAATTTTTGTATTGATAATGGGGAACGGGAAGATGTGTGCATGCGGTTTTGTGTATTTGTTTTAGACAAAGAGCCCCTGCTGTGTATATGAAATGATTATGCTTGCGACTTTAGGTCAAGTTCAAATAGTGCAAAAAAATAACATAATATTGTAAACCGAACAACCAGCATTCTTTAAAAAATGGAATGTAGTAAAACACCGCTTGCGTTCGAATATAATAAAATGTTCGAATATAATAAAATATATACAAACAATCCTACTTTGATCCATCACTACACTTTCACCCTATGATAGTGCGAAGCTGAATGAGACTTCGTCGGAGGACGTGAACGCGGCTTCATCAATTGTTGGGGACACTAAAAATCATGCCATCATCAACGGCGGTGGCGAACATGAAAAGTGGCAACATGAATAAGTCACAGAAAATGTGCGATGATTTGTTTTCTACCGTTGTGATGCACGAGCATATTAAATTAATACATGCAAAGGTTTAAGTGAAACTTTTTTTAAAGCATAGTATAGATGTCGATGCTCATAAACACTTAGATGCACTCAATCCTATGAACGTACGCACGCATATCATACCACTATAAGCACCGAGCGACTACATCGATGGGTTTTAAAATTAATGAAGTCATCACAAGCGCCTCACTATCGACGAGAATGTCGCTTCCAACTAAAAAATATTCCGCCTTAGTGGGACACCAAAATGTCACACCCGGGGTTTATCACTGCCCTCTTAACCATTCAACCAAATGTTGGTTGTCATGGTTAAAACGAAACTGACCAATCCAACTAACCTTCCCTATTTATGTGGTGCTCACGCATTCATTAAAACATGATGTGCATTTCTTCTATCCCTCTGCATGCGCATCCCTACACCATCATGATGTGTTGATGGGTGTTTTGGTGGACACCTTAAGTTTATTTCCCGTTGCAACGCACGGGCATGTGTGCTAGTAAATCATACGTATTTAGAGAGCAATTTTTATTGCTTGCACCGATGACAACTTACTTGAAGGATCTTACTCAATCCATAGGTAGATATGGTGGACTCTCATGGCAAAAGCTGGGTTTAAGGATATTTGGAAGCACAAGTAGTATCTCTACTTGGTGCAAAGAATTTGGCTAGCATGAGGGAGAAAGGCAAACTCAACATGTTGGATGATCCATGACAATATACTTTATTTCAGATTGAAAACATAACCCATTACGTTGTCTTCCTTGTCCAACATCAACTCTTTAGCATGTCATACTTTAATGAGTGCTCACAATCATAAAAGATGTCCAAGATAGTATATTTATATGTGAAACCTCTCTTTCTTTATTACTTCCTATTAATTGCAACGATGACCAAAACTATGTTTGTCAACTCCCAACAACTTTTAATCATCATACTCTTTATATGTGAAGCCATTACTCTCCATAAGATCAATATGATCTCTTTATTTCTTTTTATTCTTTCTTTTTCTTTTATTCCCTCAAGATCGTAGCAAAATAATCAAGCCCTTGACTCAACACTAATCTTTATTATATAGCTCACGGACTCGATTACATAAAGGGATCATAAAGCAAAACTCAAAACTAAATCATACTAAAATTTTATTCTAGTAGATCAAGATATTACTAAAAGGATCGGACTAAGCAAAACGGTAAAGATAGGAGTGTGATGATCATACGATACCGGGGCACCTCCCCCAAGCTTGGCAGTTGCCAAGGGGAGTGCCCATACCAGATACTTAGTTTTCCTTTTTCGGAGGAGGAGATGATGGAGTTGTTGATGATGACAGTTGTGTCTTTAGCTTCTTCATACTGTAATTGAGAAGAGCAATTTCCTCTTTTAAATCATCGACCTCCGATTCCAGCTTCAAGATCTTGTCACATAAATCTCCTTTGCTTTTCTGCCGAAAACGAGAAGGAATAGATCGGTTGTTAGATAGTTTAGCCCTCTTAGGGAGACTAGATTTCTTGAACTTCGCGTGCATATCCCTAGGTTGAGATAGAGGGACATCCTCCTCCTCCGAACTTGAATCATTGATCCTCATCAAATGAGCATCCTCCTCCTCATCCCTAGTTCGACCACAAGGAGATAGATCCCCATAGGTCTTTGGGTCAGCAATGAGGTGTGAGACATAGCTCTCTCCGTCGAAATCCTGAGATGACATCTTGCTCCAAATCTGCTACAAAAACAGCTTGAAACAAAAATACAGGATATTTGCGTTATACGGTGGTCAAAACCTTCGAGAGATTATATAATGAATTTTTACCTACCAAAAGAAGTATCGTGCAAGAAAACGGAGTTCGGAGAGAACACGAGGTGCCCACGAGGTAGGGGGCGTGCCCAGGGGGTAGGGCGCGCCTCCCACCCTCGTGGAAGCTTCGTGTCCTTCCCAGACTGATTCTTATTTTCCTACTTTCTTAAATAATCCAAAACGGAGAAAAATTGCCACTAGAACTATTTTGGAGTCGGTTTACTTACCGTACCACATACCTATTCCTTTTCGTAGTCTGAAACATTCTGGAAGGTGTCCCTTATGTATTCCTCTGGGGTTACGGTTTCAATAACATTAGTTTCAACATTTGTAGGATTACCTGAGATATAATGTTTGATTCTCTGACCATTCACCACCTTCGGATTTGTGCCTTCGAAGTTGTTGATTTTTATGGCACCGAAACGATAGACCTCCTTGATAACATAAGGACCTTCGCATTTAGAGAGAAGTTTTCCTGCAAAAAATCTTAAACGAGAGTTGAATAGTAACACATAATCACCTACATTAAACTCACGCTTTTGTATCCTTTTGTCATGCCATCTTTTAACCTTTTCCTTAAACAGTTTGGCATTCTCATAGGCTTGGGTTATCCATTCATCAAGTGAGCTTATGTCAAATAGCCTCTTCTCACCGGCAAGTTTGAAATCATAGTTGAGCTCTTTAATAGCCCAATATGACTTATGTTCTAGTTCGAGAGGTAAATGACATGCTTTTCCATAAACCATTTTATACAGAGACATACCCATATGATTTTTGTATGCAGTTCTATATGCCCATAATGCATCATCAAGTTTCTTGGACCAATTCTTTCTAGATCTATTAACAATCTTTTGCAAAAGTAATTTGAGCTCTCTATTACTCAATTCTACTTGACCACTAGACTGTGGGTGATAAGGAGATGCAATTCTATGATTAACATCATACTTAGCAAGCATTTTACGAAAAGCACCATGAATAAAATGTGAACCACCATCAGTCATTAAGTATCTAGGGACTCCAAACCTCGGAAAAATAACTTCTTTAAGCATCTTAATAGAAGTGTTATGATCAACACTACTAGTTGGAATAGCTTCTACCCACTTAGTAACGTAATCAACAGCAACTAAAATATGTGTATACCCATTAGAGGAAGGAAAAGGTCCCATGTAATCAAAGCCCCAAACATCAAATGGTTCAATAACGAGCGAATAGTTCATAGGCATTTCTTGACGTCTGCTAATATTACCAATTCTTTGACAGTCATCACAAGACAAGACAAACTTACGGGCAGTTATATCTCCAGCGTGGTGTCGTCCTTAAGCCTCGGAGTGACACTTGCGTAGGATCTGTTCCTGTTCATGCTCAGGTACACAGCGTCTAATAACACCATCTACTCCTTCTTTATAAAGATGTGGGTCATCCCAAAAGTAATGTCTCAAATCATAGAAAAACTTTTTCTTTTGCTGGTATGTGAAACTAGGTGGTATAAATTTAGCAACAATGTAATTAGCATAATCAGCATACCATGGAGTAGTACGAGAAGCATTTATGACATTTAATTGTTCATCAGAGAAGCTATCATCAATAGGTAGTGGGTCATCAAGAACATTTTCTAACCTAGACAAGTTGTCTGCAACGGGGTTCTCAACTCCCTTTCTATCAATAATATGCAAATCAAATTCTTGTAGAAAGAGAACCCATCTAATAAGTCTAGGTTTAGCATCTTTATTTTCCATAAGATATTTAATAGCAGCATGATCAGTGTGAATAGTTACTTTAGAATCAACAATATAAGGTCTGAACTTATCACAAGCAAAAACAACTTCTAAGAATTCTTTTTCAGTAGTAGCATAATTTCTCTAAGCACTGCCTAAAGTTTTACTAGCATATTGAATAACATTTAATTTCTTATCAACTCTTTGTCCTAAAACAGCTCCTACAACATAATCACTAGCATCGCACATAATTTCAAAAGGCAAATTCCAATCAGGTGGTTGAACAATAGGTGCAGAGATTAATGCTTTCTTGAGTATTTCAAATGCTTCTACACAATCATCATCAAAAACAAAAGGTATATCTTTTTGTAGTATATTAGTCAGAGGCCGAGAAATTTTTGAGAAGTCCTTAATGAACCTCCTATAAAAACCGGCATGACCAAGAAAACTTCTTATACCTTTGATGTCCTTGGGACATGGCATCTTTTCAATAGCATCAACTTTGGCTTTATCAACTTCAATACCTCTTTTAGAAATTTTATGCCCCAAGACAATACCTTCATTAACCATAAAGTGGCACTTCTCCCAATTCAATTCAAGGTTAGTATCTTCACATCTCTACAAAACTCGATCAAGGATGCTCAAGCAATCATCAAAAGAGGATCCATAAACGGAGAAATCATCCATGAAAACCTCACAAATCTTTTCACAGAAATCAGAGAATATAGCCATCATGCATCTTTGAAAGGTAGTAGGTGCATTACATAAACCAAAAGGCATACGTCTATAAGCAAAAGTACCGAAAGGGCAAGTAAAGTGGTCTTTTCTTGATCATCAGCTGACATTGGTATTTGAGAGAAACCAGAATAACCATCTAGAAAGCAAAAATGTGTGTGTTTGGATAATCTTTCTAGCATTTGATCAATGAATGGCAAGGGTAATGATCTTTTTAGTAGCTTTATTTAATTTACGGAAGTCAATTACCATCCTATAACCTGTAATAATTCTTTGAGGAATCAATTCATCTTTATCATTAGGAACGACAGTAATACCTCCTTTCTTAGGGACACAATGGACAGGACTTACCCACTGACTATCAGCAACGGGATAAATTATACCTGCCTCAAGGAGCTTTAGTATTTCCTTTCTTACCACTTCTTTCATCTTAGGATTCAGCCGTCGTTGGTGATCAATAACTGGTTTGGCGTCTTTCTCCAAATTTAATTTGTGTTGACATAGAGTGGGACTAATGCCCTTATAAGATCATCAAGAGTATATCCAATAGCAGCACGGTTGTCGGTGTCAAAACCGGTGAATCTCGGGTAGGGGGTCCCGAACTGTGCGTCTAAGGCGGATGGTAACAGGAGGTGGGGGACACGATGTTTACCCAGGTTCGGTCCCTCTCGATGGAGGTAATACCCTACTTCCTGCTTGATTGATCTTGATGATATGAGTATTACAAGAGTTGATCTACAACGAGATCGTAGAGGCTAAACCCTAGAAGCTAGCCTATGGTATGATTGTTGTTGTCCTACGGACAAAACCCTCTGGTTTATATAGACATCGGTGGGGGGCTAGGGTTACACAGAGTCGGTTACAAGGGAGGAGATCTACATATCCGTATTGCCAAGCTTGCCTTCCACGCCAAGGAGAGTCCCATCGGGACACGGGACGAAGTCTTTAATCTTGTATCTTCATAGTCCAACAGTCCGGCCAAAGGATATAGTCAGGCTGTCCGGAGACCCCCTAATCCAGGACTCGCTCAGTAGCCCCTGAACCAGGCTTCAATGAAGATGAGTCCGGCGTGCAGATTGTCTTCGGCATTGCAAGGTGGGTTCCTCCTCCGAATACTCCATAGAAGATTCGGAACACAAGGATAGTGTCCGGCTCTGCAAAACAAATTCCACATACCACCATAGAGAGAATAATATTTTCACAAATCTAATCTGCTGACACATTCTGTAGCATGACATCACACCACGGCCCGATCATTATTCGAACTGTTTTTCTCAACCAGCCACGGCACATATTGCGAGGCGGTTTCCTTGGCACGTCTTGTCGAAGCACATATCGTGTCCCCTTATCACGGGATTCTCATCAATACGGGTGTGGGTAACCCAACCGCACCATCAATTACGGCGCTTGGGGAATAAGCGAGTTTACTAGGCAGGTGGGGGCGTACAGTTTCGTCCGCCCTTATAAAAGGATAAGGGTTCACCTTTTTCACCCACGCCTTCTTTCTCCTTGCTCATCCATTCTTGCGCACTCGAGCTCCAGCACCCAAGTTCGCGTCCTTCTCCTCAAACCGCTCCAAGCATGTCCGGAGCGGGTGGCAAGTGGATGAAATCCTCCATCACGGAGGAGGACATCAAAAAGCTGCGGGAGGCGGATACCTGGCCGCGGATATCGCGCACCGGCTGCCCAATGCGGGGCAGACCGTCCCTACTCCAGAACCCTATCAGAGGGTAGTTTTCCTTACCCACTTCGTCCGCAGACTGAGATTTCCCCTCCACCTGTTTGTCCGCGGCCTATGTTCTACTACGGGCTGGACTTCCATGACCTGGCCCCTAACTTCATCCTCAACATCTCGGCATTTATCATCGTGTGCGAGGCTTTCCTCTGCATCCAGCCCCACTTCGGCCTGTGGCTGAATACCTTGAATGTTAAACTGAAGGTGGTGGTCGATCAGCAAGCGGAGTGCGGAGGCTCCATGGTGGGCAAAATTCCCAACGTCACATGGCTCGAGGGCTCCTATGTGGATACCATAATGGGGTGGCCATCGGGATGGTTCTACATCACCGAGCCGCGCGACACCAACTGGGTGGCGACCCCCAAATTTCGATCTGGCGTCCCCATGCGGCTCACCTCCTGGAGGGAGAAGGGCATATCTTGGGGTCCCTCGGTGGAGCTGACCGGACTACAAAAATGCATCAGAAACATGATGAGCAAGAAGATCAAGCTCGTCAACATGGTCCAGGTCATGCTCTTCCGCCGGATCCTCCCGTGTCAACGACAGGCATTCAATTTGTGGGAGTTCAACCCGGCCAAGCACCAGACGCTGCGAGAGCTCTATGACACGAGGCACAAGGACGTCTGGAGGGTGTTGTTCAAGGGTGCCGAGGTACCTCCTCCCCTTACCGAAGACCGCGGGCTCAGCGCAAAGCGCCATGCCAATCCGGTAAGTTTTCATATCTTGCAGGATATTTATTTTCCCCAGTTTAATCATGTGCGGGATCTAAGCTTCCATGCCATTTTCTAGGACTGGGTCGAGACAGCGGAGCAGATCGATTGTCCAGCCCCCCTGCCTGAAGATCTGGCAGACGCTCTCCTAACGGTGATGCTGGTTCCGGCGCCTTATGAGGGGCCGGAGAAGAAGGCCAAGAAGAAGGCCACGGGAACCCGGAAGGGTCTCCGGCGCAAGGTTATATCGGACTCGTCGTCCGATAACTCCGAGGCGCACTCCTCCCACGAAAACGAGGAGGAGGAAGAGGAAAGTTCTCCCCCCCCCAGCTGGGGGAGACAAGAAGAGGAAGGCCGTCCCAACCGGGGAGGCTGAAGGGTCCAAGAAGGGAAGGACCCTCCTCCCGGACTGCTAAACGACAGCCGCCTACAGCGACGACGAGTGGTTGCTTAGGGACAAGCACCTGGCGAAGTCGTAAGTATCCGGATTCCATAGTAATTCATGGTATGTTTTATTGCACTGCTTCTCATCATGCCGAACATGATTATGCAGTCCACCCCGAGCCCATATCGACGTATCTTCGTCGGATGGTTCTTTGGACCCGTCGGATATGAATAGCGATTCACTTCCGACCGCCTCTACCCCTCGCCCCACGGACAGTGTCGAGGTGTTGTCCCAAAGGGCACCGAGCCGAGGGGAGGTAGTCCCAGAGGCGCCTCGAGGTGACCTTCCGGACCCTGGGCGTAAAGGGAGCAAGACTCCCACGGGCTCCAAGTTCGGACCCCAGCCGAACACTGTGCCGGAACCTCCAGTGGTTCCGGACTCCGGCAGGCGACCCCCTGTTAAAAGGGGCAAGCCGCCCGTGCCGGTGGCCTCTGTCCATCCAGAGGCACCGGACAACTTGCTGGAAGTGCTTCGCGGCGCTTCCATCGACGAAGAGCACCGCACTATCATGAGTGCGGTGATCGAGAAGGTTCAGTCTGCCAAAAACGGACTAACTGAAGCGTGTGCCAGCCTCCTAACAGGCTTTCAGGTAAGTGGTCAAAATCTAGGAAAATATTACCGCATAGACAATAGCCCCTGATGCTCTGTTTGGCGTTCGCGAAGAAAAGCCGAATAGAGGATCAAATAATAATCACAGGAGTCTAATCATAATATGTCTATGTGAATATGCAGGCTTCACTGCTGGCCGCTGCCGCACGTACTGCGGAGGTCGCTGCACTGAAGCAGGACCTTGAGCGGTCCGAGGAAGAGCTCGGCCTTGCCAAGAGGCAGCTCGAGTAAAGCAAAGGTAAGCAATACCTTGTCTATATATATTAAAAAGAGATTTGGTTGCAAACTAATAGGATCATCATGAATGTGCCAGGGGCCACGACCGAAGTGGCGACCCTGAAGAAGGCGCTGCCCGAGGTCGAAAACAAAGCGGCCAAGGAGCGCATCGAGCGAGAAAAACAAGAGGCCCGAGTAGGCGAGGTGCAGCAAGAGCTCCAGGCTCTCGTCAAGAAGCACGAGTCCTTGGAGCTTGTCTCTAAGACGCGAGAGTCCGAGCTTGCGAAGGCCCTCGAAAGCGCAAAACATGCCAAGGCCGAAGCCCAAAAGGCCCTCCAGGAAATTGAGGCGGTTAAGAAGATAGCGGCGGGTAAGGCATTCATTATGCAAAGCAAGCATGTGAAAGAAAATTTATTTTTACTTACCAGAGTTTGGAGCTCGAGTGTGGCACCCCTCTAGTATTGTCTTCGTCCAGTATTTTTTATTATTTCCAAAAATAACTTCCTGGAGTTTCAGGACTTTTGGAGTTGTGCAGAATAGGTCTCTAATATTTGCTCCTTTTCCAGCCCAGAATTCCAGCTACCGGCATTCTCCCTCTTTATGTAAACTTTGTAAAATAAGAGAGAATAGGCATAAGTATTGTGACATAACGTGTAATAACAGCCCATAATGTAATAAATATCGATATAAAAGCATGATGCAAAATGGACGTATCACCAGGCCGGCCGCCTGGTGATTTTGAAGCGTCGTGGCGCGAGCCAGGTGGTGCTCCAGCCGGGCGCCAGGCTTGCCGCCCGCTACCCGCGTGCCACACGGCGCCAGCCAACCTGCTAATCCACGCGTGCCACGGGACGTTGCTACAGGCTGGGGCCCGCCACTACCGTTCCTGGGCGAGCGCGCGGATCCGCTGCGACCAAGGTGGACAGTTAGGATTCCGTGGTGCAGTAACTACACGCCGTTACTGCGTGATAATTGCGGGGTCGTGGGGTCATGGGCGCAGTTAATCCTACGACCTCCCATGTTCTCGCCCCCTCATCTCTGCCGCCTGGGTTATAAATAGGGGGAGGAGGGTGCGGCAGACGCACGCGCGCCCTCCTCTCCCTTCTCCTTTCTTCTCTTTGCTGCTGCTGCCGCACCTCCGCATGTTGCCGAAGTGCTGCCGCAGCCCATCGTCACTGCGCCCATCTTTCCCGCAGCGTCGTCGCTCCGCCGCGGTCTTGTGTGTTCATCACCGCGCCGTGCCTCCGTCGGCTCGAGCTTTTATGGCACGCGAGCGGGCCGGTGACTGGGATGGCTCGAACGTCCATGACGACCATATCTCCTTCCTCCGCCAAACGCAGCGGCTGCTTGGGGAGGGCTATGTAGAGGTACGTGCCCCGTCGGAGAAGGAGATCACGCCGGCGCTGGAAGACGGCGAGCGCGCCGTCTTCCGGTCGCATTTCCTTCGTGGCTTCGGCCTGCCGGCTAGCGTCTTCTTCCGTTCCTTCCTCCATTCTATCGCCTCCAGCCGCACCACCTCACGCCGAACACGGTGGTGCTGCTGTCCGCCTTCGTTACTCGCTATGAGGGTTACCTTGGCGTTCTCCCCACCCTCGAGTTCTGGGGGGAGTTCTTCTACACCAAGCTCGGCACCGCCGTCAAGGGGGAGGCGGCCTAGTGTGGAGCCTTCATCGCGGTGCGACGTCCGAGCTCCGGGAACAGCTTCTCGTCCATCCGCTTGACATAGTCGGTCAAACTGTGGCAATTTTTTTACTTCTACGTCAAGAACGTCCACCCGACGGCAGACTTCGTCAACTTGCCGGCTTATACAGCCGGCCCGCTGGATGAGCCCCGCACCAACTGGACCTTCAAGCCGAGGACGCTGCCGGCCGCCTCCACCGCCACCATCGCCCGACTCAAGGTGATCACAGAGTCGGAGGGCCTCAAGGGGTCGGACCTGCTGACTGCCTTCATGGTGTGCCGGGTGCTCCCTCTTCAAGGCCAGCCTCACTTGATCAGTCGGATGAGCGGGCATCGAGACCCGTGCCATATGTCCACCAGGGAGATGCCGGGCACGGAGGTGGCGCGGCTGGTGAACTACATCTCGAACTGCAAGCTCTCGGAGGCAGAGTGGCAGTTCGGCAAGTGGCCATACTCCCACGTAGACCCGCGGTGAGTCCTCAATTCTCTTTTCTCTTTATTTGCCGAGTTTTGCTTTGCCACCTGATCAGTCGGTCACGATGCATATCTTCACGACCCAGTCGGCAGCCGACGCCCTAGAGCAGGGCCAGGAGTACCTGCCGGAACAGTCGGTGAGTGACGTGGACGACCCTGACTTGGGGCGGTCGCCCTGTAAGAAGACGACGCCATAGGTGGCGGTGGCGGAGCAGGCGGCTCCGGGGGAGGAGGCTGAGCCGTGCCATCCGCTGGCAAGGCGGGCGCGAGCTCCTCCGCCACGCCGAGCGCGCCAGGCGGCGCACCAA
This sequence comes from Aegilops sharonensis, assembly GCA_904067115.1. Classification (NCBI taxonomy): domain Eukaryota; kingdom Viridiplantae; phylum Streptophyta; class Magnoliopsida; order Poales; family Poaceae; genus Aegilops; species Aegilops sharonensis. Next base: position 722,068,556 of record LR880971.1, read on the forward strand.
AGCGTCGAGCCGGTGCACCGCTGTTCGGCAGCCGGCAGAAGAAGATCAAGAGCACGGCCGCAGCGACCAGGCGGGAGGAGGCCACCGTGAAGGCGGCCCGGTTCCAGAAGGCCCCGAAGCAGCCGTCGATGGTGTTGATACGTCTCCAACGTATCTATAATTTTTGATTGCTCCATGCTATATTATCTACTGTATTGGACCATATTGGGCTTTATTTTCGACTTTTATATTACTTTTGGGACTAACCTATTAACCGGAGGCCCAACCCAGAATTGCTGTTTTTTGCCTATTTTAGTGTTTGGAAGAAACGGAATATCAAACAGAGTCCAAACGGAATGAAACCTTCGGGAACGTGATTTTCTCACCGAACATGATCCAGGAGACTTGGACCCTCTGTCAAGGAAGCCACAAGGTGGGCACGAGGTAGGGGGGCGCGCCCTACCCCACAGGCGCGCCCCACCCTCGTGGGCCCCATGAAGCTCCACCGACGTACTCCTTCCTCCTATATATACCTACGTACCCCCAAACAATTAGATACGGAGCCAAAAACCTAATTCCACCGCCGCAACTTTCTGTATCCACGAGATCCCATCTTGGGGCCAGTTCCGGAGCTCCGCCGGAGGAGGAACCCACCACGGAGGGCTTCTACATCATCACCATAGCCTCTCTGATGAAGTGTGAGTAGTTTACCTCAGACCTTCGGGTCCATAGTTAGTAGCTAGATGGCTTCTTCTTTCTTTTTGGATCTCAATACAATGTTCTCCCCCTCTCTCGTGGAGATCTATTCGATGTAATCTTGTTTTTGCGGTGTGTTTGTTGAGACCGATGAATTGTGGGTTTATGATCCAGATTATCTATGAACAATATTTGAATCTTTTCTGAATTCTTTTATGTATGATTGGTTATCTTTGCAAGTCTCTTCGAATTATCAGTTTGGTTTGGCCTACTAGATTGGTTTTTCTTGCAATGGGAGAAGTGCTTAGCTTTGGGTACAATCTTGCGGTGTCCTTTCCCAGTGACCGTAGGGGCAGCAAGGCACGTATTCTATTGTTGCCATCGAGGATAACAAGATGGGGTTTTTATCATATTGCATGAATTTATCCCTCTACATCATGTCATCTTGCTTAAGGCATTACTCTGTTTTCTTGAACTTAATACTCTAGATGCATGCTGGATAACGGTCGATGAGTGGAGTAATAGTAGTAGATGCAGGCAGGAGTCGGTCTACTTGTCTCGGACGTGATGCCTATATACATGATCATACCTAGATATTCTCATAACTATGCTGAATTCTATCAATTGCACAACAGTAATTTGTTCACCCACCGTAGAATACGTATGCTCTTGAGAGAAGCCACTAGTGAAATCTATGGCCCCCGGGTCTATTCTCGTCATATCAATCTTCCATCACTTTATTATTGCTTTGCTTTTTTACTTTGCCTTTTATTTTACTTTGCATCTTTATACCAAAAATACCAAAAATATTATCTCTATCAGATATCACTCTTGTAAGTGGCCGTGAAGGGATTGACAACCCGTAATCGCGTTGGTTGCGTTGAGCTATTTGTTTTGTGTAGGTACGAGGGACTCGAGCGTAGCCTCCTACTGGATTGATACCTTGGTTCTCAAAAACTGAGGGAAATACTTACGCTACCGTGCTGCATCACCTTTCCTCTTCAAGGAAATCCAACGGAAGCTCAAGAGGTAGCAGGAAGAATTTTTGGCGCCGTTGCCGGGGAGGCTTACGCAAAAGTCAAGTCAAGATTTGGACTCCCACAAAGAGTCACTTCTGGCGCCATACCAAGTACCTATCACAATCCCTTATCTCTCGCATTACATTATTTGCCATTTGCCTCTCGTTTTCCTCTCCCCCACTTCACCCTTACCGTTTTATTCGCCCTCTCTTTTCCGTTCGCCTTTATGTCTTTCTTGGCTCGTTTTCTCGCTTGGTTGAAATAGTTGAGTATTTATTTCTAAAAAGAGAGGCTAATATTTATGGATCCTCATCCGCTTGCCAATCTTTTTAAGAGATCCAATTATGATGAACCAATTCCTAGTGATTTGGATGCACTAGATTATCTTTATAAACTTTTGCCTGAGATCTGTAAATCTGAAAATTGTGATGAAGTGCTTCACGATAGATCTTTGAATAAAAAGCATGATTGCAATGATTTTATTATAAATTCTATTGATGTAAGTTATGCTAATAATATGCAAAACCCTAAGCTTGGGGATGCTAGTTTTGTTATGTCCAATAGTCATGATTGGGGAGATTCTTCTTATGATCTTGAAAATTTATTTAAGCCCCATGATAAATATAAGATTGATAATAGTGTTTGTAATAATATTAAAAGTGGGTTTGGAGAAATCATGACTTTACTTAATGATAATCCCACTATTTTGGAAGAGTGCCAACATCGCATGCATGTGGATCGTGTTGGGAATATGTTATGTGATAGCTATATTGTTGAATTTTCTTATGATCCTACATGTAATTATTATGAGAGAGGAAAATATGGTTATAGAAATTTTCATGTTACTAAATTACCTCTCGTTATGTTGAGATTGCTATTGTTCCCTTCCGCTTCCTTGCATATGCTAGTTTTTGCTTGCTAAGATAATTTGTTTGCTTATAATATGCATATGCATAGGAAGTATGTTAGACTTAAGTGTGTTTTTCACATGTTTTACGATGCTCTCTTTGTGCCTCAATTCTTGTCTTTCTTGTGAGCATCATTGAAATCTCAATGCCTAGCTAAAAAGGCTTTAAAGAAAAGAGCTTGTTGGGAGACAACCCAATATTTTTCCTTTCTGCTTAGTAATAAATAATCCATCTACTCTCTGGTTATATGTGGTTTTATGTTTTAATTAGTGTTTGTGCCAAGTTAAACCTATAGGATCTTCTTGGATGATAGTTATTTAATCTTGCTGTAATTTCCAGAAACTTTCTGTTCACGAAAACAATTATTAAAAATCACCAGAACGTGATAAATTACTGGTTCCAATTGATTCTGATCAATAAACAAATTTCCTAGGTCGTCATATTTTGGCTGAATTTTTGGAGGTCCAGAAGTTTGCGTTAGTTACAGATTGCTACAGATTGTCCTGTTTTTGACAAATTCTGTCTTTCGTCTGTTGTTTGCTTATATTGATGAATCTATGGCTAGTAAAATAATTTATAAACCATAGAGAAGTTGTAATACAGTAGGTTTAACACCAATATAATTAAATAATGAGGTCATTACAGTACCTTAAAGTGATCTTTTGTTTTCTTTCGCTAACGGAGCTGATGAGATTTCTGTTGAGTTTTGTGTTGTGAAGTTTTCAAGCTTTGGGTGAATTTTTTTGATGGATTATGGAACAAGGAGTGGCAAGATCCTAAGCTTGGGGATGTTGGGGAACATTGCAGAAAAATAAAATTTTCCTACGGTTTCACCAAGATCTATCTATGAGTTCATCTAAGCAACGAGTCAAGAGAGAGAGTTTGCATCTACATACCACTTGTAGATCGAGTACGGAAGCGTTCGAGGGAGTGGTGATGATGGAGTCGTTCCCAACGTGATTCCGATCACCGATGACCAAGCGCTGAAAGGACAGCACCTCCGTGTTCAACACACGTACGGGAGGATGGCGTCTCCTCCGTCTTGATCCAGCAAGGATGAAGGAGAGGTTGAGGAAGACAACTCCAATGGCAGCACGACGGCGTGGTGCAGTTGGTACGACAGTTCTCCGATAGGGCTTCGCCAAGCTCGCACGGAGAAAAGGAGGTGTTGGGGAGGGGAGGGGCTGCGCCTTCAATTGTGTATGCAGCCCTCCCCTCACCCCTCTATTTATAGGAGGAGAGGGCAAGGGGGGCCGGCCACCTAGGGGAAACCCTAGATGGGGCGGCGGCCAAAGGGGAGGAGGAGAGGGGTGGCTTGCCCCCCAAGCTAGGGGGGCGCCCCCTTTAGGGTTTCCCCTCCCCAAGCCCTAGCCGCATGGGCCTAGGTGGGGAGGCGCGCCCAGCCCACCAGGGGCTGGCTCCCTCTCCCACTCAGCCCATGTGGCCCCCCGGGAGGGGTGGCCCCTCCCGGTGGACCTCCGGAACCCTCCCGATGGCCCCGGTACATTACCGGTATACCCCCGAAACTTTCCGGAGTCCGTTTAACCACTTTCCATATATAAATCTTTACCTCCGGACCATTACGGAACTCCTCGTGACGTCCGGGATCTCATCCGGGACTCCGAACAACATTCGGTAATCACATACTTGTCTTCCTAATAACCCTAGCGTCACCGAACCTTAAGTGTGTAGACCCTACGGGTTCGGGAGACATGCAGACATGACCGAGACGATCTCAGGTCAATAACCAACAGCGGGATCTGGATACCCATGTTGGCTCCCACATGTTCCTCGATGTTGTCATCGGATGAACCACGATGTCAAGGGTTCAAGTAACCCCGTATTCTATTCCCTTTGTCAGACGGTATGTTACTTGCCCGAGACTCGATCGTCGGTATCCCAATACCTCGTTCAGTCTCGTTACCGGCAAGTCACTTTACTCGTACCGTAATGCATGATCCCATGACCAGACACTTGGTCACTTTGAGCTCATTATGATGATGCACTACCGAGTGGGCCCAGTGATACCTCTCCGTAACACGGAGTGACAAATCCCAGTCTCGATCCGCGTCAACCCAACAGATACTTTCGGAGGTACCTGTAATGCACCTTTATAGTCACCCAGTTACGTTGTGACGTTTGATACACCCAAAGCACTCCTACGGTATCCGGGAGTTACACGATCTCATGGTCTAAGGAAGAGATACTTGACATTGGAAAAGCTCTAGCAAAACGAACTACACGATCTTGTGCTATGCTTAGGATTGGGTCTAGTCCATCACGTCATTCTCCTAATGACGTGATCCCGTTGTCAATGACATCTGATGTCCATAGTCAGGAAACCATGACTATCTGTTGACCAACGAGCTAGTCAACTAGAGGCTTACTAGGGACGTATTGTAGTCTATGTATTCACACGTGTATTATGATTTCCGGATAATACAGTTATAGCATGAATAAAAGACAATTATCATGAACAAGGAAATATAATAATAATGCTTTTATTATTGCCTCTAGGGCATATTTCCAACAGTCTCCCACTTGCACTAGAGTCAATAATCTAGTTACATTGTGATGAATCGAACACCCATAGAGTTCTGGTGTTGATCATGTTTTGCCCGCGAGAGAGGTTTAGTCAACGGATCTGCGACATTCAGATCCGTGTGCACTTTACAAATTTCTATGTCTCCATCTTGAACATTTTCACGGATGGAGTTGAAGCGACGCTTGATGTGCATGGTCTTCTTGTGAAACCTGGGCTCCTTGGCAAGGGCAATAGCTCGAGTGTTGTCACAGAAGAGTTTGATCGGCCCCGACGCATTGGGTATGACTCCTAGGTCGGTGATGAACTCCTTCACCCAAATTGCTTCATGCGCTGCCTCCGAGGCTGCCATGTACTCCGCTTCACATGTAGATCCCGCCACGACGCTCTGCTTGCAGCTGCACCAGCTTACTGCTCCACCATTCAACATATACACGTATCCGGTTTGTGACTTTGAGTCATCCAGATCTGTGTCGAAGCTAGCGTCGACGTAACCCTTTACGACGAGCTCTTCGTCACCTCCATAAACGAGAAACATGTCCTTTGTCCTTTTCAGGTATTTCAGGATATTCTTGACCGCTGTCCAGTGTTCCTTGCCGGGATTACTTTGGTACCTTCCTACCAAACTTATGGCAAGGTTTACATCAGGTCTGGTACACAGCATGGCATACATAATAGATCCTATGGCTGAAGCATAGGGGATGACACTCATCTCTTCTTTATCTTTTGCCGTGGTCGGGCATTGAGCTGAGCTCAATCTCACACCTTGCAATACAGGCAAGAACCCCTTCTTGGACTGATCCATTTTGAACTTCTTCAAAATCTTATCAAGGTATGTGCTTTGTGAAAGACCTATGAGGCGTCTCGATCTATCTCTATAGATCTTCATGCCTAATATATAAGCAGCTTCTCCAAGGTCCTTCATTGAAAAACACTTATTCAAGTAGGCCTTAATGCTGTCCAAGAATTCTATATCATTTCCCATTAGAAGTATGTCATCTACATATAATATGAGAAATGCTACAGAGCTCCCACTCACTTTCTTGTAAACGCAGGCTTCTCCATAAGTTTGCACAAACCCAAACGCTTTGATCATCTCATCAAAGCGAATGTTCCAACTCCGAGATGCTTGCACCAGCCCATAAATGGATCGCTGGAGCTTGCATACTTTGTCAGCATTCTTAGGATCGACAAAACCCTCCGGCTGTATCATATACAGCTCTTCCTTAAGATATCCGTTAAGGAACGCTGTTTTGACGTCCATCTGCCATATCTCATAATCATAGTATGCGGCAATTGCTAACATGATTCGGACGGACTTAAGCTTCGCTACGGGAGAGAAAGTCTCATCGTAGTCAATCCCTTGAACTTGCCGATAACCTTTAGCGACAAGTCGAGCTTTATAGATGGTGACATTACCATCCGCGTCCGTCTTCTTCTTAAAGATCCATTTGTTTTCTATCGCTCGCCTATCATCGGGCAAGTCAGTCAAAGTCCACACTTTGTTTTCATACATGGATTCTATCTCGGACTTCATGGCTTCTAGCCATTTGTTGGAATCTGGGCCCGCCATCGCTTCTTCATAGTTCGAAGGTTCACTGTTGTCTAACAACATGATTTCCAGGACAGGGTTGCCGTACCACTCTGGTGCGGAACGTGTCCTAGTGGACCTACGAAGTTCAGTAGCAACTTGATCCGAAGTACCTTGATCATCATCATTAATTTCCTCTTCAGTTGGTCTAGGCATCACAGGAACATTTTCCTGAGCTGCACTACTATCCTGTTCAAGAGGTAGTACTTCATCGAGTTCTACTTTCCTCCCACTTACTTCTTTCGAGAGAAACTCTTTTTCCAGAAAGGATCCGTTCTTGGCAACAAAGATCTTGCCCTCGGATCTTAAGTAGAAGGTATACCCTACGGTCTCCTTAGGGTATCCTATGAAGACGCATTTTTCCGACTTGGGTTCGAGCTTTTCAGGTTGAAGTTTCTTGACATAAGCATCGCATCCCCAAACTTTTAGAAACGACAGCTTAGGTTTCTTCCCAAACCATAATTCATACGGTGTCGTCTCAACGGACTTAGACGGTGCCCTATTTAAAGTGAATGTAGCTGTCTCTAGAGCGTATCCCCAAAATGATAGCGGTAAATCAGTAAGAGACATCATAGACCGCACCATATCCAATAGAGTGCGATTACGACGTTCGGACACACCGTTACGCTGAGGTGTTCCAGGCGGCATGAGTTGTGAAACGATTCCACATTTTCTTAGGTGTGTACCAAATTTGTGACTTAAATATTCTCCTCCACGATCCGATCGTAAGAATTTTATCTTTCAGTCACGTTGATTCTCTACTTCATTCTGAAATTCCTTGAACCTTTCAAAGGTCTCAGACTTGTGTTTCATCAAGTAGACATACCCATATCTACTCAAGTCATCTGTGAGAGTGAGAACATAACGATATCCTCCGAGAGCCTCAACGCTCATTGGACCGCACACATCGGTATGTATGATTTCCAACAAGTTGGTTGCTCGCTCCATTGTTCCAGAGAATGGAGTCTTGGTCATCTTGCCCATGAGGCATGGTTCGCATGTGTCAAATGATTCATAATCAAGATACTCCAAAAGTCCATCAGCATGGAGCTTCTTCATGCGCTTGACACCAATGTGACCAAGGCGGCAGTGCCACAAGTATGTGGGACTATCGTTATCAACTTTACATCTTTTGGTATTCACGCTATGAACATGTGTAATACTACGCTCGAGATTCATTAAGAATAAACCATTGACCATCGGAGCATGACCATAAAACATATCTCTCATATAAATAGAACAACCATTATTCTCGGATTTAAATGAGTAGCCATCCCGTATTAAACGAGATCCAGATACAATATTCATGCTCAAACTTGGCACCAAATAACAATTATTAAGGTTTATAACTAATCCCGTAGGTAAATGAAGAGGTAGCGTGCCGACGGCGATCACATCGACTCTGGAACCATTCCCGACGCGCA
>LR880971.1:722080041-722102357 GCA_904067115.1 Aegilops sharonensis
TCATCACAACTTGGCCATATCACATCACATGTCAATTGCTGCAAAAACAAGTTAGACGTCCTCTAATTGTTGTTGCATCTTTTACGTGGCTGCAATTGGGTTCTAGCAAGAACGTTTTCTTACCTACGAATAACCACAACGTGATCTTGTCAACTTATATTTACCCTTCATAAGGACCCTTTTCATCGAATCCGCTCCAACTAAAGTAGGAGAGACAGACACCCGCCAGCCACCTTATGGAACTAGTGCATGTTAGTCGGTGGAACCGGTCTCACGTAAGCATACGTGTAAGGTTGGTCCGGGCCGCTTCATCCCAAAATACCGCGGAAGCAAGATAAGACTAGTAGCGGCAAGTAAGTTGACAAGATCCACGCCCACAACTAAATTGTGTTCTACTCGTGCAAAGAGAACTATGCATAGACCTAGCTCATGATGCCACTGTTGGGGAACGTTGCAGAAAATTAAAATTTTCCTACGGTTTCACCAAGATCTATCTATGAGTTCATCTAAGCAACGAGTCAAGAGAGAGAGTTTGCATCTACATACCACTTGTAGATCGAGTACGGAAGCGTTCGAGGGAGTGGTGATGATGGAGTCGTTCCCAACGTGATTCCGATCACCAATGACCAAGCGCTGAAAGGACAGCACCTCCGTGTTCAACACACGTACGGGACGATGGCGTCTCCTCCGTCTTGATCCAGCAAGGATGAAGGAGAGGTTGAGGAAGACAACTCCAATGGCAGCACGACGGCGTGGTGCAGTTGGTACGGCAGTTCTCCGAAAGGGCTTCGCCAAGCTCGCACGGAGAAAAGGAGGTGTTGGGGAGGGGAGGGGCTGCGCCTTCAATTGTGTATGCAGCCCTCCCCTCACCCCTCTATTTATAGGAGGAGAGGGCAAGGGGGGCCGGCCACCTAGGGGAAACCCTAGATGGGGCGGCGGCCAAAGGGGAGGAGGAGAGGGGTGGCTTGCCCCCCAAGCTAGGGGGGCGCCCCCTTTAGGGTTTCCCCTCCCCAAGCCCTAGCCGCATGGGACTAGGTGGGGAGGCACGCCCAGCCCACCAGGGGCTGGCTCCCTCTCCCACTCAGCCCATGTGGCCCCCCGGGAGGGGTGGCCCCTCCCGGTGGACCTCCGGAACCCTCCCAGTGGCCCCGGTACATTACCGGTATACCCCCGAAACTTTCCGGAGTCCGTTTAACCACTTTCCATATATAAATCTTTACCTCCGGACCATTCTAGAACTCCTCGTGATGTCCGGGATCTCATCCGGGACTCCGAACAACATTCGATAATCACATACTTGTCTTCCTAATAACCCTAGCGTCACCGAACCTTAAGTGTGTAGACCCTACGGGTTCGGGAGACATGCAGACATGACCGAGACGATCTCAGGTCAATAACCAACAGCGGGATCTGGATACCCATGTTGGCTCCCACATGTTCCTCGATGTTGTCATCGGATGAACCACGATGTCAAGGGTTCAAGTAACCCCGTATTCTATTCCCTTTGTCAGACGGTATGTTACTTGCCCGAGACTCGATCGTCGGTATCCCAATACCTCGTTCAGTCTCGTTACCGGCAAGTCACTTTACTCGTACCGTAATGCATGATCCCGTGACCAGACACTTGGTCACTTTGAGCTCATTATGATGATGCACTACCGAGTGGGCCCAGTGATACCTCTCCGTAACACGGAGTGACAAATCCCAGTCTCGATCCGCGTCAACCCAACAGATAGTTTCGGAGGTACCTGTAATGCACCTTTATAGTCACCCAGTTACGTTGTGACGTTTGATACACCCAAAGCACTCCTACGGTATCCGGGAGTTACACGATCTCATGGTCTAAGGAAGAGATACTTGACATTGGAGAAGCTCTAGCAAAACGAACTACACGATCTTGTGCTATGCTTAGGATTGGGTCTAGTCCATCACGTCATTCTCCTAATGACGTGATCCCGTCGTCAATGACATCTGATGTCCATAGTCAGGAAACCATGACTATCTGTTGACCAACGAGCTAGTCAACTAGAGGCTTACTAGGGACGTATTGTAGTCTATGTATTCACACGTGTATTATGATTTCCGGATAATACAGTTATAGCATGAATAAAAGACAATTATCATGAACAAGGAAATATAATAATAATGCTTTTATTATTGCCTCTAGGGCATATTTCCAACAGGGGATGCCCATGGCACCCCCAAGAAACCCAAGGACACCAAAAAGTCAAAGCTTGGGTATGCCCCGGAAGGCATCCCCTCTTTCGTCCACTTCCATCGGTAACTTTACTTGGAGCTATATTTTTATTCACCACATGATATGTGTTTTGCTTGGAGCGTCTTGTATGATTTGAGCCTTTGCTTTTTAGTTTACCACAATCATCCTTGCAGTACACACCTTTTGAGAGAGCGATACATGAATTGGAATTTGATAGAATACTTATTGTGCTTCACTTATATCTTTTGAGCTTTATAGTTTTTGCTCTAGTGCTTCACTTATATCTTTAAGAGCACGGTGGTAGATTTGTTTTATAGAAACTATTGATCTCTCATGCTTCACTTAGATTATTTTGGGAGTCTTAAATTGTCGGATTTCGGGTTCCGGCAAACCCTCTAGGTTCGAACTCTGGGGTGCACGCGGAGATCACACCTCCTACCTACCTACACCTCGTCGCCTCGCAAGGATCTAAACTACGCAAGGAGCAACACAAGAGACACAAGGTTTATACTGGTTCGGGCCACCATTGTGGTGTAATACCCTACTCCAGTGTGTGGTGTGGTGGATTTCCTCTGGGGCTGATGATGAACAGTACAAGGAAGAACAACCTCGCGAGGGTCTGTTCTTGGCAGGTGCGATGAGCTGCTTGGGGGAGCTCAGTCGCTTCTCTCTCTCTCGTTTGTTCACTTGCTACCTTTCTGAATGCCTCTACCCTGTGGGTGGCTAATCCTATTTATAGGCAGAGGCCCTGGGCCTCTTCCCAAATATTGAGAGGGAAGGGCGCCAACAATTGGCCATTTTGAAGGGGAACATCTAGTACACTTATCCTGACTAAAGTCGGTCCTCGCCTGCCAAAGGCTCTGACGATGACGCCGGCTTGGGCTCCACGATGACCTCCTTCCTGCTGTTGTGTTGGTCTTGGTCTTGTTGCACCGAAATGGTTGCCTTTGCTTGATACTCTCGCCTGCGCTTGCCTCCTTTGCACCAAAGAGAAAATGAGGACACTGCGCGGGCTGGCGCCCGCCTGGCGCCCTTGGTCATCATGGCTTGCGTCATGGGCACCTCGTGAGGTACCACGCCTTGATCTCTCCGCCTCCTCGCGAGCCAGCCTGACGAGGCCGTGCCTGAGGAAGCTTCCTATCGTCCGCCCCGCGAGGCTTGGCCCCTCGCGAGGGTCTTGAGCTTGTGTTGATGAAGATGGGCCGTGCTGGGCCATCCCTTGAGCCACGCCGCAGGCCGCAGGCAGGCAAGTTTGGGTACCCCCGTTCCCAGAACGCCGACAGTAGCCCCCGGGCCCAAGGCGCGCCTGGACTTGGCTCAGCAGAGAAGCGAAGGGGCAAGTGCGAAGCGCTGCGGGCCCTAACAGCCTGCGGCCTTGGGCGCCGCATGGCGGTTGATTGGACGTGGGCGTCCCTGTTCCCCCACGCCTCCTTATTTTGCGCCCAGCTAGGCGGACCCGTGGTTGCACACAGTCATCCCTCTTCTCGTCGCTCGAGCGTCTCCTGCTCTTCCTTCTCTCGAGCTCCAGTCTCTGCTTCCAATCTGATCCAAATCCTCCCCCTTCCTGCTGCCATGGCTCCGACGAAGAAGGGGAAAGGGAAAAATACTGTGCCTCCGCCTCGCTCGCCGTCGCCGACGTCTCCTGCTGTCGATCGATCGATCATACTCAACCGGGAAGTCTTGGACAAGGTCAGCTCTGCCATCGCCACCATCTTCAACGAGTGCGGGAGGACGACGGTCTGGCCCGCATCTCACTTCTCCATTGACAGAATAGTCACCGAGGTCCGGTATTTCGCTGACGCCCTGTGGGCGGGACTGGTTCCCCCCTTTTCCAATTTCTTCAACGCTGTGCTTTCCCATTACCAGATCCACATGATGCATTTGGGTCCCGAATCCATTACTCTTCTTGCCGTTTTCGCTTTCGTCTGCGAGGCGATGATGGGCATTCCTCCCTAAGTTGCCTTGCTGCGCCACTTCTTCTCTTTGCGCCTCAGCGACCCTACCCAATGCTCAGGGTGCGTGAGCTTCATTGCCGCACCAGAAACAGCGGCTTCAGGAATTGATTTCAACCTTCCTCCGCCCGTGCCTGGGTTTCGCGGGCGGCGACTGTATGTGGATGTCGGGGTGCCCAGCCCCCTGCTTTCGTAGCCAACGTTACCCGCTGTCCCCAATTCGGGCTGGGGCCAGGAGACGCTCACGAGCCCCCGGCTCGTCTTCGTCTGGCATCGCTTCGCGTTCTTGAGGGCGCTCGGCATGACGGCGCCCAAGGTGGTGAAGGAGTTCCTACTATGCCTCATTGCCCCTCTCCAGCGCCATTCCCGCCGGATGTGGGCCTTCAGCGGGCGTGAAGACCGCATGAGGCTCCAGGAGGAGGACCTGACGCCTGAAGTGTTGAGGAAGGTTCTCATGATCCTGACTGGGGACCCTTCCCCTGGTAGCATCCGGCAAGGGGGTGCCCTGCTGTACCTTTGCTCGAATAGGGGTGATTTCGTGAAGCAGATGCCCAGCTTCGACGAATGGGGGCTGCGCCCTGCAGTCCTCATGGGACCTCATGAGAACCCAGTTGTGGTGGTTGCCCTTCCGGTTGCCCGCGGTGGTCCTTCCTCGAGTGGCGGATCAAGGAGGCAAGGGCCACCGGGGGCTGAGGGGGCCCCTGCAGGGATGACGACTCCAGGCGGCACCTCTGGGGCGGCAGCCCCCATGGCCCACCCTGCGGCGGCTGAAGGCACTGAGCCGCGGCCCGCGGCTCCCGTGGCTGAGGCCCCGGCCACCCTCTTGGCGAGGTGACTGGCGGCGTGCACCAGGACGACGCCCCTGACGCTGGTTCCCTTGGTGCTTCTTCCTCGTCACAGGCTGACCCTTGCGCCGAGCTTCTGGGCCGCTTCCGCGTGGACTTCGAGGCTCTCCGAAAGAGAAAGGAGGCCTTGGGTGATGATTATCCCTGCCGCCTACTGAAGCGCAGGAAGTATTTCGCCATTGATGAGTAAGCCTTCTCCTTTCTTAGTTCCTTACTTTTCTGTTGCTTCGGTTGATCTCTGTTCTGCAGGGCCCTTCCTGCCGAGCTCGCAAAGATGGCTGAGGAGCCATCCCCCCAGGCCTCACCCTCTCCACCGTCCCCAAGCGCTCCTAGCTCAAGCACTGCCCTCGTGGTGAGGCCGGTTGGAGAGGTGAGCCATCCTGTTGTGCATCATGGCTTTGCGCTCCTCACGACCCTCCTTCACGAGCCTTCCCGGGGTATAGCCAGCATGCCTTGGGATTTTCGATTGGTCGTGGGCGACGATTGGCTGAGGTCGGCCCTGCGTTCTTCACTTGAGGATGAGCCGGCTCCAGGCCGGCCTTCTGGCGGGGCGTGCCCGGCCATCGCGAGGGCGCCAGGCCCCAGCCCCCTGCCCAGAGGGGGAGTGCTGATTCGTGCCCCCCCCCCCCCGCGCGCACACCTAGGGCGGGAGACGACGCGGAAGACATGCTCGAGCGCGCCCGGGAGCGCTGCGCTCTTCGCCAAGGGTTTCTCCAGAGGGCGGCTGACGCAGTGAGCCAGCTTGATGTAGAGCTCGCTGACAAAGACGCGCGCCTTGAGGCTGAGGGCCTGCGTCTAGCTGAAGAGAGGCACAAGCTGAAGGTAGCCGTTGCCCTTGCGCACCACCAGCGTGACCTCGACAATGAGAAAGCCGAGGCATCGCTGGCGGCTTCTCGGGAGGCCCGTTCCCGGGCCGTCGAGGAGGCCCGAGAGGCTGCCCGGCGGCGCGAGGCGGCGGAGGAGCGGGCGCGGGAACTCCAGGCCTGGTGCAATTCCCTGGAGCAGCAGGTGGAGCTGCGTGAGACGGCCCTTGCGTCGATGAAGGGGGCTTCGGTCGACCAGGCAGAGCTCCAGAGACGTGAGGAGGCACTGACGCTGGAAACTGCCAAGCGCGCCCGTGACCTTGAGCAGCTGGAGACGAGAGAGCGCTTGGTGGTGCAGGCGGAGGACGATGTAGCTGCGCGGGAGGTCCGAGTCCTGGAAGAGGTTGATCGCCGGGTGGCGGCGGCCCGCTTGAACCTCGAGCGCGAGTTCGAGGAGAGGCTGGGGTTGATCAGGGCCGAAGCGGAAGGCAGGACCGCCGCCCTGAGGGCCAAGCTGGATGAAGCGACGCGGCGGGCTGATGCTTCCCGGGCTGCCCTTGGCGCGGCACAGGAGGAGCAGACTTCCTCCCGCGCTGAGGCGCTTCTTCTCCGTCAACGGGTGGACGAGGCTGAGGCCGTTGCGCGGCAGAACGAGGACGAGATACGCCAGCGGCGGGTCCTGGAGCACGAGCATGGCCCCATGCTCTCCACGCTCCGGGAAAGAGCTAACACGGCCTTGGGCAACATCTGTGAGGCAGCCGTTGGGGAGCCTCACGCGGTTAACTATGCTGGTAACCTCCAGTTCTTCACTGATGTGGTGACGCAGCTGGAGGCGCGGTCGGGTAGGGCCAACAGGTTGGTGGAGGAGAGGAGCCGTGCCCTGCTCGGGCGCGCCATTTCTCGCGTCTTCAGCAATCTTCGGAACATGGATCCCAACTTTGACTTTGATGCCGCCATCGCCCCGGTTCCCCAGGCCATCTGGGACGACCTGGCGCATTGGGTGGAAGACAACGTGGATGCCCTAGTCAGGGCCTTCGCTACTGATAACGACGGCGTGGTCGTGGCTGCTGATGAAGGCGGCATGGTGAACGGCCTTGGCGCCGCTGACGGCGACGCGGGGGGCGATGGCGAGGCCAGCGACGCCAGCGACGATTCAGGAGGTGCCCTTGAGGATTCATTGGGGGATTTATCCGACTGACCGCGTGTTGTTCCTGCTTTCTTACCCTGCGCAGATAGAGTTCGGGCTTTGCCCTGAAGGTTGTAAGAGCATTTTGGGAGGGGGAGCCCCTCATGTAAAAACTTGCATTTAGCGTATTAGTAGATGCGATATCACCCGTACGCCTGCGCCAAGTGACTGGCTTTGCGACGAGCTGGCTGGCTTGTTTACCTTCGACCCGCGTGGGCCCCGAGATAGCCTGCGGAGGGCTGTGGTGACGGCAGTCCGGGCTGCACGCAAGCTAGGCCTGGCCCGGCTCGCGAGGGGCTCACGAGGGGAGGCAGCTGAGGTAAAGTGGTAACCAGAATGCGAGAGATTGCTCGAACGAGACTAAACACCCCTTCCCCGAACACACACAAATCTCAAGCTCAAATCCAACCGAGGGGAAAAGCGACAGCCAAAGGGGAAAAGCAAGGAAAAGCAGAAAAGGCCGCGTCCGGCACCTAGTCTAGTCTTGGACGTATTCTCACCAGCGCGGAGCTAAGTGCTGCCACTGGGCGTGGGAGGGAGCCTCAGGGCCTGAGGTCGGCACCCCTGAGACTCCGGGGCGTGTACAGCCCCACTCATTATTACGTGAGAGTGTCACGGGGCGGCGAGCTTCACAGGCACTAGGCCTTCTTCATAGGTACTGGCCTTGCTTCATATCACCAGACGAGGGCCCCGCCTTGCACCACACTCTAGTGCCATCGACGACGGCCGGAGACCGAGGACGCCGCCGATGGGGTAGAGCGGTCGCCAGGGTTCCCCCGACGACCACGGGTCCTCTGCCGGGGGCAGGCCCTGAGGCACCTCCCCAGCAGAGGGCCTACCTCCTGAGGACGCCTTGCTCCGAACGCCGCGGTAGTGATGCTGGATCTCAGCCCCTCTCCTGCAGCCCCCGGCGCCCTCCTCCTAAGGGGTAGGAGACTGCGGGATTGGGGCAGCCGTCCGCTGCGACGACCTGTACCTCCTGCGATCCATGGTTAGCATATGCCTGCTCCTGAGGAATTAGCGGTACCCGATAATCGCTGCCTCCAGCGCGGTCGACGGGGCTTTCCCGGGGCTCCTGGAAGAGCTCAGCTTCGGGTGCCTCGTCCCCCCAGCTTGGGCCGAGGAGCGAGCCATGTTCGTCCTCCTGCGCGTGCCCTTGATCCATCATGTGGGGCACATACTCTTCCGGGGCCGCCGCCCCGAATGCTTCACCGTAGTGCCCCGTGTGCCACGCAGCCCTGCTTGAGGTGCCCACCTGGGGATGATAGCGCGGCGGCCCACTGAGGCCGTGGGCTGTGGCGAGTCCTCCTTCGCTGGCCGGGGGCGGAGGCAGCGCCGCTGTTAGCCCGGTGCTGACGGCCTGGTTGACGTTGGAGTGGCCTTGGAGTCTGCTTGGAGCTGTGCGGGCGTGCATGGGGCCTCCGCGTGGTCCGCCCTGGACTTGAGGCGGCAGTTGGGTGCATAAGGGGTGAGCCCCCGATGCGGCGAAGCCCAGGAGCTCCGCCACCCGCTCTAGCAGCACGTCGCGGCGCCCTCCAGTAGCCTGCACTGCAGTAGCTCTCGGGCCATCGTGAGCGCGGCCCTTGAGTTCGCCTGCTCCCGTCGGGTGTACGGCTCCGTGGCCGCGGCGTGGTTCGAGGCCCTCGCCGCCGATCGCGCCTGCCGCGGCGTGAGAGCTGACGTTGCTTGACCGCGTCACCCGCGGCCCGCAGCGCCCTACGGACCGCGGGCTGCCTGGGGCATGGGGTTGAGGTCGCCCGGGGCAAGCGGCTCCGCGTGGGCGGGCCAGGCCGCCCAGGGATCAGGGTTGCCCGTTGGGTCGCCGGACATGATGACGACGATGCGACGGGGAGCGAGGCTGCAGAAGGCGGATTCCGGCGCACCCCTACCTGGCACGTCCCCAAATGTCAGATTTCGGGTTCCGGCAAACCCTCTAGGTTCGAACTCTGGGGTGCAGGCGGAGATCACACCTCCTACCTATCTACACCTCGTCGCCTCGCAAGGATCTAAACAACGGAAAGAGCAACACAAGAGACACAAGGTTTATACTGGTTCAGGCCACCATTGTGGTGTAATACCCTACTCCAGTGTGTGGTGTGGTGGATTGCCTCTGGGGCTGATGATGAACAGTACAAGGAAGAACAGCCTCGCGAGGGTCTGTTCTTGGCAGGTGCGATGAGCTGCTTGGGGGAGCTCAGTCGCTTCTCTCTCTCTCTCTCATTTGTTCACTTGCTACCTTTCTGAATGCCTCTACCCTGTGGGTGGCTAGTCCTATTTATAGGCAGAGGCCCTAGGCCTCTTCCCAAATATTGAGCGGGAAGGGCGCCAACAATTGGCCATTTTGAAGGGAAACATCTAGTACACTTATCCTGACTAAAGTCGGTCCTCGCCTGCCAAAGGCTCTGACGATGACGCCGGCTTGGGCTCCACGATGACCTCCTTCCTGCTGTTGTGTTGGTCTTGGTCTTGTTGCACCGAAATGGTTGCCTTTGCTTGATACTCTCGCCTGCGCTTGCCTCCTTTGCACCAAAGAGGAAATGAGGACACTGCGCAGGCTGGCGCCCGCCTGGAGACCTTGGTCGTCATGGCTTGCGTCATGGGCACCTCATGAGGTACCCCGCCTTGATCTCTCCGCCTCCTCGCGAGCCAGCCTGACGAGGCCGTGCCTGAGGAAGCTTCCTGTCGTCCGCCCCGCGAGGCTTGGCCCCTCGCGAGGGTCTTGAGCTTGTGTTGATGAAGATGGGCCGTGCTGGGCCACCCCTTGAGCCACGCCGCAGGCCGCAGGCAGGCAAGTCTGGGTACCCCCGTTCGGAGAACGCCGACATAAATAGCATGGTAATTTGCTTGATAATAATAATATGCTTGGTATTCAAGATTTGTAGAAGTTTCTTTTGAGTGCGTTGAATACTAAGAAAAGTTTGATGCTTGATAATTGTTTTGAGATATGAAGATGGTGATATTAGAGTCATGCTAGTTGAGTAGTTGTGAATTTGAAGAATACTTGTGTTAAAGTTTGTGATTCCCGTAGCATGCACGTATGGTGAACCGTTATGTGATGAAGTCGGAGCATGATTTATTTATTGATTGTCTTCCCTATGAGTGGCAGTCAGGGATGAGTGATGGTCTTTTCCTACCAATCTATCCCCCTAGGAGCATGCGCGTAATACTTTGTTTTGATAACTTGTAGACTTTTGCAATAAGACATGAGTTCTTTATGACTAATGTTGAGTGCATGGATTATACACACTTTTCTTCCTACCACCATTGCTAGCCTCTCTAATACCGCACACTTTTCGCTGGTATCATACACCCACCATATACTTTCCTCAAAACAGCCACCATACCTACATATCATGGAATTTCCATAGCCATTCCGAGATATATTGCCATGCAAATTTCCACCATTCCATTTATTATGACACGCTCCATCATTGTCATATTGCTAGCATGATCATGTAGTTGACATCGTATTTGTGGCAAAGCCACCATTCATAATTCTTTCATACATGTCACTCTTGATTCATTGCATATCCCGGTACACCGCCGGAGGCATCCATATAGAGTCATAGCTTGTTCTAAGTATCGAGTTGTAATTGTTGAGTTGTAAGAAAATAGAAGTGTGATGATCATCATTTTTAGGGCATTGTTCCAAGTGAGGAAAGGATGATGGAGACTATGATTCCCCCACAAGCCGGGATGAGACTCCGGACGAAAAAAAAGAAGCGATAAAAAAAAGAAAAGGCCCAAATAAAAAAAATGAGAGAAAAAGAGAGAAGGGACAATGTTACTATCCTTTTACCACACTTGTGATTCAAAGTAGCACCAAGATCTTCATGATAGAGAGTCTCTCATTTTGTCACTTTCATATACTAGTGGGAATTTTACATTATAGAACTTGGCTTGTATATTCCAATGATGGGCTTCCTCAAAATGCCCTAGGTCTTCGTGAGCAAGCAAGTTGGATGCACACCCACTTAGTTTCTTTTGTTGAGCTTTCATATACTTATAGCTCTAGTGCATCCGTTGCATGGCAATCCCTACTCACTCACATTTATATCTATTGATGGGCATCTCCATAGCCCGTTGATACGCCTAGTTGATGTGAGACTATCTTCCCTCTTTTTGTCTTCTCCACAACCACCATTCTATTCCGCATATAGTGATATATCCATGGCTCACGCTCATGTATTGCGTGAAGATTGAAAAAGTTTTGAGAATGTCAAAAGTATGAAACAATTGCTTGGCTTGTCATTGGGGTTGTGCATGATTTAAATACTTTGTGTGGGGAAGATAGAGCATAGCCAGACTATATGATTTTGTAGGGATAACTTTCTTTGGCCATGTTATTTTGAGAAGACATGATTGCTTAGTTAGTATGCTTGAAGTATTATTATTTTTATGTCAATATGAACTTTTGTCTTGAAACTTTCGGATCTGAATATTCATACCACAATTAAGAAGAACTACATTGAAATTATGCCAAGTAGCACTCCGCATCAAAAATTCTCTTTTTATCATTTACATACTCGAGGACGAGCAAGAATTAAGCTTGGGGATGCCTCATACATCTCCAATGTATCTATAATTTTTTATTGCTCCATGCTATATTATCTACTGTTATGGACCATATTGGGCTTTATTTTCCACTTTTATATTACCTTGGGGACAAACCTATTAACCGGAGGCCCAGCCGAAGAATTGCTGTTTTTTGCCTATTTCAGTGTTTCGAAGAAACGGAATATCAAACGGAGTCCAAACGGAATGAAACCTTCGGGAACGTGACTTTCTCACCGAACATGATCCAGGAGACTTGGACCCTACGTCAAGGAAGCCACGAGGTGGGCACGAGGTAGGGGGCGCGCCCTACCCCCCAGGCACGCGCCCCACCCTCGTGGGCCCCATGAAGCTCCACCGACGTACTCCTTCCTCCTATATATACCTACGTAACCCCAAACGATCAGATACAGAGCCAAAAACCTAATTCCACCGCCGCAACTTTCTGTATCCATGAGTTCCCATCTTGGGGCCTATTCCGGAGCTCCGCCGGAGGAGGAACCCACCACGGAGGGCTTCTAAATCATCACCATAGCCTCTCGATGAAGTGTGAGTAGTTTACCTCAGACCTTCGGTTCCATAGTTAGTAGCTAGATGGCTTCTTCTCTCTTTTTGGATCTCAATACAATGTTCTCCCCCTCTCTCGTGGAGATCTATTCGATGTAATCTTCTTTTTGCGGTGTGTTTGTTGAGACCGATGAATTGTGGGTTTATGATCCAGATTATCTATGAAAAATATTTGAATCTTCTCTGAATTCTTTTATGTATGATTGGTTATCTTTGCAAGTCTCTTTGAATTATCAGTTTGGTTTGGCCTACTAGATTGGTTTTTCTTGCAATGGGAGAAGTGCTTAGCTTTGGGTTCAATCTTGCAGTGTCCTTTCCCAGTGACAGTAGGGGTAGGAAGGCACGTATTGTATTGTTGCCATCGAGGATAACTAGATGGGGTTTTTATCATATTGCATGAATTTATCCCTCTACATCATCTTGCTTAAGGCGTTACTCTGTTTTCTTGAACTTAATACTCTAGATGCATGCTAGATAGTGGTCGATGAGTGGAGTAATAGTAGTAGATGCAGGCAGGAGTCGGTCTACTTGTCTCGGACGTGATTCTTATATACATGATCATACCTAGATATTATCATAACTATACCCAATTCTGTCAATTGCTCAACAGTAATTTGTTCACCCACCGTAGAATACTTATGCTCTTGAGAGAAGCCACTAGTGAAATCTATGGCCCCCGGGTCTATACTCATCATATCAATCTTCCATCACTTTATTATTGCTTTGTTTTTTTACTTTGCCTTTTATTTTACATTGCATCTTTATACCAAAAATACCAACAATATTATCTCTATCAGATCTCACTCTCGTAAGTGACCGTGAAGGGATTGACAACCCATAATCGCGTTGGTTGCGTTGAGTTATTTTGTTTTGTGTAGGTACGAGGGACTCGAGCGTAGTCTCCTACTGGATTGATACCTTGTATCTCAAAAACTGAGGGAAATACTTACGCTACTGTGCTGCATCACCTTTCCTCTTCAAGGAAATCCAACGCAAGATCAAGAGGTAGCAGGTGTCTGCGTAAGTGTTTGTCTTTTCTTGTGTTTTCTTTTTCTCTTTTTGCAAACTCCTTCTGAGTTCTTGTTTTCTTGTTTGCACAGGGCCCCGCTCTCTCTTGAGCGGGCGGCCTCTGGCTCTGTGATCGAGATGGCGGGGAGCTCTACCAATACCCGCCGCGTAGACCCGCTCGCCGACCTCCAGGAGGCGATGGAGAGGAACGCGCAGGAGACGCACGAGGAGCGGGAGGAAGAGGAGCGGTAGAGGAAGGCGGCCAAGGCGGCCAGGAGGAGGCGGACGCGGCGGCCAAGGCCCAAGCCAACACCGCGGCTAAGGCCCTGGCAAACGCCGCGACCAAGGCCCAGGTGGATGCGGCCGCCAAGGCGCAAGCGGAGGACGCCGCACGCAGCCAGACTCCACAGTTATCGTCACCCTGCGCTCCGCGCAGCCGGTGCCAGAGATCCTGGCGCCGACTGGAGGAGCCGGCGATGAACAGCCGGTGATGGAGAGGGAAGAGGGCAACACCGTCATCTTGAAGACAGAGGTGTTCCAGCAAGCGCTGACTGCTGAGGCCCAGGACAGCTGGCCTGACGTGCCACCGATGCCTCAAGTCGGTGGCGAGCTGGTGGTGGGGGCGACCTCTGAGGCTCGCACCCCGGTGCACTGTCGTGCGGCGATTTCGGCGCCACGACCGCAGGAGATCGGGGCCTCAAGCTCGCCGGCCCCTGAAACAGAGGCCACCAGCACCGCCCCACGAGAGTGGACGTCTGGGGGTGGGAAGAGTGTCCAGAACAAGGCCGAGCATGAGGTCCAGTCCCTGCTTCAGGCCCAAGGCACCGCCCTCCAGCAGTACACGAAGACGTTCTTGGCGTCGCGAGCCGCCGTCCGGGTATGTACTTTATGCTTTATTTTTTATCTTTGTAATCTTCCGTGGGGGTGCGCCAGCGCACCCACTGGGTGTAGCCCCCGAGTTCCGAGCCGGCTGCTGAGCAGGCGGCTCGAAACTTAAAGGTAAGTTCTGAGTACTAACCCTTTCTTTCCTTTTGTTGTCTCTGTTGCAGGAATACCACAACATCCGCACGGCCACCTTCAACTGCCAGGTCCAGGAGCTGGCCAAGCGGACCGCTAACTTGTCCGAGAGCCGGAGTGAGTCCTCTTCTTTTCTCTCTTGCGGGGGTGCGTCAGCGCACCCGCTGGGTGTAGCCCCCGAGATTCTGGCCGGCTGCTGAGCAGTCGGACCGGATCTCCCGGCAACCGCTTTCTTCCTTGTTGGTTTGTTGATTGCTTTTTTTCTTTCTTGTCCTTGCAGGGGCCAATGCTGACCTGCAGCAGCGACTGGGCGAGGCCCAAACCGTGCTGCGCGCCAAGGAGGAGGAGTGCCGCAAGGCGGCCGAGGAGCACGAATGCCTGGTCAAGAAGTTAGCGGACTAGGCGGCCCATCACAAGGTGGCCCTCCAGGCGGCAAAGGACAGCGAGACCAGCCTCCTGGCCGAGTTCGAAACCGAGCGCTCGGCCTGGGCCGAGACGGAGAAGGCGCTGAACAACGGCTATGGCTAGATCGAGGAAATGCTCGACGGTGAGTTGTCTTCTTCTTTCCTTCATCTGCCGAATGTTTATACGATCTAGCTTCCGGCTTCTTATTTCCTTTTCCTTCTTGCCCAGAGTACTTCCCCGGTTGTGCCGTTGCCGCCAACCAAGCCATCGAAGCTCGCAATGATGAGCGAAGGCAGGCTGGCGCAAAGATTGCGGCCAACGCCCCGCGGTCCCTTGGCGAGCAGCTTTTCTCCATCCAGGCTCGTCTCTAGTCGGCCCACCGGATGCTCCGCCGGCTGCAGCGTGTCGGAGCCCAGGTAATTTCCACCCATTGGCCAGACATGCAAGCTCCACGCACCCCCAGCCGAACCGTCGACTGGTTGGAGGTGGCTGTCGGCCGCTTCGAGGCGTGGAAGGGCTCCTCAGCCCGGGCAGGCGTGCGGCAGGCCTTGGAGTTTGTGAAGGAGTGGTATCCAGGGCTAAGCCTAGACCAGTTGGCCACGTTCCTGCAGGAGGCCACTTCGGAGTTGGTGGCAATGAGGCATGAGCTTACTTAGCGCGCGGCGGCAATCACCGAGTACATCGAGACCAGCTTCTTCATCCCTGAACTGAACGAGGAGGGTGCCGAGGCGCCGCCCAACTGGTTTGGGCTGAACCCGGAGGACAGCAAGGACTTGGCGGAGGAGATCGCCTCTAGTGATGAAGGCGAGGGCGAGGACGGTGAAGATGACGCATCAGAGGACGGAACGGACGGCCAGCCTCAGCTCGATCGCGCCTCAAGCAATGAGTGCGCGAGTGCGTCGACTGCTGCTGAAGCCAGCCAAGCCGAGACTCACCAGTCGGCCCCTCCACCAGCCGGCACACCGACTCCACGAGCCTGCCGGACCTGCCTGCTGCTCCCTTGGCCTAGGCGGCCAATTTATCTTATTTTTTCCTTCTTGGTAGTCTCTTCAAACAAAACTTCGTTGAATGCTAGCCAAGGGCCTTTTGACATGTAAATAATATTCCGAACGAGTTGTGCTTCGTCGATTTCCTACTTGTGTTGCTTTCTGTTCTTTGCCTTTTTCCTTTTCCGCCCTTCCTTGACAGCTGTCTTGCCCGCCAGACAGCCGTTCTACGGACTGTGGCTGGGTCAAGCACTTAGTCATTTTGGGAGGGCAAGTACTTTGGCCGACTGGAACGCAACAAGCTAAGTAAAAAAACCGGCCAGCCAGCTGCTCAGCAGCCGGTCGGCGAGGCTCGGAGCCGGCTTGGCCTATGTGAGTGCTTTGGTCCTTAGCCATTTTTCATGTGGGCATCATTTCTTGCCTTTAGCTCTTGCCAGCCGGACAGTCGCTCTGCGAACTGCGGCTTGTGGAAAGAGAGGGCTTAGATGCCGACACATTACTTGTCCGACTGCAGGTAGCACCGACATAGTACAAGGCGGCAAGCCCCCAGGCCAACTGGTCAAACCCGGTGCCAGGCAGAAGAATGAAATAACACATTGATAGGCATAAAAACTTATCATATAGATAAAAAGGGTAGTCCCCCAGTGCTCCTCGAGGGACCCGATGTCTTTGCACTTAATACAAAAGGTAGCGTGGTACATACTGCATTCAACTGTAAAATCTTTGAAGGAGATTTGCATTCCATGGGCGCTCTGTCTCCTTGCGGGACTCGTCCCTCTTGCGTGCCCTGGGCTTCTGTGCATCGATCAGGTAGTAGGAGTCGTTGCCCAATGCTTTGCTGATGACGAAGGGGCCTTCCCAAGGGGCCGAGAGCTTGTGCTGGCCGGCTGTCGCTGGATCAGTCGGAGCACAAGGTCGCCCTCTTGGAAGGATCTTGGCTTGACCTTCCAACTGTGGTAAAGGCGCAGACTCTGCTAGTAGATGGCGGACCGGCTGAGTGCTAACAGCCGGCCCTCTTCCAGCTGATCAACACCGTCTTCTCATGCTTCCTTCTCCTCCGCCTCCGTGTACATGGTGACGCGAGGTGAGTCAAACTCGATGTCAGTTGGGATGAGAGCCTTGGCCCCTGCTACCTCTTGAGCACTGCGTTGGTTTTCCCTTGAAGAGGAAAGGGTGATGCAGTAAAGTAGCGTAAGTATTTCCCTCAGTTTTTGAGAACCAAGGTATCAATCCAGTAGGAGACCACGCACGAGTCCCTCACACCTACACAAACAAATAAGAACCTCGCAACCAACGCGATAAAGGGGTTGTCAATCCCTCAACGGTCACTTACGAGATTGAGATCTAATAGATATGATAAGATAATATTTTTGGTATTTTTATGGTAAAGAGTAAATAAAGATGCAAAGTAAAATAAACGGCAATAAAAATAGCTAAGTGTTGGAAGATTAATATGATGGATAATAGACCCGGGGGCCTTAGGTTTCACTAGTGGCTTCTCTCAAGAGCATAAGTATTACGGTGGGTGAACAAATTACTGTTGAGCAATTGAGAGAATTGAGCATAGTTATGAGAATATCTAGGTATGGTCATGTATATAGGCATCACGTCCGTGACAAGTAGACCGACTCCTGCTTGCATCTACTACTATTACTCCACACATCGACCGCTATCCAGCATGCATCTAGAGTATTAAGTTCATAAGAACAAAGTAACGCTTTAAGTAAGATGACATGATGTAGAGGGATAAAATCATGCAATATGATATAAACCCCATCTTGTTATCCTCGATGGCAACAATACAATACGTGCCTTGCTGCCCCTGCTGTCACTGGGAAAGGACACCGCAAGATTGAACCCAAAGCTAAGCACTTCTCCCATTGCAAGAACGATCAATCTAGTAGGCCAAACCAAACTGATAATTCGAAGAGTCTTGCAAAGATAACCAATCATACATAAAAGGATTCAGAGAAGATTCAAATATTTTTCATAGATAAACTTGATCATAAACCCACAATTCATCAGTCTCAACAAACACACCGTAAAAGAAGATTACATCGAATAGATCTCCACGAGAATCGTGGAGAACTTTGTATTGAGATCCAGAGATAGAGAAGAAGCCATCTAGCTAATAACTATGGACCTGAAGGTCTGAGGTAAACTACTCACACATCATCGGAGAGGCTATGGTGTTGATGTAGAAGCCCTCCGTGATCAATGCCCCCTTCGATGGAGCGCCGGAAAAGGCACCAAGATGGGATCTCACGGGTACAGAAGGTTGCGGCGGTGGAATTAGGTTTTTGGCTCCATATCTGGTAGTTTGGGGGTACGTAGGTATATATAGGAGGAAGAAGTATGTAGGCGGAGCAACATGGGCCCCAAGAGGGTGGAGGGCACGCCCAGGGGGGGTAGGCGCGCCCCCCTGCCTCATGCTCTCCTGGTTGCTTTCTTGACATGGACTCCAAGTCCTCTGGATCACGTTTGTTCCAAAAATCACGTTCCCGAAGGTTTCATTCCGTTTGGACTCCATTTGATATTCTTTTTCTGCGAAACACTCAAATAGGCAAAAAAATAGCAATTTGGGCTGGGCCTCTGGTTAATAGGTTAGTCCCAAAAATAATACAAAAGTGTATAACAAAGCCCATTAATCACCCAAAACAGAATATAATATAGCATGAAGCAATAAAAAATTATAGATACGTTGGAGACGTATCAGCCCCATACACAAGGAAGAAAGGAGTGAAGCCGGTTGACTTGTTCGGAGTGGTACGCAGGCTCTAGAGGACAGCCGGAAACTCATCAATCCAGCAGCCGGCCGAACGTTCCAGAGGCTCAACTAGTCGGGGCTTGATGCCGGAGAGGATGAGGCCGTTTGCTCGCTCGACTTGGACGTTTGACTGCAGATGGGCAACGGACGCTAAGTCCAGTCGGATGCCCTGCGTCGCGCAAAAACGGGCCAATGCTCCTTTGGAAAAATTTGTGCCGTTGTCGGTGATGATGTTGTGTGGTACACCGTACCGGACGGTGATGTCTGCAATGAAGGTCACATCAGTCGGACCATTCAACTTTTTGATTGGCTTTGCTTCGATCCACTTGGTGAATTTATCCACGGTGACAAGCAAATGAGTCATGACGCCGCGTGCTGGTTTGAATGGTCCCACCATGTCCAGCCCCCAGACGGCAAAAGGCTAGGTAAGGGGGATGGTCTTGAGTGCAGAAGCCGACAGATGTTGCTTGGAGCTGAATTTCTGGCATCCCATGCAATGCTTGACCTGATCCTTGGCATCCTCCAAAGTAGTCAGCCTGAAGAAACCATGGCGGAAGGCTTTGGCGGCAAGGGATCTGGAGGCCGCGTCGTGACCACACTCGCCTTGGTGGATATCTTTGAGGATTGCCTTGCCTTTCTCTAGTTCTACGCAGCGCTGGAAGACCCCGGTCACGCTGCGTCTGACAAGCTCTCTGTTTACTTCGTGTAGGCTCCTGCTCGGCGCTGCACTTGCGGGCCGAGATCTCACCAGTCGGCAGCTCTCTGTTCACCAGAAAGTTGAGGATGGGCTGCGCCCATGATGGTGCTTGGATTTCATCCACTGTCATTACGACCACTTCAACTAGGGCGGTTGGGTTGGGAGGCGGCGGGGTGGGGTCAGCTGCTGCTTGCTGTGCGGTTGAAGTCCCCGGGCCGACTGCTGCAGCCCCCGACCGGGTTCTAAAGTCCCCGGGCCGGGTGCAACTGCTGTAGTCCCCGAGCCGCCTTCCGAAGTCCCCGGGTCGGCTGCTGCAACCCCCGGGCCGGGTTCTGAAGTCCCTGGGCCGGGTGTGACTGCCGTATTTCCCGAGCCGCCTACTGAAGTCCCCGGGCCGGCTGCTGCAGCCCCGGAGTCGGATCCGACTGTTCCGGGAGCAGCCGCATGAAGATGGACTCTAATTCCAACAAAGGCTTGATAGACGGCTTGAGGAGGCGCTGAAGGGAGACGCCAGCTGGTATGGCTTGCCGGGTGGAGCCTATCCGTGCCAAGGCATCTGCTGGCTCGTTGTCATTCCGTGGCACGTGAAGGAACTCACACCCTTCAAAGTATCCGCTGAGTTGCTGGACGAGGAAATGGTAGCTCACCATGTTTGCGTCCTTGGCGTCCCAGTCGCCAGATGACTGTTGGACCACCAAGTCTGAGTCGCTGTAGCGCAGGATCAGGTGGATGCCAAGCTCTTTGGCCAGCCAGAGTCCATGTACGAGCGCCTCATACTCGGCCACGTTGTTGGAGGCGGTGAAGTGGATTTGCAACGCGTATCTGAGCTTGTCGCCCTTGGGAGAGGTAAGGACAATGACGGCGACCAAACCTGTCGGGGGGATGACCCCCGGGTAGGCCCAAGATGGCGAACACGCTTCAAAAACATCGAGGCCAACAACGCCCCTCAATCCGGCTCGCACTTGGCCGGGTTGCTCAACCCGGCCAAGTCCATCAACCCGGCTGGACTCCTCAACCCGGCCGGACTCCTCAACCCGGCCGGCCGGCGGGGTCCCTGTCCGGCTGCTCCAGCCGGCCCGCTACGTGAAGTCAACCGCGACATCACATCCGACGCGACACCGACAAGACGGCCATACTGTTCACTCGTCTCACACAGCATCATCTACAGTGTACTTTGTCCCCGGGCATTGATTTATAAAATGCCCTAGGGACAAAACTTAGCCTAGCTCCCAAGCTACACACGGCTTGGGATGTAAGCTACACTAGCTTACATCCCAAGCACACACCCATGCCCACCTGGCTTACACCCAAAGCTAGCTCACACTACAAAGTCAACATCCATCCATCCATTCAACAGAGACATAAGACACTCACTCACGCACACAAGCTAGATAGCAAGAAAGCTAGCTAGCCATCCATCCATCCATTCGGCCACAAGGCCACTCACGCACACACTTGTGCATACACATGCTCATACGCATAAGGCTCTGCACTGCCTTCTGTAATACAGCTCCAGGAGCAACTTTGTACTGCCAGACATGTACCCTGCATATATATTCAGACATGCAGGAGTAGGAGTATTATCTCTCCGAGAGCTCCGAACCTGGGTAAATCACCGCGTGCTGTTTGCCCAATCCCGTCCCTTGATCTCCAAAGCAGTCTTGCCCCCACCACAAGCCACCTCGTGGCATCTGTCGTCTCGCGAACCCGCCCGCGAGATAACCCCGACAGTTGGCGCCCACCGTGGGGCGTACTATGCTACCAGCTGCCGTGGAACCGCAATCCAGGCGGGACCATTTTCGTCATCATCACCGCGGCGTCGCCGTCGTCTCTTTGGTAGCGCTTGTTGGAAATATGAGCAATTTACCAAATGATTTTATTAATAGAAATACTAGATAAAGCATGACTAACAGAAATACTAGATAAAGCATGACTAAAATAGCAAATATAAAGCAAGTCATGCAATCTGACAGAGAGAAGGTAAACATCGTCTGCATATATGATCTTGAGCTAAACACATCTAGAACAGACACTAGATGAAGTTGCTTATACGACATAGAACCTAACATATGTAGGGCAGAAACTAGAACCAAGAACTGTAGCAGGACTTCTAACAGAAAGGGGAAGAACACGTACGGCACAGCAGCAGCAGAAGCGCTGGACTTGGGGTCGGTGTCCTTGCCTGCCATGTCGTCGAGGAGGTCGTGGACGTCGGGGAAGAAGTCGTCGTCGGGGAAGTAGTCGTCGGCGACCGGATCGTCCGTGATGAAGCAGCCAGTAGTCGCGCTGAGCGCTCCCCAAAAACCTTATCACCCTTCTCCCGTACATGACTCAAAGGGTGCGGTTCCGGAGGCCTACTGTCCCGACCAGTGGTGCACGCCGCAAGCCGGGATGAGGAAGAACGTAACAGCAGCGCAGTGCTCAGGAACTTTTGGCGAGAGGAGGAAGAGATTCTGGTGCGTCTCTGTGAGAGGAGCGACCTCCCTTTTATAGGCGCAAGAGAAGGAGGCGAGAGGTTCCGTCGGGAGCTGAAGGGAATGCAGGAGACGAAACGAGCAGGCAGCAGCCGAAGAGGCGCGCCGCTCGGATTCAGTGTCCACTACAGAAAAAATGTTTCAGCTTCCGAGTGACCTTTCATATACCCGTAGTGTGTGGCAAAAATTTAGACATCGGCTCGGCTCATTCCCGCAACCCGCGGCGCGTCATGACGAGGCGTGGTGTGGCGTGGCGTGGCGTGGCGAGGCGGGTGGCGGAGGAGGAGCGCGCGTGGATGTCCCTCTTGTTCTCATGCTCATACAAGTGGGGAAAGAACCTCCCTTATAAGGATGTCCAATTCCCACTCAACTAGCAATGTGGGACTAAACTTTAGTAGTATCCCTTGCCTTGCACAAATGGGCTAAGTGGGCCTCTAGGATTTATTAGGAATTTCTGAAATAGTTATTGGGCTGCCCCAATATAGACTAAATTCCAGCAATCCCCCACCAGATCCCAGAGGCACACAGAAATTTGCCTTTGGTTCCAAAACACTATTTTATATACCGGTACTGCAGTGGAGACTGTTAAGTTGAACTTCCACCTAGAACTCTATGCTACACTAGTAAGCAACTTGAACAGTGGACTGGGCCTTGAACTGCAAGTTTTCTGCGAATCTAGCTTCACATAAAGCCTTGACCGATACGTGGTTATCGTTGGTCTTCCCCGCCGGTGGAGCTTATGCATCATACTCCGAGACCTTTCATGAGTTTACTAGAGAGAACTCTACTCTCATAGATTGCGACGTTTAACAATCAGACTCATATAGGTGCGTTCTT